>OY728145.1:334657010-335257010 GCA_963277665.1 Viscum album | reverse complement strand
CTTATTTTGTAGTAAGTTCCCTTGATTCTTGGGAAATTGGTTTGAATAATTACCTATTTATTTTCAGTTTAATATCTTGATAGTATTGGTCTCATTATTTCACATATATTCATTGTTTATATTACCCTTTTCTCAACACTTATAACACACTCTCATGCCCTTCAAGTAATATCCAGGGTGTTTCTTTTCACCTTTTTTACATGATGTAAATAACTTCATTTTACTATTATTATTTGATATGTTACCTTTTTCTTAGTGTTCAAATGACCTCTTCTTATATTGATTCCCCTTGAATATATAAGATATTAAAAATTCCTTCTCTATTTTAATGGTTTATAAGACCATTTCATCATATGATGAAACCATTTGAGAAATGAGTGTTATTCTAAGACTTAGCTTAAGACATTTAAAGAAATGGTAAATATTTCATTATTTATTATGTATTTAATATATATATCATGCTTATATAGTCATGTAAATATAGATTCATGATCCACAGTACTTTCTTATTCCTTTTTCTTTAAGCTGAGAAAATTTATCTTCAATTCATATTGTTTCTTGTGAGGGAAATATTTTTTAAATAATTTTTCATTAAAAGATATCTATTCCATGTGTTCTATTTCATATTCCTCCCTAGTATTCTAGATAAACAACCACCATTGATCAGAATATACCTTGAGATAATATAATTACAATATAACATTTTCCTTTTCATTGCATCCCAATGCCAAAAATATCTTTTCAAGGGACTTAATTCATTGCTCTTCTACCACTGGATTAGTAATCCCAAAAAATGATGAGGGATTTATTCATATAAAATGATACAATATGGGTGTGTCATAGCGTGAAACATCATGTTTCTTTATATGTTCAATGTAATTATTTATAACCTGGGTAAACCTCCCTAATATTGACCTGATCTGCTCAACTCCAACACTTGTTGTATTGGATTTCTCGGTAGGGAATTTCTACATTAACCACAAGTGTTGATTCAATTATTTCTTACATGTTATATTTCTAAAAAATGGAAAATACTAGATTATCTCATATAATTATGAATTATAAATTATAATGTATAAATCTAATTCTAATGTAACACTTAACCTAAATTGAAAATTTATTCATTGTTAATATCAGAATCATAAACATGGTTTATTTGGTATATCTTTAAATCATAAGTATATTTTCAAATCCTTAATATTGTTTTTAAAGAAAATGTGAATCTACAAAATAATATCTCTTATGATTTTCAACTATATGTGTAAAAATTTAAGTAGTTATGCACCAAGTAATAATCGAGTCAAATCCCAATGCACCATTTTTTAGAGTTATTACCCATGGGTACAACTATGTTAAAGCCACATCCAATTGTAATATCTAGACATGGATGTAATTTCATGAAAAAATGAAATGATCCCTTTCTCACCAAAAAAATTGGATGTTATTCAACAATTTTACATATCCTAAAATTCAATAATTAGGTTATGTTCCCTAATCTATGTTTTTCCTAAATTTAGTTTCCAAGGTTTCTATTAAACTTCATTTGATACCAACTATAGCATCCCTAACTCTAGAAATTTATGGTTTCTTTATTAAATTGACATATATATATGGGATATAATCTCAAAAGACGAATTGGTTTAGTAGTCTTAGAGAGCTAGATACATACATGATACTCATTTTAAATTGCAAATAAAATATAAAACATAACAAAATAAAATGTTCTGAATCCTTGAAACTCATTCAAATAATTCTTCCTCATAAACTGAGGAAAGGAAACAAAATAAGGGTTAGATAAAATTCTTAATAAGGGTTATGTATCTTTGAATCTATCATTAGTAATAATTAACTTGGAAATAAAAGTAAAAGGAAACACATGTCATTTAATCAATAACATGAGCACAGAATGAATCTACAGATAATATCAATGAAAAAATATCATGGATAATAATAACTAAATTATCAATGAAGGAAATGATGAATATTGTACATCATTAACTCATACAATATGATATATATATTATTAATACCTTTCATAAAGACATCTTACAACATTCGGTAGGTATAAACTAAAAACCTTTTAATTTGTCCTTCTAATTTGTCACATGAGACACGTTGATGCATTAAGGGGATATCTTTAATTTGGATCCACTCATAACTGTGTTTATAATACATTACTCATATGTTGAATGATAAATTAAATTCATCACAATATTCCTTATCAATAATTATCTATATTGAGTAAAGAGTATGGATTTACAAAGATTTTACCTAGTCAATCAAATAACTTTCATAATAAAATACAATATATAAAAATAGTATATAGTTTAGAAAATAATAATATCCATGATACAAATAATATGGATCTTTAAGATAAATTTAATATATAATGATCACAATAAATTTAATTTTTCAAGAGAAAGTTACCAACCACAAAATTAATAAGGGATAAGAGATGACAATCTGTTCATCATAAATACTGGTTTTATAATAAGATTATTTACATTATAAAAATAATGGAAATGGAAATTAAATATTAAAATACTATTTTTTTAAATATTATTATTTTTAAAACAACTAAAAACTTTTATAAGAATAAAATTTCTGAAAAATGGTTATCGCAGCGGGAAATTTTATTAATATCATATACATTAAAAACATTCCTTTTTAGATTTATGTAAAGAAATTCAAAAGTGAATCTTTTGGAAAAATTTAAAAAGATTCATTTAATACCTTAAAAAATAAAGGATAAATTGAAAATATCTTTATAAATAATTTTAATATTAAAAAATAATTTTATAAAGCAATTTTGAAAAATATGTACATGGAAGAAAAATATATATGATTAAAATAGAAAAAAATCGGTTTTTATTTGAAAAAAATATATTCTTTATTTCAGTAATATAGAGAGGAAAACTTAAAATTAAAATATTTAAACTCATTAAATATCTAGAGAATAAGAAAATTATTGGATCTTCTGAATAATAAATGATAATATTCCTCTAATGAAAATAAAAGCAATCCCAAAACAAGGTGAGATTGTAAAATAAATTCTTACCTATTTATAAAATTTTAAATATAACCCCTTGAAAGATTAATCTTGAATGGAAATCATAATCACCATGATTAAATAGTTAATAATGTAAAATATATCAAATAGGTGGTATATACACCATACAAAAGTGAATAGGTGCATAATAACAAAATGTCTCAAGGGAATGGAAATTGAGAAGAAATTTCTTACCTCACACTTCTCCTTAGTTGAACATACATTATCCAATAGTATAATGGATTTAAACATTAAATAATTTATACCAAAAACATATTCATATTTTTAATAACATATATGATCTTATTATATCATCTTGTCATATGATCTTTAATAATATTTCATTATTACCATTGTTTTGGGTGTTAACTGCTTCATTTTCTTATGCATGTTTTGTCATGGAATCTTTGGTTATTGTGGATATTATTTGGTTATATCATTTAAAGATTTATATTAAAGTTAAAAGTATCTTATTTTTTATTATAGACATATTTACAATCATTCTAAAAATATGAACATGGAAAATGAAACACATCGCTTCATATAGAGGGTAGGTCGTACGTACGTATGAGAAACATTATTATTTATTTAATGGGTCAAAGGATAAAGAAGTAGATGATATATTAAATTTAAAAAATAAATATTATTTCATAATTACTATATATATTCATTTTTTCAATAATTTTGTATATCCATGTGAGTCAATGATGGAAAAAAATTACATCAGTTCGTAAGGTTGTAGTCATTTGTACACACGAGAAATGGTTTTATTTCCTATTTTATGGATAAAGAGATAGATAAATATTATTACATAACATAATAAAATCATATTATATGTGATATAATGGTTTTATTATATTTTAATTTTTAATACATAATTGAGGGTGCAAAAAGAAGAAGTAAAAAATAAGGATCCAACTGAAGATGATAACCTTCTCTTAAAAGAACCTGTATTGGATCTCTTATTAAGGACCATAGGGTTAGTTTTTTGGGGAATAAAAGAACCTCTTGAATGTGGATAATGATGTTGGGTATATATGTTGATAGTATTTGGTCAATATAAATGGATTTATATGTATGAATAAGTGATGGGAGTGGGTTCCCTTTAATAATTAAGGCGAGTGGAACACATGAAATTTTTCAAATTTTTTAATAATTTCACGTCACTTTCTTAAAAATATGGATCTAAAATGGCTCAAATTCGAAAGGGAAAAGGATAATGTTGAAATAAAACCAACCAATCAGGTTTAATAAAAATTTTAGGTCATTTTGATCCATATCTTTATAGATTTTCCTCTACTAAACCTGTTTTGACCTTAACCACGGTAATTAATTTTTACTATTTTTTACTATTCATTATGAAAAAAAATTTAGTTGAACTTATTAAATAATATTAATAATTATAATTAAAAAAATTAATACATTTTATACAATTCAATTCTTTTAATTTAAATATTCTAATTTAAAAATAATCATGAAAATCATGTCCAAAAATGGTTTTTCAAGAAATGCATTTTTCAAGTGTAAGATGATGCCAATGAGCTTGTACACAAGTGGTAAAGGCTCTTACTTGGCATCCAAAAGACCCATGATCAAATCTGAGTAGGGGATGAATTATTGATTACTGTAGCACCACTGTAGCAAGCCACTGTAGTAGTGTTGTGGCAGTGGCAGAACTGTAGCAACGATGACCAGTAGCAGCGGAGGTACTGTAGTAGGAACTGTAGCTGCGGTGGTACTGTAGTAGCCCAGGTACTGTAGAAGTACTATTCACTAAAGGGTCATTTAGGCCAAAAATGGGCTTTCATGCCTTGTATTCAAACCACTTGGTCTTAGGCCTTCGGGCTATGTAATGGGTCTCCCTCTAACTGGTTAGAAAGATGTCTTTGCTTTAATAATAAAAATGATACTTCAGCCCCAACCTTTAAAAAATGTACAAGATGACATTATATTAACTATATGACTTATAATAATAATTATATGCATTTAAAATATTATAGTTAGATATATAGTCTATACATTTCATTTAAATCATTCATCATTAAATATAATTTTAATTAATTAAAATTGAATAACATTATGCCTTTTAAAAAATAGTTTTCTAAAAAATATCCATTTTGAATCCAAATGTTCTGATATTTATTTCTGTCAAATTTATTGTAAAGAAATTATTAATTATAAATATTATAAAAAATAATATAAATTATGGTATAATAGTTAAACACTACATTTTCAATTATTCATAAAATCTTATTTCTAATGGAAAATTTCAAAAATTCATGCTACGTGTATTTTGAACAAGTAAGATCAAAATAGATATTCTACCTTTCAAATTAAAATTTTTTGTTCCATGAAATATTAAAATTTTCACTATATTATAGCTTAATTAAAATAAAATATTCAAATACTATAATTGACTCTAGGGTATTACACATAATAAATGAGAATAATGGGTTATAACATTACTGATATCGTATAGAAGTTATGAGTCTAGGTTTACAAGATGAGACTTAAAGATAATTTAGATTCTCTGAATTTTTTAGATAATTATCACATGATTTAGTGAATGTGTGAAAAAAAAATATGGAAGATAGTTTTTTCAAAAAAATAATATTCATGTGGGAAATAATCTGAGTGTTAAGAATAGTCATAGAAGATTATTGTGAGAATAAGAAGAAGAATATATTTTGTTGTTGAGTCCACTAAAAATTATTATATGTATTACTGATCTATATTTAAATATTTTGTTTTTTCAATAAGAAAGTGTTTATAATTCACTGGTTAGTTCTAATATAATATGGAAATTACATGGTAATACCCTTACCTATGGTTTTCTTGATAATAAAATAATTTCCATGTGTGATTTGGATAAAAACCACCACACACTAAGGATATATTCATAATTAGGGAGGCGAACCTCATTAGAAAACATTTTGTGCTTCACATTTCTATGATATATTATATTGTTTGATTAGATCATTGTTAAATAAGAAGAAGGGCATATAGGTTTCTAAAAAAGGATATCAAGCACTAATACCCCCCCAAAATTACTTACCATCACATTCTCTTTTAACTTTTAAACATTAATCTCTAATATATATACATATCTCAAAAAATTCATCACATTCCATGATTTCATTTATTTAATTTTTTAAGAAAAATTATTTTCCTCGATTTTAAAATGAAATATTTTTCCATTTTCTAAATCATTTTATTTAATTTTTAAAAACCAAAACATTTTAATTTTCTCATAGATCAATATTATAAAACATTACTATCAATAAAACACTTCACAAATATAAAATAACAGCTATAATTAAAATATATATTTTTTAGATTTTATTAGTTACATCAACCCTAATAAGGTATTTAGAAAAAATATTTTTTAACAAACTTATTACATTATTAATTTCTTATAATTAATTAAATCTATTCATATATAATAGTCACGATATATAAAATTCACATTTCCAATGTGTCGTTATACAAAAAAAGCATGAATAAATGGAAAACTAACTCCCAAGTTCATTTCTTTGTCTTTGAGGGTCTGTGATGAGTGTTAAGGGCCTAAATAGAATATTAGGGAATGATTTACCCTCTCTTGATGACATTCTAGGTCATGCCCGATTCTATTAAAAATATGGTTTTACTCATCCATATTTCATATGTTTCCCAATGATAACCTATTCACTAGAGATTAAATGTTATATCTATATAATAATATAAATATACTAATTTATATAAATGCATGAAATATGATAATTTAATAAAACATAGACAAATCAGAATAGTAAACATACACTAGAAAAATAAAATTAACTTGATAGATATAGAGATATACAAACCATTACTCTAGCCAAATTTGGCCTCCCATTCTTCAAATCCTCATAGAAACCCAACCTAATAGACAAAATACATGTCCAACTAGCCCATAAATCCTGCCAATAATTATCAAAACTATAGACCTACTCATACGAAAAATTAAACATGTGAAACTTCATATGTACCAAGATTCATATGAATGGACCAAGTATATAACTCAATCATCCTTCACCAATGGTATCCCTAACCAAATACATTATATATATATGGGAATACAAGATAATACATGATAAGTAATTTCAATGTAAAATAGCCATACAATAAAATTATCAAGGAATTTGAATAATCCAATTGTACACTACTATTAATGGTAATTGAACAATAAATCATGAAACTTGTTTATAGGTTTCCCAAGTGAAAGCCCAGTTACTGTGGAAACCTAATATACTTACTTTGAACTATGCTCAGAGTCTTTAATAGTGGTACTTATTCATCACTAGAAACTTTTCCATCCATAGAAACCTATCCATCATGGGAAAAACAACCCACTTGTAAAAACCTTTCCACTATAGAAACCTACTCACCTGGGAATGCCTTTCAATATAAATTGGATATCTTCTCAAATAAGGGAATATAAAGTTCCCTATTATTGGATTTAGTTTCCTAGAATAAAATATTTATAATTTAGATTTCATGTATAATTATACAAGTGAATATTAACTAAAATATATTATTACATATCATTCATAGTTCTGTGTGACATTAATGTAATAATTTATAAAATTGTCAAATGCAATAAAAAGGGAATAGTAGTTCCCCACTATGATGAGAACCTTGAAATTCTATGATGTTATTATGAATCTTTGTTCTAAGATGAGATAACATTCTATGATTGGGCACATAGTATGTTTACTTTCTAGTGAAAGTACTTGTAAGTGGATTATACTTCATCTCATTAAGTTTTCACTTAGTAATATCCAATATGGTAGATTGTGATAATAGATAGTTTCCCTCAGAACATGTGTTCAATTTAGGAATCACTATTTCTGAATGATTTCTAAAGGATTTGTTTATGGAACTGGAAACACCCAATGGTTCTTTATCCAAAGGGTCCTTCCTTCAAAAGGTAGGTGCTTAATAAGGATTTTAACCCATGATGATTAAGAACTCACATTGGTTAAGAGGATGGGATTTTGGGCTCATTGCACCTTTTTGGGGGAATTATTGCCTTTTCTATGACTCTCTTATAGATTTAAGATATGTTCATGAATCCTTATTAATTTACCAAGAATAATGTAGGGTTCCCTTAAAATTTGAAATAAATTATTAGCATGTGGGGAATTTATAATCATCCATATGTATTCAAGGTTATTCATCAATGGATATATCTTTGTGTATCAGGATTTATCCATTGATGGTATCCTCTTATATACTACTTAGAAATTCTTTGGTTATTATCATGATGATGCTTGTTTTTAAGCCACTCAGTGGGGCACTCTGGAATTTTACGGTCATCCAAGTGGAAAAATGTCACTCTGGAATTTATCATCATCCAAGGAGATAGAAATTTACACTATAGTTTATTTTCATCTAGGTATAAAGAGGTTACTCTAGATTTTATAATCATATAGGGAGACAGAAGCTATTTTGATGTTGGGATTGAACCCATAAAATGATCTACCTATGTATCATCATGAAAGAAATATAAACCCATGTAGTTTGGTGCCACTTAATGGGACACATCGTACCATTTAAGACCATGTGATAAGGACCCAACTATACAGTTTAATGTCATTTTTTAAGGAAATCTAGGCAGAAAGAGCCTAGTCAAATCTTGGTGTGGGACTTATGTCAAAATAGCCCAAGGAACATGGAAGGTATATGTGATTCCATGATGAATTATAACCCACTAGGAATGTTTCCCATAGAGAATAGGGTTGATTTGGGGTGTTGGGTTTGAACATAAAGAAGGCATCCTACGATAGAAGAGGTCGGGCCTACGATGGAAGAGGTCATGGCTACGACACTCCCCCCTATTCTCTTTACATTAGACGAGGGTCCAATGTAAATAAGGGGAGAAGGTGAAGAGTGTAGATAGGATCAAGACTGAAACCTTCTATATGAAAGTCTAGGGCCTTACACCAGGATGGATACCATAAAATGGTTCCCATGGTGGGGAGGAAGACTTCTACTTTGTCAAAAAGGAAAATGACATGTGATCCTTACTCTCCCTACTAGGGATCGAAGGCTCTAAGTCATTGAGATGAAAAGGGGATGACATATTCCTATCCCTAGAATCCAATACCAGGGACTCCTCAACATTTTTTGTGGGGTAAGGGTCTATGTGATAATATATAACAAAATCTACAAACACCCTGAGGACCCTTACCCTCTGGTAAGACAATTGTGAAAACCCATAACCATATATATCCAAATCCAAATGAGAGACACATAGATTTTCCTTTCCCTATGATTTCGTAAATCAATAGGTATTGGTGGAGGTTTCAAAAAAATCTCTTTCAAGAAATGGAGCCAATGAAGGAGAGTACCTTCCATGAGTGTCTTTGAAGTAGGCTTCATGAAAGGCTCGAATAGGCTGAAGGGGTGAGGTGAACCAAGAAAGGGTGATCAAGTAAGTGACGCATAGGTATATAGCACACAAGTAAGATTTGGTGAATTGATTTCACCTTAAGTGAAAAACAATATGGACTACTAGACATGAGTGAGACTTGTCTCAAGGCTTCAAGGGTCTTTAAAGGAATTCCCTAAAGTGGGGTGCACAACATTCTACTTGAGGAAGTGTGGTAACACAAGTGTTCTAAAATTAGGGGAGTTGAGAAAATGATTCATGAATGTTTTGTTAATTTTTAACACTTGTAGGACCTAAGTCTCACTATCCCCCTTTGATTCCCTCACTTTAGGTGTTATGAAACTTCCTTGGAGGTTTTATAGGACTTGAGTAAAGCACTAAGGTGATCAGATCAGCAATCAGGATTCCGGGAAATTCATCTGTAAAAATTAATGCCTCAAGGGTCTATTAATATTTAAATTGGTTTCCATGAGTGATGGTGACTTGGGGTTCATGTGATGAGGTGGCGCACAAGTAAGGGGTTCGAAAATACTTGCATTCCACCAGTGATTCAGGCTACCTTGGGAAAACTCAATTATTAGCCTTTGAAAATCTTAAATTCTCCAATCGTTTTCTCCTCCTTTTTCTAAGGCATTTTCCTTTGTAAAGTTTTCATCCATTTTAAGGAATGGAATTTCAACTAAATCCCCCCTAGGATTGGATCCAAATGAAAATGAGGTTCTAATGCTGAGGTAAAATGGGATGAAAAATGAATTGGGTCATACAAGTTATCGGTTATCACGCAAGATAGTGTCATGAATGTAATCTAACTCATCTATATATAGACGATTATCTTCAGCAAAAATCACAGAGGATTCAGAAAACTCATCTCTTCACACACAAGTCTAATGCCAAAATGTTTGTTCTTTTATGAATATTTTCATGTCCGTGCAAGTACATTTGGTATGATACTTGCACGCCCAACATTGAGTGACATACTTGCACACTGTAGTTTCACTTGTGTGCCTTAATTCCTTTTCCAAATTTTCTTGATTTTTGAAAACATTTCAAAATGAAACTACTTTGAAAATAATTTTATATTTCTTTGCAGGTTAAAATGGCTCCCAAATGAATTGAAATTGCTATTGAAATTTTCCAGTAAGTGGAATGAATACATGATGGAGATCATAGGGCATGATTACTAAAATTTTTGTGATAGTAATCTTCCTGATCTGGAAAAGTATTTGAAGAATTTTCACTGTGACTTTCTGAAGAGTAATTATTTTCCATTGTATGGTTATGGTCATATGTGTGAAGCCAACATACCAGATCTGAGGAACTGTGTCCCAACCTCTTGGTTTCATGACTACAAGGACTTTTCATCTACCAACATTTCTTATTTGAGCACATATATCAATGCTATAACGGCAGCCAAATCCTATGTTATACATCACCTCTTGTGTGCTCCAGATTTTAAAACACACATAGTCGAACTAAATCCACACATTTATCCATCCATCTTCTGATATTCTCAAATAGAGCAACCGAAGGGGTTGATGAAAAGTTAGGAATTTCACCTAGGTGGGGTGAAACCCGCATGGATATGGGAGTAATCGGTATGTAATACAATTTTGGATTTTAAATATGATTTTAAAGGCACAAAAATTTACGAATCAGTGTGGGTAGGTCAAACCTACATATATAGGAATGGTGATTTTGTTCTAGAGTTGCTGAGTCGATGGAGTCTAGATATGAATTCTTTTCACCTGATGCATGGAAAAGTGGGAATCATCTTGAAGGATGTTTATAAGATCTCCATATCTCTGATCAATGGTGATATGTATGATGAATTCATTCCTCTAAATGTAACATGGAATGATGAAGAAAAGATACCAGCCTTGGCACGTGATCTAATGAAGATATCTCACAAGATCAAGACTTAAAATCCCCATTCAAGAGGGGATATTCATCCATAGGAGTGGGTGGAAATATTCTAGACAAAGAAAGAGAAATTTACCACCAGCACACTTCCAACAAGTTTTCCCAAGGTGGAAAAGATAGGTTTGACTGGCACTTTGTGGAAAACACAAAAAAAGGAGAGTTTGAAACATTGGGTAATGAAGTCAACTCCAAAATTCCTAAAAAGTCACATCTTATGGGTTTCTTGGCCATGTGGATCAATGTATATTTATTTCATGTATGAGATTCCAAGGGCGGTGTAATTCTTGTAACAATTTTTATAGCAGTCAAGATGGAAGAGAGGAAGATGGTGGGGTTGGCTACCCCTATTATATAGAAGATTCATAGGATCCTATTGCATATCCATGGAGGTAAGTCTCCTTTTATAATAGTAGGACCATTCCATGTTTTTTGTGTATGGATCATGACTCACTTCAGAACCTATGCTGTGTAGAGTGGGATCCGGGTCCTAGAGAAATTGTTCTAACCATTTTTCAATATTTATCTAGTATTCCATCCCTACTCTTAACACCTCTTAATATTAATACAAGGTTGAGTATGTTTAAGGAATTACACTTATTTCCTTATGGGAATCAACCTATGGGAATATTGGTTGATGATGGGCCATCCAATTTAGAACTGAGGGTGTATATGATAGCTTGAAGATATGGTGTATTGGACAATGGGATTGAAGTTGAAATCATATGTGAGCCCTATTCTCCTTGTATATCTTCACACCAATTCAAATTTTTGCAATAGATTATTGTATCTCCTATGGTGCATGTTAGACATGAACAACATCTAATGGTGTCTCAATAGCTATAGTTGCTGACAACCGTGGAGAAGACATGGGATGTGTTTAATCTTCTTACCGTTGATTCAGATAGCATATTGACTATCTAGTATGATGAATCTTGAATTTCATCATATCCTGAAGGTTTTCTAAACAATGATGTCCCTCAGGTCGAAGTAAAGAGAGGAGTAGGAAGGAATCCTCCCGTTTTAAAGGTTCTTCTTCACCTTCAAGGGATAATTCCTCAAAGTAAGAGGGAGAGGATAACAAGGATCCTAGCTCACCAAAGTGTCCTCATGTGAGATACAACCTTCACAACAAAATCAAGTGGGTTACACCGACATCACTAACTAAAGTTTCACTTAGTCAGTTCAGTCATCATCACCCAGAAGAGAGTCAGGTTTCTTTTTCTCATCATCCATCAGTAATGGTAGGAATTGGGAAGACCATCAAATCTAATACTAATAGATCATCTTCACGGTAATATAGAATTTACTCTGAGTATGTACAAACAAAAGTGGTTCAAGCATGGAAGAATTTGTATTGCGATGTTGAAACCATGTGGGTGATTTTATGTGAGGGGCTGCATATTCTAGGAATAGGATATCATTAAGCCCCATCTGATATTCATTTTTAGAATAATCTTGATGAATTAAAAATTAATATATTGGATCATTAGTTTTTATATATTTAACTGATAATTCAATCACTACCACAAAACGAGTGAAGGAAATGATAGATCATGTTACTGCTGAAGGGATTAACCCTTCATCTCTTGAGGAATAGGGTGATTTTTTCAATCCAGAAGATATATGTTTCCTTCTTATCATATTTTTTTTTCTTTTCTATTTTAATTTAGTAAAAGAATTATTACATAGGGGAAATACCATTTTAAAATGTAGTTGGTTAATAGAAAATCTACAGAAGTTTAATCACCATGGTATAGCCCTAGTGGTACTACAATTGGGGTTTGTTGAGTCACCCCATGAATAAGAAGAGATATCTCTAGGCCATCATGACATGTAAGATGAGATGGTGGGTATATTACAGTCTCTAATACCTATTTTTGGAGATGATTATTCTAGTATCCCCAAGAAGTCAAAGAAGTAAAGACATCGAAGATACGAATTTTTGGGTAAATGCTTTATTAGCAGCGATAAGTCTTATTGTCATTATAATTTTTAGTTTCATCTATATAAATTGTTTAAACTTATGGAAATTTTAAGGATTTTTTTATTCCCTTAGGTATGTTATGAATGAGCCTTTGGGAACCGTGGGGGTACCTTCGATCTAGTATAGATTCCTGCCAATGAAGTGTCTCCTTTGACTGAAGAGGCATCTAAGACAGAGAAAACAACATCTTCACTTCACACTACTCCTATTTATGCTGTTGTTAGAGAGGAGTCATCTGGTATGTCGGAAGTGCTTTATGAGAAGCTATATGTAACAACAACTGACTTCTATTTCTGTAATATTTTAGGTTTATCACATGGACTAGAAAATCCTACAAAAATTGATGTTAACCCGATGGATTTCTCTAAGGAGGTCATTTGGGGTCTAAATTCATCAAAGGAGGGTCATGAACAAACTACTCTAAGTTCTCCCATAAGTGATACTAACATGGGGCTTGGGATTTCATTGGAAGCTATGATAAATCTTGACATGAATTTTTAAGAAGTATTAGAACATGTAAATATAACTAATACTCTATAAGAATTTGATGTTCTTTATATATAACTAAAGGGACTTGAGTTTTTCTTTCCATCCAATCATTCTTCTTATACCTGACTTCCTAACTATAATTCATTAGAATGTGTAGCTTCATCTATAGAATTTGCTACAGTGATAGTTCCTAGAAGAGATATTGATATTATTGTCAATCTCACAATAGAGGAGGATATAGCTTAGGTGAACCTTGAAATAGAAAATCTTCTTGAGGTTCATCTAGAGAATCATGAGTAGGTTCAAGAAAGTATCCCCCACCAAGAGGTGCCAACCAAAACATCTAAGGATGGGAATGTTGGGGGGATTCTTCTTGGGCTACTAACCTATTGTTAGGTAAGGGTTAACAACCAATTTTATTATGATTAGTATTTCCATTCTTTGGAAGATAAACATGACCTTAATTTATCATGTTGGGTTATCATCTTCTATGGCTTGGTCTGAAGTAGAAGCTTCTGCATCATCCCAATTGACATTAAGAGGTTAGGCATCAATTATTTAGGTGGGAGCTGAATGGGGAACTTCTTTAAGCATATTAATCTCAGAGTATATACCTCCTTATGAAAGTGATTCAAAATCAAATCCAGAGTTTCAGAAAGATCTTCGCCTTGCACATTGTAAATCTTAGATAGATATATGGAAGATTATCACTAAAACATCCTTTGAGGAGTTTCCTTCATGAATCCTATAGCTATCAGTGATGTTCAATATGTTATGATTTCAAGGTTTTGATTATCATGTAATTCATACTATGGTGAGAGAGACCATTTAGAGGTGGGAGAAAGAGTACAAACTTTATAAGGACCTAATAAAATACAAGCTTCTTGTTAACATTGATGATTTCTGAGAAGCATTATCTCAATCTGAGGCCAGTCATGCTGCAAAGTTGGAAACATTTAGGAAGAAAGCTAAAGAGAATATTGTTGAAGTGTCGCACCTTCAGCAAGATTTGAACACTGTTACAATGTAACTTGAAAGACTTCATTACTTGATAGAAGAAATCCCAAAATAAGGGGAGTGGTCCATTTCATATGTTAAGTAAGTACCTCATCGGGCTAATGATACTAATGTTGGTCAACTGATAGAACTTCAATAGGAAACTGATGGGACTCAAGATTCTATTCAAAAAATGGAAGGTTATATTGATGGCCTCTTATGATTTATAACATAGAGACTCTAATTTGTGGATGTTCCTCTTGGGAATTTTTTTCTCACAAATGAAAATAATTCTTTTTCTAATCACTTATTTCTTCATTAAATTTAAAAAAAAAATTAATTTTGAAGATTATTTACATAACATTACATTTTTATACTAGATTACCATAATTACATTGATAAGGATGGAATGTACTCTAATTTTTACCGAATCCAATGGGCCTAGTGAGTATAGTTTGACTATTTCTAGGGTCATATGGAAAACCCTAAAAACATTGTGTCTTTTATGTTATTATCCTAATTTTTTCCTAATCCCAATATGGAGGGGACTTAGCGGGTTCTAACTTGGCTTGTTATTAGGATTCCCTTTTTAGGTTTTCTGCCAAAAATGTTTTTGTTTTTGTATCACATGATATTTCATAAAACATACATAGTGTAGGTCTAGCGAAATGTCTCAAATTTTATCTAGAATTCCCTTTACAGTTTTTATCTTGGTGAGTAATATATCGATTTTATAGATAGTTTAAATTCATTCATATTGGACTAATAATGCTAGTGTTTTAAGTCGAATAACTTTGACCATGGATTTGGAAATTAGAACCCAAATAAGGCTTTATGGCTAGGAAGGCCCCAATATTTTTTAGATTCTTCCAAGGGTAATCTTGAGTTATGATTTTTATGGTAAAAAAATATTAAATTTGAAGTATAAGAATATATGAGATCTCTTCCCTGAATGAAGTTACCACTATTTGAAAAACCCCATTATGGGGGATGTAATATATAGGACCGACAAGGGAATCTGTTTCATAGCTAAATAGTTGCATCCTTAGGATGAAAGGCCCGTTATGTGGAGACTTATGAAATTCCACATAGGGGAACGTACTGAATATTTAGGTGAAGGAGTTCTTAGGAATTCTGAAATTCTATTACTGATAGACAAAGGTGTTTAAGATCTGGATATCTCATGACCACTGTGGGTGGATTTTCCAAGGAAATATGTCTAAGAATAAAAGGGGTCATATGTGCTGACATAGGCCATGAATGAGAAACCAGTTCTACACCAATATGATGTGTGAAGGAGGGTAAAATCCTATCAGAAAGAGGATTTTTGATATTATGTTGTGTGGCTTCAAGTCATGCAGTAATGAAATTAAGGGATTTTTGATAATATGCTATGAAATTTAAAGTCATGCACCAAGGACATTGGGGGTCTGTGTAGTTTAAAGTCTTGCAGCAAGGACATTATGTCATGAAATTTAAAGTCATGCAATAAGGACATTGGGGGGTTGTGCAGTTTAAAATCATGAAACGAGGACATTATATCATGCTATTTAAAGTTATGTTGTAAGGATATTGGGGGTTGTGAAGTTTAAAGTCGTATAGTAAGGACATTATGTTGTGTAGTTTAAAGTTGTGTAGAAAGGAAATTATGGGGCTTTAATTTATGGTGTTTATCTCTGACTAAAGATATGATGGTTTTATAATTCTTGTTAATTCATATGTAAATGTGATACCATATTCAGGTATGAAAAGGAATACTTGTAATCTATGATTTAGGGATTTTTTAATCCGAAGAGTGATATGGAAAAGGGAATAATGAAATTAGATGAGGTCTCTTCCAAGAACAAAGTTACAACTACATGACAAACCCATTATCGAGGTTGTATTATACAGGTCCAACTAGGCCATGTACTATATAGCCAAACAGTGGCATCCTTTGGCTGACATTCCCTTTATGTATTAAGATTTTATGTAAGTCAAACTAGGGCACAAACTATATAGTCAAGTAAAGGATCTCTCAAGAATTATTATATTCTATTACTCAAAGCTGATGAATGTTTATGGAGATTCCGATCTTCTCAAGTACATAGTCTATTTTATGGAGAAAAGTACTTGAATATATAAGGTTTATTTCCAGTAATGATTTCCATATAATTAGACAAATAGGCTCTCTATGAAGGTTTCACCCAAACGTAGGAAGTATGGTGCCTCTAGTTTTAGGTCATATGACTAGGAATAAAATATTATGGAAATAATGGAGGATATGTGGTCGAATGTCCCATGTTCATTCCAATATTCTTTGAACATATAGAGAGGGAAAATTAAAACCACATCCTTTGAGACTTTTAGGTCATGAGAAAGGATATGAGACAAATACACAAAGTATGGCTGCTTTAGATTGCTGGTTACTGCATACCATCATTAAATCTTAAAGAGAAATAAGAGGCTTCTCCTAAGAATGAAGTTAAAACTATTTGAAAAAACTATTATGGGGTCTATATTATGCAGGGATAATTAGGTCAAGTGTTTCATATCCAAACAGTTTCATTCTTTGGATGAAAGGTCCATTATGTAGGTGAATTTTATGCAAGGCCAACTGAGGCATGTACTACATAGTTAGGAAAAAAGAGCTCTCAGGTATCTAAAATTTTGTCACTAGAAGATGAAGAATGATTATAAATATCTAAAATTATTTCAAGATTATGAGAATGACATACAAAAGAGGCATTTTCCAATGCATAAAGGATGTGTTTGAACTGATACTAGCAATGAATTTAGAGTCCCTTACATATATCTGACTCATATGTATAAAAGGGGACATCTCTTTTTTCCATTATGGTTTCTCTTAGGAGAGTGGACAAAATAAAAGATCATATATATATATATATTGACATATGTAGGAGGGGTAATTTTCATTATATTCCATATATTGGACTAGGATCTGAGGCCTAGTTTACACTAAATATCTCAAATTTGATGAGAATCAAGTCATACGTAGTTCTATGAATACCATTCATTTTAACTTAATGTGGTGAAAACTTTATTCATGTAGTTTAACATATTGTGGTGAAGACAATGAATTACCCAACATGAAAAGGAAGGGGATTTGTGGATCCATATTGTTTTATTTCATGTGGTAAGAACATTAGCTGTGCATCTTAACATCTTTTGGTAAGGACTTAGGTTTCTTATCATGAAATGTCAAAAAAAACAATGTGGCTGAACCCAGAGCATAGGGTCCAAGTGTCACTACGTATCATGTTGAAGAAATAATCAAGCCACATGTATTTCTAACATATACAAGTTAATGTGTAAAATGAGAAATCATATGGGACTTCCTCATGTAGATCCGACTCATATACAGAAGAGTAGTGTCTTTTTAATGTGATGATGCGACTGGGTCCAAGATTGAAAATCTAGAAATCACTATGTATCTCATAGGGGTGATAATCAAGCCACATGTAGTTCTTAAATGGAGGTCCATTTATTTTATCGTCATGCGGTGAGGATATATAGTGTGAATTTTAAGGTCTTACAATCAGAACCATTGATAACCCTAATAGGAATAGAGATACCTTATTTATGCAAAGAATCTATTTACCTAAATCCTATGCCTATGTCAGCTTTGTTAGATGTGATAAACAAGTATAGGGAAAGGTTTCCTCTACAAAAAAAGCTATCATAAGTGATGGATATGGGTATGATGATTAAATGGTGGTTAAGACATGAAATAGGACCCAAGTGTCACTACGTATCTTGCTAGATCAAGAATAAAGCCATAGTTAGTTCTTGAAATTGTTCCCCATATCAATTAGGTTTTGATATGGGGAAGAGGGATTTTTTATAATTTCTAGGCTGATGGTTGGGCCTAAATTAAGAATTATAGGAATCACCAAGTATCTCATTGTAATAAGAATCAACTTCACAAGTCCTGGAGGAGATCCCTACGCAGATCTAGCTCATGCATGGGGAAAAGGAATGGTTTTTCCCTTCCAAAATCATGACTAGGCCTTGGTTTGGAGATCCATGCATCACTACGCATCTCATGGGAATGAGAATCAAGCCACATGTAGTTCTTGGAATGTTCCTTGTGAAGGTTTGATTCATAATCATAGGGAATAAATCAGCTTTTTTTGACCAAATATTGGATATTTGGGCTTCATTACACATCTCATTTGGATGATAATCAATTCATACATAATTCTTAAAGGTGGTTCCCTACACCAATTAGATTTTGATTTGAGGAAGGGGGTTTTTAGTTATTATTGGGCCTGAGATTGGAGATTTAGACATCTCTACATATCTCATTGTAATTAGAATTAAACCATACATAGTTCTTTCCCCACAATTTATCATCATGCACCCAGGATGTGGGTGACTTGATTGGAAAGAAATATTGCAGCTAGACCAGGGGATAAGAATCAAGTGTTACTATGTATCCTGCTAGGGGCAAGAATCTAGCCACACTTAGTTCTTGATAGGTTCCTTATATAGATATCATTCATAGATATAAATTAAAGGTTATTAATTATTAATCATGTCTGGACCTAGGATTTGAGATCTGGGCGTCACTACATATATTGTTGAGGCAAGAATCAAGAAATGCATAATTCTTGAAGGTTTTACCTGTGCATATTTGATTCATCCACATATGGGTGAATGTAATTTTTTAACACTGTGGTGTGTCTCGAGTTAAGAGATATGGGTGTCTCTATGTATCTTGTTGGGGCAAGAATCAAGCCACATATAGTTCTTGAAATATTCTATGCAATTTAACATTATGCAGTATGGATGAATATGAACCTATATGAAAAGATATAAATATTGTAGCTGGACCAGGGGATAGGACCTAGGTGTCACTACATATCTCATTATAATGAGAATCAATATGCACATAGTTCTTGAGTATGGTTCCCCACATCAATTGAATTTTTATGTGAGAAACGGGGGCTTTTATACTTTCCAGAATAATGGTCTATCTCAAAATACAAGAGGGTATAGTAATCAAGCCATATTTTCTAGAAGGGTTACTAGTATAGAATTAACTTATATACAAGGAAAGGGGAAATTCTTTCTTTTATGGTTATTCATGGGCCCAAGATATGATATTTGAGCATCACTACGTATCTCATTAGAATGAGAATCAAGAAACGCATAGTTCTTTTATAGGGTTTCCATTACAGATCTGAATCAAATATATAGAGAAATGGGGTTTATGTGACACTAAGGAGTTGTAATTATTTTATTAATGCTTACACATGAAAGATACTCATATTTTAAGTCACCAAAAAGAATGTAAATTTGTGTTATCTTGGGATATTTATTAACGTCAAATGAAGGAGATGTTAATCATATCATTTAATGTCATGTGGTGAGGAAAAATTGTGTTTTGTAGTTTTAGGTCATGTGACTAGGACCTCATGTCATGCAGTTTAAGGTCATGAATCAAGGAAGAAGATGCTACGCAGTTTAACATCATACAACACAGATATATATGGTGCTATACAGGTTAACATCATGCAACTAAGACACTGATTGTTATGCAGTTTAACATCATTCAACCAGGATGTACTCTTTGTGATTACCCAAAGTATTTATTTAGGAACCTTTAATTGGTTGGAGTTGTAGTGTGTTCTCCATCCATTGAGATTAAGGAATAAGATCCATTAAAGTTGACCTTATGTATGGAGTAAGGCCCTTACCACTTTGGCTCATGTTTTGGAGGCTTCTTTATTAGTATCATTGGAGTCCTAAAGACTAATACCAATTCTCCTTAGAGGAATGAATATAGGTTAACATTATTTTTAAAGGCTTGTTCTATTTGGTTATAACATAATTCCAAGTGATACATGGTATGAAATCTATTTTCATCCAATCACTCCAGCTCATCTAGTCTCTTCTGAGACTACTCATCTATAGATAGTTGATCAAAAATAGTAACTCAGAGTGATGGAAATTGAACTTTAGTGGGTAGCACTACTTCTATTCCATACACCAATGAGTATGAAGTTGGTTGTGCGGCAGTATGGGTAGTAGTCTGGTAATCCCATAAGGCATGAAAGAGTTTATCAGAACATGAATTTTTATCTTTATCCACCATCTTATGGAGTATGTTGGCCAAGGTTTTTTTGAATGCCTCTATTTTTCCATTTTCCACTACGTGATAGCGGGTTGAATGTTTAGATTTGATATTTTATTCCTGATATAACTTCCCTACCTCATCAGAACAAAAATTGGTGTCATTATACATCAATATGGTATGAGGGACACCAAATCTGGAAATAATATTATCTTTGAAACATATCACAATGTTTTGGCTTTGACTTCTTTAAGAGGTATTTCCTCATTCCATTTATAGAAGAAATCGGTAGCAGTAAGGATGTACTTGAACTACTTAGCAATTTCCGAATGATAAGGTCCCACTATATCCATTCCCCGTATAGAAAATGGCCAGGAGTATTTAGCTATATGTAGAAACTTTGGGGGTTAATGAATGAATTTGGCATAAACCAGGTAGGGATGACACTTCTTAGTAAAATATGTGCAATACTGTATCATTTAAGGCTAAAAGTATCCAAGACTAGATTTGATCAGAATGTATATTCCTGCATTGGTGGGAACCATAGGGTCTTTCATGTACTTATTTCATGACAGTCGCAGTTTCTTCCCCATTAATTCATCGGAAGAGATTTCCATCAATGCCTCATCTATAGAGGATCTTTTGGTGATTTATGACATCATAAAGAGTGAAATTAACTACTTTGTGCCAGATTTTCTCTTTTCCATCTCTATTTGGTGGAAGTACTCCGTCTTTAAGGTATTCCATGATCGGTATCATACATCTTGTGGTTAGAATAAAAGGTTCAGGAATGGGACTAAATTTATTGATTTACTAAATCCTGATTTCTACAATAGGTGAACCACACAATGATGAGAAATTCTGATGATTTTTTCTCCCTATTTCGCATATGATAGGTTTGTAGCTGCATTTTCCAATGCATCAGCATGGGAAATTTATGACTGCGGGACATAATAAAATGTTATTTTTGAGGGAAATCCTTCCATTAACCCTCATAAATGATCATACAGGGGGATTAATTCTTCTTTTCCGATACAATAATCCCCATTGATCTATTTGATTTCTAATTTTCAATCACCCTTCACCTATAGAAGATCCACTGATATTTGGATTGATAATCCCAAGCCTGAAATGAGAGATTGATATTCTACCTCATTGTTGTTACCACCTTCCGATAATATGAAGCAATATTGAAACCCCATCTTTTCTAGAGAGATAATTACAATCCCTAACCCTAATTTATCGAGTTTTGGGTCTTCCATTATACACTCTGTTTTACTTCTAGAAGCACCATCAAAATACATTTCCCATGTTCAAGGGCTATCCTAAATAGATAAAATTTCATCATTAGGTAATTTAGTATTTAGTCATGTTTCTTCTATAGAGGGGTTCTCAGCAGGGAATTATACCAAAGCATGGCCTTTTACTAAATTCTGAGGCACAAACATTATATAAAATTATTGAAAAATAACTACCCACCATTCCAGACATCCTATAAACATAGGACAACTGAGGATAAATTTGAGCGGGTTATTGCGAGATACCAAATGGACCTCATGATACTACAGTTAGTGCCTTAGCTTCTAACCTACAAATATTAATCATAGGTAGCTCTTCTCGATATCTGAATGTTGAGACTCTTTGCCAATCATGGTTTGACCAAGATAATAAATGAGTTTTTTATTCCCAATATCGTTCTTTTGTGCAAGGAAGGTGCCTATTGATCACTGCATGGTTGTTACATAAAAAATGAATAGATTTCCTTCAACATGTGGCATCAATACTAGTGGACTCATGAGATATTTCTTGAGGGTATCAAATTTCTCTTGGCAGTAATTGGTCTATTGATATGTGACCCCCTTCTTCATCAATTTATTGAAGGGAAAATACTTTCCTGTCAGATTAGATATGAAGTGTTAGATATAGGACAAGTATCCTTGAAGTCCTCTCAACTCTTTCAAGTTTTGAGGAGGTGACATGATAAGTATAGCCTTAGTCTTCTTAGTATTGAATTCAATTTCATGATGGAGAAAACAAATTGGGAAATTTTTCCAAGGTTCCCCAAAAAGCACATTTCAACGGGTTCATCTTCAGATTATACCGTCAAATCTTGATGAATATGGTCTCCAAGTCATTCGGGTGATCAAAACATTGTCTGGATTTGAACCCTAAATCATCAGCATATAATTCAATAAATTTCCCAAATAAGGGTTTTAAGATGTGGTGCATTTTACATTGATAAGATACACTAGCATTTTTCAAGCCAAAGGGAATTACCCAATAGAAAAATATCCCTTGAGGGGCTCTGAAGGTTGTAAAATCCTCATCTTTTAGAGCCATCCGGATTTGGTTATATTCAGAGTATACATACATGAAAAGTATATCTTTATAACTTGATGTTTTATCAATCAACAGTTCTATGATTGGAACTAGAAATTCATCTTTGGGACAATACCGATTGAGATCTCCAAAATCAATAAAATATCTTATTTTCTCGTTCTTCTTTTTCTCTAGGAAAATTTTTCCTAACCATTTTGTATATTTCACCTCTTGTATTAAGTAATCTTTGATAATCTTGTCAACTTAAACCTCAATTTTGGATGCATGAGTTGGGTGAATTATTCTTGTTTCTTGCTTATATCTGAAATGCTCTTCTAGATAACCCAAATGATGGCTGGACACCTCGGGGTCAAGTTCTATCATCTCAGTGTAATTCTAGGTAAAAAATTCATGGTGTTTCTTTATAAAATAAGTATACACATGTTTCTCTTCTTGATTCATGGCTTCACAAATCATAGTGGGGATATCTCATCCTATGTGCCCTAATTTATTTCTCTAAGTTCATCCACAGTGGTAGACACAGCTTTCTCAAATGTTGTAGGGTATTCCCTAAGGTCTTCTTCTTATTATTCATGTGTTACTTTTTCTACCTCTACTTCAAGGGTAGGTGATGAAGCAAGAATTTTTTATCTAGGGTAGGATTCGGTATTTGGAAATTCCAAATAGGAGGCAACCATATCTATCTCAAATGGTGATGAAGGAAATTTTTTATGTTATGAAGGGAAGATGATGGGACAATAATCCACAACCTTGTCTTTTTCCATGAGTGTAATAACTTCTTCTAGACTGGTTGATGAAGTAGAGACTTGCTGAAGTTTGGTGGATAGAATTAAGACATCTCTAATTAGCCTTTCATCGCTACTTAGTGAATCAATGATTTCTCATGTGTTGCCAGGCTCAGTTTCCACAAATAACATTATGGAAGCCATTGAATGAGTGCTTGGATTGAGCCAAACCTTTCAATTAGATTAATGGGAAGCATATAATCTGTACTAATATTCTTTAATGGGTTATTAGGGATCTTTTCCATACCATTCAAAGCAATGATTCTAGTAATATCATTTTTCATGGACTGTTTTCCCTTTGCGTGAAAGAACTACACATAAATATAACAAGATTTACTAGATTTGAATGGGGCCTTATCACTATGTAATGTCCCAATTTGAAAATTGATGCAATATTTGATACATTGGTGATATGATGTAGAAATTGTCATATATTGGTGTAGCCAATGTCTCCCCAACAGAATGTTGAAAACTGTGTCCTACCGGACAACCATGAATTCTAAATCAAATATGAGATCTCCAAAATGATTTTTGAGTATAATTTCACCAATACATTCTTGATTTTTCTTGTTGTAACCCTGTAAAATTGAATTGGTTGGAGACAAATGATATTCAGTGAGGCCCAATCAGTGAAGTGTCTGAATGGGAATGAGATTGACTCCTAATTCTTTATCAATGAAGGCTCATATGATGTCAATATCATTGATCTTTCTTGGTAGATATAAGTATTTAATGTGCCCATGTACAATAACATCCTCATCCTGGTCTGTGAAATATATGACAACATAAAATTCTAGTGGGTCATTCTCTATATGATAAACCTATACTGCAGAAACCTAGGTTTAAGACTCTTGAGGGCTTGAAAAATCTTCAATAAGTCCTTCCTAAAGATCTTTTCACAGATTCAGAGCATCTAGGATTGAAAACTTGGCTGGTACTTGGGCAGTTTCTTCAATACATCATACTTTTGATTCAGATGATTGTGTTTTCTGGTATAGAGATACTATTTTGCAAGTGACTTGGAAGCTGATGCTCTTGATGTGGATGGACCATTTGACAGGGCATAAGCTAGAAATACTTCTTCTCTTAGTATATTAGATTGGCTAGGTCTACACACTCTATGAGAAGGTGGTGGTATAACCTCTAACCGGTCTTCCAATATAATTATGTTAGTGAAGACCCTGTCATGTGCTGGAGAATTCACTTATTCTTGTTGAGCCTATTGGTGGGATCTCCCATGAGTTTCTGGTGCATAAACAGTTCGACCAGGGGTGTGGTTGAAGTAGTGGCTTCTAGCATACCCTTGTCTTTCCCTGCATCCTCAACCTTAACAACCTCTTCCCCTAGTTCCCCAATCAAGTACAAGGAACATATATTCATAATCAAAATCAACATTTTCATAGGGATCCATTAAGGGAATAATGCTAACGGAACCCAAGATTAACTCCTCATCTGATGAATATTATGATTCATAGGTCTATTCTTGTTGTTCCATTTGGTGTAGTGGTGCATGTACTTTTGAGATGGTTGGAATGAAATGCACTAAGGTCAAGGAAACAATTTTCCTTAAAACAAAATCATATTATTTTGTTTCCCTTTATTCTTCCAACCATACTACTTCTTTGAGGATTGGACATTAAAGGATTGGTATTTTTATGAAGACATATTTTTTTTAACCTAAACCGCAAAAGACATAGTTTCTTGTTTTAAATTTGAGCATAGAATGGTATGACTTCGGTTGATTGTTTTCCTGGCCATCCATTCATCAAATTTCTAAGAATTCTTACTTTTGAATTCCTTCCACTCACCTTCTTCCTTTGGATAATTAGTAGTAACACATGATGCCTGGGATGATGAATTTTTCAACTTCATTTTCCCAGAGTCTACCATTTATGTATGAGGTATTTAAAAACAAAAAACTCTCAAATGTAGTTCCCCAACATTGGATGGAAGGTTCAATGGTTTAGAAGGTCCTCATATTATTCATTGTTAGTTTTCTTTTGCCTTGGAAACTAAACTA
The DNA here is from genome assembly GCA_963277665.1 of Viscum album. Lineage (NCBI taxonomy): Eukaryota > Viridiplantae > Streptophyta > Magnoliopsida > Santalales > Viscaceae > Viscum > Viscum album. Next base: position 335,230,936 of record OY728145.1, on the reverse strand, counting down.
AGTTGTTTTCCAAAGATGATATAAAGTAGTCAGGGACTTTGTCATTTCAAAAATAATAGACCTTGTTTTTCAACTCCTTAAACTATCTCTATCTTTGATCTTTTTGATCATCTTGATGAGGAGGTTGTTGTTGCTGACACTCAGGAGGTGGATCCCTACTGTATGATGAGGTATTTGAATTAGGATCGAGTATAGGGGATTACTTAAGAATGAATGTATTTTTCTCTAATTTTTTTATTCTCCATCCTAGAGGTGTTGAAATTACATAGGATTTATCTCTAGTATCTATTATGGAGTTTTCCACTTATTGATCAATTGAGGCTAGGTACTGAAACCCTCCAATGTATTTCATAAGGATTAATGGTTTGTACAACTCATCGTGTAGATTTGAAACACAAAGGGTAAGAAACTCTTTTGAAGGTAGTGGTATATTCAAGGAGTATGTTAATCCTTTCCACTAATCAATGAAATATAAAACTCTTTCATTCTAACTTTTCATGCAGTTTGTAAGATCAAAGATTGTTTTCTTCTGTAGAATTGAACTAAACTAGAAAAGGAATTTCTAAAATAGATCTACCCATCCAGTAATCGATCGAGACTGTAAGCTTGTATACTAGATGAATACTTTCCCTTATAATGATTGTATGAAGAATCTATGTTTTACCTCTTCTTGTTGCTTAGGGGTCTCCATAATGGGATCACAGTGAGAGTCAAAATGCATCAAATGTTGCTCCGAATCTCTTGAGCCATTGATGATGGGAAATATGGTATTCCCAATGTTTGGTGGAGGAGGGGTTGGATCCACCCATTCAGGATAAACCATATTTTCTAGCAGTATTGGTGAAATCCATCCTTCCATAGATTCCAATCGAGTTGTCAATGACTCAATGGTATTCATAAGCATTCGAAGAATATCTGGCTAAAACAAGACCTATATAGGTATAGCAGCTAGAGCCTGAATAGGTGCGGTGAATGGTAGGACCCCTAGTGGTGGTGCTACTGGTATTTTCCATTAATAAACCATTAGGGAAGGTCTATAAGGATGTTTTTTACTCTATTAAAGATGTGTACCTAGTGGAAGGAATTCATTATCTGAATCAGTAGTGCAACAAACCCTCTTTGATGAGGTGCTCCTACTGGAAGTGAAAGTTGAGGATCTACTTGTGGAACATATCTAGTAGGAGTTCTGCCTTAGAGTAATTCTAAATTGAGTATTCCCAACTCCTTAATCTCTTCCTATTGTTCTGAAAATCATTCTTCTAACTAAATGGATTGACCCTCTTTAGGGAGAAGGTGAGACATAGTCTGACCATTTCCTTTTTCCTTATGTGGTTCCTTTCAAAATGGTGGATGTGGATTATTAGAGGCGACTCCTTGATTCTAGGAAAGTATTTGGTATCTATTATGCACACCTCATTAATTTCCTTCAGTGTGGAATATATTATGAACAAGAACATCATCCTCCAAATCCCCTGAACTGGAATCATTTTCTAGAAGATCTTTCATGATGGCATTGATGTAAATCACTGACGCATAATGCATTGTTGGAATTATATCAGTATCATGGTGAGATCACCTTCTTCTGCGCCCTCCATGAGACCTTGATTTCATATTTGATGGTTTCATAGGAACTATTTGGTGGATAGTAACCTGAAGGGAATCCTCTTATAGTTTAGTTGTGTGTTCATTTTGTGGCTTCTTCCCTAATCTGGAGAAAACTAACTTCTGCTGAGTAGGGTATTGTGAATGTGAAAAATCCACCAGCCCTGTGGGATGGATTTTTCATGTTCTTAAATCACAAAACCTTGGGCTATGTTTTTTGGATATGAGGGTTGGGTTAAAAAATCCCTCATCCCTATTGGATGGGGTGGCCCATGAACTGCTATGGCTAATATCAGAGAAGCTTCTATTCAGATTTTATGAATTCTAGTCCAAATTTTGGCTGAGTTCATTATCTAGAACTCACTTAAATCACCTATTTTAGAATATCATTGTATTATTTCAGACACGTGATGAAAACTTATCTCAATAGATTTCTCTCTTTGGGCCTGACTTTAGTGGAAACTATTATAGGAATGTTCTTACTGAGAAACCTTTGTTCATGAGATGAATTTTCTTTTTGTAGCTAACTAGGGGAAATAAAATTGCATAAGACCACTTTTGGTTTGCATCGTTGGATTTGGAATGTAGTGAAATTCAAAACTCCATGTGCACCCCATCCTCTTATATGAACACCAGATGAGGTTTCTATGATCAATTTTTGTAACCAATAAAATATATCAAGGAATGAACATTAAAGGGATCGTTATTACTTCTCAATTTTTGGATGTTAGGAAACCTAGAGATATTCCAAGTCAATTTTATGCATCAACCCTTCTATTACATTTACATGACTTTGATATTTTTCATATGGTAATACTTTTGATTTTAGAAAATGAAGAGCCTTCCATATATTGAGGCAGATATCATGAATTCAATATTCTACCAAAATCTCTGGAATGTTGTATTGAGAGGTGGAAAAGGGCCAAAACATGACTGGAATTTCATCCATAGCTGATTTTTTCCTTATTTTCAACATATCGTCCTTGTCTTTTTCTAAAGGATTATCTACTTGATTGGACCAATGTTTGCATTTCTTGACACTTTATTAGAATCAGTAATATTGGTAGTGAGTTCCTCTTTTTCATTAGAAGATAAATGGACTAAGGTTGGTTCAGATAATCACCATCGCATTGTGTTGTCTTATGGTTGAGAAATAATTCCACCCACCAGTGACAAGGAATCAGACATGACTAGCCTTGTATTCTCAAGGGCCTCAAGATAAAATGGTTTTCTGGTCACTACATTGTTAGTTAGAGAATTTTATTCACAATGTGAATCACTACTATAGAGATAACTTTCGTAGTGAATTCCATTATGGGGAGGACCACCATGGTGGATTACAGCAAGGTATGAATCCCCTTGCTACTTGGTCTTCTGGCCACACTGAGGGTTGTCATAGATCTCATCCAGAGATAGTATCTCAAGATTGAATAGATTATCATGAAGCAATACTTTATGAGGAACCATCCGATGAGGACCTTTAGAATTACTATTAATTCTCCCATAATTTGGTAACAAGTGGTTAGGATCTTTAGCTATAATAGATAAATGTATGATGGATTCAAGAACTCCAACATTAAGATGATGAAAATCGCATATCGACTCTTGATTCTCCAACTATGTTGGGCATGACTTCTTATTACATGCCTTATTACATGTAGTTGGGGCCAGTTAATATGATAATAGGCTATAATGGGATGGTTTATGTGCCTACCATGGAGTAACCATCAGAATAGACAGATTATCTCAAATTGGAACGAGTGTTTGTTACCGATCCGGTTGTCCATGTAACATGGGGGAGTATACCCCATAACACTTCTGGACTAGAACAGAGGTGCATATCTTCTTTAGGATGGCGTACTGATGAGTCATCCTAGGTATGGGGATAGAATTATGTGTTCTTCCCTCTAGTTTTTCTGAAGTTTCCATTATGATATTCTATAAAGTTTCTAGGATGTTGGAAGGAATTTGTGTCTTCCCTTTCACCATTTCCAAAATGTACTTAGTGAAGTCAGTGGATGGAACGAGAATATAAATCTATTACATATCTGGAGTAGGGGTATGTACCTACTTCAGTCCTCCCTTTACTATCATTGGATACTAATAGTACTTGTGTATTGGGGTAGGGAGTTGAGTTTTCCCTAGGTTTGTCATTAGAGCTTTTCGACTGACTTATCTGGGTGTTTCCAAATGAGTCTATTAGTAGCCATGATGTATGATGGAGGGTGTATGTGATTTTTGGTAGTTTGTCTCTAAGAATGGTTAGAATACTTCTTTAAGTTCTTCCAGATGATACTACTGGCAGGCTCTATGGGTGAAGGTAGGTGTATGTTCCGGCTTAAAAATTGATGCCGGATTTTGTTGGTGAGATTCTTTAAATGCATCCAAAAAAGTCTGCTGACTAGCTGGTAGATTATAAGAAGTTGTATGTAGATGCTCGTGGTATTCCACTAGATTTTAATGGTGAGATTGGTTGGGTGCCACCAGATGAGTCTACTGACTGGGTGATAGATTGTAAGCAGGTGTATGTGTCTGCTCATGGTACTCCACCAGATTTGAATGGATGGTTTGGTTAGGTGCCGCTAGATGAGTCTGCTGACTGGATGATATATTGTAAGAAGGGGTTTGTGCATGTTCAAGGTACTCCACCAGATTTGAATGGAGGGATTGGTTGGGTACCGCTAGAAGAGTATGTTGGCCGATGGAATGAAGGCAGACATATGTATGTTCCTGCTCACTATTTACCACGAAACTAGTTTGGTGGACTTCTCATGAGGGGGAAAAGGTAGGAACCTACTCTCTATTATCCATCTATTGTTCTCTGTGGTTCGTCTTTCATGCTCGGGTCTGAGGGACCTGGCCCAGACAGTCAAAGATAACACCCTCATCATGTTGATGGTTTTATGTAGCACGGGGTTGGTGGTGGTGACTGTTGGTAAGTGCCTTCAGTAAGGACTCATGTGTCTTTGAGATGAGGCCATAGGTGACCTCTTGGTCATCCTCCCTATAATAGGTTATGTATTGGTGATTACATTCCCTGGATAATCTCTAGAAATGGTTGAATGTGATTATCGACATCATCTTCTTCTGTACCACTGGTCATTGTTGACCAGACGACCGGAGGTTATTGTTGATCTAGAGGGCCTATCGAGCATCTTTCAAGGTCGGGATAGTACCATGTTGATTGTAATCTCATACTAGTGTATTAGAGACCCAGTTTTGAAGATTTTGAGTTGGTGATGGAATCCTTCAAGTGGACAAGGATCCAGAGAGAGCAGCAGTCGGGGAATTCACAAGTGAAAATTTGAAGGAAGCCATTTGGAATGAAGGGAGTTCTTGGAAGAAAGTTCCTATATGTATGACAAGTACAAACAATGGTTTCTGGAAAAGCATCATTTTTTATGAACACATGTGTGATTTATTTTCTTGTCTAACCCTCTTTTATCAATTGATAGGGTCCTGACAGATCGGTAACACTGTCATCTTGGTTAAGTATTCATGTCAGGTTAGCCATTTTTTATTTACTTATGGGTGCAAAAAAAATGACCCAGCCGAGAATAACCAATGGTATATTTTCAAAGAGGTTTTTTTATCAAGTTAACCCACCACCTTGTTTAAAGATTCATGTAGAGTTAAACATTTTTTATTTCCATCAGAATGTGTGTTCTAGTTTGGAATCACTATTTCCGAACAGTTTCCAACAGATTTGTTTATGGAATTGGAAACACCCAACAGTTCTGTATCCAAAGGGGCCTACTTTCAAAATTCAGGCATTCATTATGTATTTTAACCCATGATTCTTAAGAAATCTCATTGTTTGAGAGGATGGGAGGTAAGACTCATCGCACCCTTTTTAGAGGAATTATTTATTATTCCAAGATTCTCTTTTATATTTAATATATGTTCATGAATCCTTATTAATTTATCAATAATAATGTAGGTTTCACTTAAAAGTTTTAATCAATAATTAGAATGTGTGGAATTCAGAATCATCTGTATGTATTTGATGTTCTTCATCAATGGAGACATCTATTTTTATCTGAGGTTCTCCATTGATGGTATCCTCTTATGTACTACTTAGATATTCTTTGGAAATTATCACAATGATGCTAGTTTTTAACCCACATAGTGGGGCACTCTAGAATTTTATGGTAATATAGGTAGCTAAATTTCACTCTATAATTTATCATCAACTAGGAAGATGGAAATTTACTCTGGAGTTTATTATCATCTAGGTAGAAAGAGGTTAATCAAGAGTTAATCTTCATCTAGGGAGATGGAAGTTGTTTTGATGTTGGGATCAAACTCATAAAATTAGATACCTATGTATCCTTGTCAAAAGAATAAGAACCCATGTAGTTTAGTTCCACTTATTGGGACACATCATACCTTTTAAGGTCATGTGATAAGGACCCAACTATATAGTTTAACGTTGTGTGGTAAGGATATCTAGGAAGAAGGTTCTTAGTCAAAGCTTGGTGTGTGACTTATATCAAAACATCCCAAGGAACTTGTAATGGATAAGATATTCCAAGTTAAATTAGACCCTACTAGGAATGTGTCCAAGATATAATAGGTTTGATTTGGGGTTTTGGCTTTGAACATCAGGGAGGCTTCCTATATATCCTGCTTGGATGGGAATCAAAGACCATGTAGTTCGGTAAGTCTTGCAGGGGAGTATGACCCTTTGAGAGAAATAGGTATAGTCTTACTCCTAAAGATGTTTCCATTGTAATAGGGTCCACGAGAGATATATTAAATCATATAGATTTAGGGGATTTAATTCGGGGACTGTTCCTAAGGAGGATACTCAAATTATGGGGATTATGGTTAGACTTCTGAGGGGGATGTCTAGTGAGCTAGGACCCTAGGTGAAGGCTTCCTACATATCCTAGTTATGGTGGGAATTAGAATTCTCATAGTTCATTCCATTTGGGGATTACACCTAGGAGGATGACCATTGAGGTGGCATGATTTATTATTTCTTGGATGAGATGATGTAAAGCTCAGGCCTTGAAAAGGATCCCTACATATCCCAGTTATGGTGGGAATCAGATTTATCATCGTTCATTCCTTCAAGTGGATGTTGTGATCATTACAAACCTCTAAGATCACATGATTCATGCACAGTGTGAAAAATAAGAGGATGTGGAAGATTCAAAAAACCACATACTTACTCCTTCATTGATGGAAAAGGTTGGTCCTATAGTGGAAGATTCCTTGGCTATGGCACTTCCCACTGTTCTCTTTACATTGGACGAGGGTAAGGGGTGAAGGTGAAGGGTGTAGAGAGGAGAAAAATTGAAACCTCATACATTAAACGATATGGGATTACACTAGGATGAATTTAATAAAATGTGTCCTGTAGTGGGGAAGGAGACTTCTCTTTTTTCCAAAAGGAAAAGGAAGTGTTATCCTTACCCTCCCTACCTGGGATCAAAGGCTCCAGGTCTTAGAGAAGAAAAGGGGATGAAAGATTCATATCCCCAGAATCAAAGACTAGGAACACCTAAACACTGTCCATGGGGTAAGGTTCTATGTAACCATGTATATCCAAATCTGTAGACACCCTTGAGGACCCTTACCCTCTGATAGGACAAGTGTGGGAAACTCATAACCACAGATATCCAAAACAAAATGAGAGACACATAGATATTTCTTTCTCTATGATTTGGTAAATTAGGAGGTATTAGTGGAGGTTTCAATATAACCCCTTTTAGGAAAGGGAGCCAATGAATGATAGTCCCTACTATGAGTGGCTTTGAAGGAGGCTTCATTAAAGGCTCAAGAAGACTGAAGGGGTGAGGTAAACCAAGAAACGGTTCTCAAGTATATGGTGCGCCAGTATGTGGCACACAAGTATGATTACGAGAATTGATGTCACCTCATGTGAAGAACAACCTAGATTACTATACTCGAGTGATACTTCTATCAAGACTTCAAGAGTCTTCATAGGTATTCCCTGAAATGGGACACGTAACTTCCTACTTTAGGAAGGGTGGTCGCGTAAGTGTTCTCAAATTATAGGGGTTGGGTGAATGAGTTGTGCAAGTGTTGTTAATTTTTAACACTTGGAGAACCTAAGTCTCATTATCCCCCTTTAATTCCATTTCATTAGGTGTTATGAAACTACCTTGGAGGTTTTGGAAGACTTGGGAATAACACTAGGGAGATTAGAGTAGAAATCAGTCATTAGGGAAATTAATTCATAAAAATGAAGGCCACTAGGGTCTATTTATAGGAAAATATGGTACCCTGAGCGATGGTGACTAGGAATTAAATTGAGGGGTGAAAAAGTGTTTGCATTCCACCATTGTTTCAGGATACCTTGGAAAACTCAATTGTTTTCCTTTGAAAATATTGGAATTATCCATATGTTTTCTCCTACTTTTTCTATGGAATTTTCCTTTGTCACTTTTTCATCCATGTGAAGGAAAAAAGTGTCAACATAGACCCACCTATAGAAAATACACATTTTTAAGTGTCATTGGATGTCCTTGTCAAAAATTTTGTATAATGATCCGTAGAATTTAAGATTATTGTTAATTTATTTCATGATTTGTGCACTTATATTTATTTTCATAACCCATGATGACATATAATCACAGAAAAATTAGGTATTTTTGGTATGTTATGAATAATATTTTATTAATAAATAATTTAGGGAAGGATTTTTTCCCTTCCATCTTGATTGAAGTTTATATCTTGACCCATTGATTGAAATTTAATTGTCATATTAAATTCCATGTCCATGGTGTAATGATGAGTTTATTTAATTTAGTCAAAGAAATAGATATTGAGCATAAAGGTTGATGACATGGGTTTGCAACCTGCTTGATGAGATAATTTGATAATGAGATTATATTACACAGTGATAGTTCATATGTTATTTTTTCATTATGACATATCTGCTTCCTTTGTGGGTGTCTTAACCTGTTGTTAGACTATAATCTCATACATTAGGTAATCCCACCTAATGGTGCTGAGGAAGAGACCAAGAGGGCCGCATGGAAATTTTTTCCTTTGATCTCAATTAATTATTTTCCATATTTAGAAATTGGAATAAATATTATTCTCTAAACCTAGAAGTAATATTTATTCAATATTTATTAAACACTCACAAATATTAAATAAATATGTATTCATAAGGTAACTGTTTAATTACATGAATATATAATATTTATTTATGTCTTTTTATTCACACCATAATAATTAATTTTTTATTTACTACATATATAATTTATTTAGTAGTGTTAATATTAAATAAATATTTATTCACAATAAAATGAATATAATTTTTATTTATTTATTGAATGAATAATACTTATTTAAATATTTATTCAATAATTTAATAAATATTGGAGAGGGATAGTGGATTAGATTTTGTCTGGTGATAAATATTTACTTACTAGATTGTAAAATTAATATTTATCAATACACGAGTTAACACATGACATAAAATAAAATGATATTTATTTTACATGGAGTGGGTTTTTTTGGATTTAATATGTTTTTAAGGGTCTTTGTGAAATTAATTAAATATTAAACCCTAACCCTAATATTATAAATAGACTACTATTTCATTTGGATAAGGGTTAACCATTGTGTTCAACAATTAACTCACAAGAACTCCCTCCTCTCTTCCTCTAAATACCTATTTGAACAAGAGAAAATTCCTTTAAAATATAAGGAATATGAAGTGATCAAGAAGAAAAATGCTTGAAAATCAATCAATTGTGCGAGAACCAAGTAGTTCATTGGTGTTATTTTGAGATCAAAGGAGAATATGTGGATCACTACTAGAGGGGATTTACTTTGGGTCATCACTACACAATGAAAAAAACCTGATTAGGGTCAAAAGATCAACATCATCAATGAATAAATATATCAATACAAAGGTAATATTTCTTTTTCTGTTTTTAAATTAATTATAAAATTAACATGAAAGATCCTCTCTCTTGGTTCTGGAAAACTTATTTGTCAATATTCTTTAGAAAAAAATTCATTGGACATGGAATTAACATCATGTACAATGTGAATGATCTATTGAATATAACAAATTTTGAGTTCTTAATAGGACTAATTGTCTCTTTCACTTCATCCAGAACCATAAAGAGGAATCAAAGGGTTCACATTAAATCTGTAATTGTTAAATTTTTATTGATATTTATATGTATTTAAAGTTAGTTTTTCATTTCATATAATTTTTTATTGAATCATATCATCATGATATATTATTCCTCCCTTTTATTCTCACTCATTTAATCTATATTATATTAAATTTTAATGGAGATCATCCAATGAACCCATCCATAGGTGTTGAGATGTTTGTTCAGAAAACATGTGGTTACATGGTGTGTAGCCGGTGTACACGCTTTGTATCCTAGTTTATTGCACCAAGACATAACATGAATTAATTATCCATGTCATGTAATGAAGAACATAAATTTCATTAAATTATCCACATGTTGACCAAGACAGGTTGGCACATAGCATGTGGTACTACACTCTATTTAAATAGGTTACAAGCCATATAACCCACGTGTTTTCATTATGGAAAACACGTAGTCAAATTACCAATGAGTAATAATTACATGATGTATAGGGACTGGCAGCCATGTAAGGAGGAGTTTATAGAGTGTGTACTAGATTTATGCACCATAAACCCTATACATGTCTGTACAATAATACATGTCAAGTCCATATGCATGTATCATGGACATATAGAAATAATGATACATGATGTGTAGCAGGATATACACACTGTATTCCCAAACTATTTACACTGAAAATTAAAATTTAATTTATTAGCCCTTTAAAAATAAAAATAATGTGTTTCATGATTCATTTATTTACTTGTACACACCATGCGATATAAATATATATATATATTAAGTGATTAGTTAATTTATATGTAAAATGTTGAACTGCATACCATATATAGTCATAATACGTCGTCTACTTCATGCACATTTAAATCATTATATGGAATGTGAATTAACATCTATTATGTGTGTAATTTAATTGGCTCATTCACACCATGTAATTACATGATAAAAATTATATGTTAAATTTCATATGATTATACAGTGTATGATCTCTATACAAGATAGGTAGTTTAAATAGGTACTCATAGAGTTGCTTCCAAGTACTTGGTGTAAAAATATTTTATTAAATTTTAAATAAAATTAATTTATTTAAAATAATAGTAGATGATTTTATCTTGGAAATATTGGATGGATATTGAGATAAATCGAATTAATATATTAAACAGATAATTAATCGAATTGAATAGAATTTTTTTATCTTAATAAAATAATGAATCGAAATGAATATTAATCAGACGTTTCAAATCCATATTCATTATACTAGTAGATGATCATGATAATAAAATCACTGGTGTATGTTTACGGTTTATTTTAATTTAATTATTTCATGGTTATTTATAATTATTTTATTAAATTAAATTGTTTTCCTATGATTAATTCCTCCCTCCTTATTATGTATGGGATTGCATGACCCCATTTAATTTTATGTAAACCTCTATTTTGGTTCCCTTTACTTATGAGTGAAGTAAACCCATTGTAAGGATAGTTCTCCCATGCTCTTGGAGGTTTTTTAAGATTTCACCATTGTGGAACCAAACCAAGGAGATACACATGAAAAGGTGGATTGTTACAAACTCCCTCCCAAGCCAACTCAAGGAGTTTTCCCCTATGATTAATGGTTCTTTTATTCCCACTCAATAATAAAACCACTAGTTAAATATCTTGATCATATTACATTTTATTTATTTTATTACATTCTATTATATGATTTATTTTATGGACGAAAGAATGTGATAACATAAATAAATGAATTAATATTCTTAAATGTAATTAAAGTAAAATGATTATGAATAAATATTTTATCAATGCATGGTTAATAACTTAAGTAAATACATATAATATTAGATAAAATAATAAAATTTATGAACAATAAATAAAATCCCTCAAGTTAATATTAATTCATTATGTCTTCCATTATCTGAATTTAGACCAACCGTAGTTAAAGTGTCACTTCAGGATGTAATCATGGGAACTTTTAATTATCTAAGAGTCTTATATAAGATTATTGGTCAACTTAACAATACTTTTATTGTAATAAAAATACATAGTATGTTCAATAAAAATTTGTAGGTAAGTTTTGAGGAAATACAAGTTAGGATTTTAGGATTTGGATTCCACTCAACAAAATATTGAACTAAAAGCCTGCAATAGGAAAGACTGCCTACCTAAATGCCTTCTTATGGTTTTCATGGCCATAGTCTGGATCATAAAGTTGTAAATATGAATACTTTCCACTATAATGTCTAATTTTATGGGAAATTATAATAAAAATGTGGAGGTATATTTAGACTTGATAAAATAGTGGGTGACTTAATAAAATTAAAATTATTATGTCTCACATAATTTAAAATCAAGTAATGTACTAATAATATACTCTCTTATTATTATAGAATAATTAAAAACTCATAACAAACATTATAAATGTGATAAATTCTATATAAATAACATATCCTAACTGTAATTAACTTATAGGAATGGTTTAGATGCATATGGGTTGTGATACACCATGAACAGAAGTCTTATATGCTATAATCCTTAATCCCAGATCTTCTTACTAAGGAGGAGAGTGGTGAGGAGTTAACTATCTATGAAAAAAACCTAAATGATTCACTAAATATTCAGTGTTTAATGTTTTCATCCATGTTTTGAAAACTCATGAAGCTACATGACAACATAGATGCTTATAACATGCTCTTGTATCTTCATGATCATTATTTAGAGAGAGGTATCCAAGAATGGTTTGAGATATCCATATTGATATGCAAAAGAAAACATGTTGAAGGTGCATAAGTTAGGAATCATGTTGTCAAAATCATTGTCTACATTAAGAATCTAGAGGTTCTAGGTTTTAAGATTCCTGAATAACTACACATTGATCCCATACTGTCAATATTCCCTTATATATTCTCTAGTTTTGTTATGAATTTCAATATAAACAATATAGAGAAGTATCTACCAGATCTTCTCACTCTTATTTTCCATGTTAACAAGGATATTAAAAATAAAAATCATTTTGTTATTATGGTGAATAAAAGGAAAGTCCAAGAAAATATCTCCAAAACTAACTCCAAGTCTAAAGCTTCTTCACAACCTCCTTCAAAAATTAGTAGGATCAAGGGGAATGAAAAGGAACAAGATGTTGTCTATTTTCATATGACAAGAAGGGAAAATGAAAGAAAAATGAATAATAGATAATGAAGTTATGGGAATATTTGGGTGTGTTCATTATTTATTGAAATTTATCTATTTCTATAAATTGTGTATGAGATACGTCATTTGGTTATTAGATATTACAACCTCTCATTTCAAACTATAATTATCTTTGTTTTTATAAATTTTTATTATGTCTCATCAGTTACTAAAATCATTATTTTTGTGTCGAGACTTGATACAAATTAATTTATTTTTAAATTTGGAAATAATTGTTTTTTGTACAACGAAAACAATTTTTATAGTAAGGAATATTTAAAGAAAAGTATTTACATGTATTATTACACATAAAAAGTAATATAAATTGATAATAAAGTTAGATCATGTGACTCATAACACACCCAACTATGACATCACCAGCTAGGTCATGTAAATGAAAAGTGTTTGACCAGAATACAAAAAGATGGATATTTGGATTTAATTGAAATAAAATAACGAGATGTATGTCACACATGTTTGCAAGTAAAAATGACCAAATCCCCATTTTGTGGAAATGGTGAAAGGTCCATTGAGGTTATTAAGTTGGTTTATACCAATTTTTCTGGACCATTTCTAGTTGAAGTCGAGGGTGGGTACTCTTAATTCATAACTTTTATTGATAACATTAGTATATATGGATATATCTATATAATAAGGTATAATTAATATTCCTTTAACAGATTCAGAGAATATGAGAATAAATTTTAGAACCATATTAGTAAGAATATTAAAAAGCTCGAAATGGACCATGGTGTAGAATATCATAGTCAAGACATCATTGATTATTTTCATGAGTTTAGGATCTTATCTAATCCCACTCCTCCTTACACACCATAATGAAATATTGTGGGTTAAAGGAGAAACTAAAACATGTTATACATGGTAAGATCAATGATGATTCAGGAAAGTTGTTCATTACCCTTTTGGGATACATAATTTAGATAGTCATATACATACTAAATAGAGTTCCAATTAAAGAAAAAATTGATATTATATACCATCTTTAGTATGAAAATAAACCTTTTTTATTTCATGTTCTATTGTGGGTTTGATAATAATTTTTAAAGGAAATTTCATGAAACAAACATGCAACCCTCTGGAACTAATTTTGTCTTTATAGGGTATACTAAGGAAACTAAAGGATATTACCTATATGATCATTTGTATAAGAAATTGTTGGTTAATATAAAACACACCTTTCTTTAAATGGATCAAGTATCGAAAAGAGATAATGGGTAAAAGATAGACTTCAATTAAGTCTAAGATCAAGATACAGAAGATTTATCATGGGAACAAATTCCATAAAGCCTTATAGAAGATAACATTTTAGAGATAGAAGTATTACATTGGAGTATTTTATAGGTTAGAGAAATATAATGACATGTCTTTATCATTACTGAGGATAGAAACTCATTATTAATTTATTGTAATGATCTTGTATCCAAAAAGAAGTATTAAGTAGCATAAAAGCTACCAAATACAAATAATCTATGAATTTTGAAACTGATTCAGTAAATCAAAACCAAGTCTAGGTTTTGGTAGATCCTCCAGTGCATGTAAATCCTAATGGTTATAAATGAGTATTATAGAATAAAATAGATATGGATGGATAAGTCAGTACCTATAAGGTATGAATAATTTCAAAAGGGTTCAAACAGCATCAAGGAATAGACTATGATGAAACCTTTTATCCATTTTTCATCCAAAAATTTATCATAGTTCTACTTTCCATAACATCATACCTTAATTATGAGATTTAAAATATGGATATCAAAAAATATTTCCTTAATGGGAACCTTAAAGAAGATGACTATATGAAAAAAATAGAAGGTTTTGTGACTCCAAAGGATTCCAATAAGGAATTAAAGTTGTATAGATCCATTTATGGAATAAAGAAAGTATAAAGGTCATGAAATATTCAGTTTGATGAAACCATAACATAATTTGGCTTCATAAAGAATAAATTTGAGCCTTGTGTCTATAAACTGTTTAGTGGGAGTGTATTCATTTTCCTAAAAATTTATATTGGTGGAATAAACTTATCGAAAGAAAAGTTCTAGTATTATAGTCTGTTAAGGCCTAGTTAAACACTTTCTTCACCATGAAGGACTTAGGAGAAGAAACATATATTCTTGGAATCAGGATATACTATGATATATCTAAGAGGATTCTTGGATTGAATCAAAGTATGTAAATTAAGAAGATACAAAATATATTTACTTTTAAACCATCCCATAGGGGATTGTTTCCAGTGAACATGAAATTTATCTTTCCATGAAAATGTATCCTCAAACACATGAGGAAATATAGTGGATAGAAAGGAATCCACACTCTTAATATCTTAGGTTAGTCATGTACCTAATGTTATGTACAAGGCTAGATGTCACATATACTATGATCATGGTAGAAAGATATTAAGTTCATCTAGTTGGCCACCATTGGATGGAAATCAAGACTATCCTTAGTTATTTGTGTCTTAATAAGGATATGCTCATATTTTATAGAGGAGATGAGGATTTATTAATTAGGGGATATGTAGATTCTAGTTTCCAAATAGAACAAGGAAATATAAAATTGTATTGAAGACACATATTAACTCTCAATTGAGGTGTTGTGAGCTGGAAGATATCAAAGAAATCCATAGTCATTAATTCTATAGAAAAATCAGAGAATATTAATGCTTCAGATGTAGATAAATAGGTGGTTTATATTCTCAACATTTTCCAATATCTTAACATGATTCATAGTAGTAAATACCTTATCACAATCTATTTTGATAATACTATAGTAGTCGCTCTTATAAAGGATCCAATATTGCATTAGTAGAATCAGTGCATACTTTGGAAGTATCATTTCTTGAGGTATTTTTATCTGAGATTTTATTCAATATGAAAAGGTTTCCATAGAATAAAACATGTAGGACCCCTTAATTAAATTATAACTCGATAGAAATGTGATCATCATGTGGGAGCTAGTGGATTAAAAGTCATTAGCAGTTGGCTCTAGTCCAAATGGTGGTCCACTGGAGTTTGTGTTTGAGAACAAACAGTTTGGAATTTAGATTTCATGTATATTAAAAGAAGTAAATATTAATTTAAATATCTTATTATATATCAATAATAGTTATTTGTGACTTTAATATAATAATTTCCAAAAGTATATGTCGCATTGAAAATGGTAGAGAAGTTATCCTCTATGATAAGAAACATGAAATTCCAGGATAATATTCTTAAACCTTATTCAATGGTCAGATAATGTTTTATATTGGGGAACATAGTATATTGATTTTTGGGTGTGAGTACTCAAAAGCGTATGAGACTTCATCTCATGGTGTTCACACTCTGTAATCACCATGATGGTATATTATGAGAACATACCCGCATATAAGAAATAAAAATGTTTATGTGTCATTGGGTATTCCATTCCGCGAATGCATATAATGATACTTAGGATTTAATATCATTAGTAATTAATTTAGTGACTAACATACTTTGATGTTTTACCATAAATAGTAGATATATATAATAATGGGGAAGTTGGGTACATTGGCTAGATCACAAATGATATGTTATTAATGAATAAGTTGAGGAAGGATTTTTCCTTCAACCTTTATGAAATTTAATATCTTGGACATTTAATTGAAATGTAATCGTCACATTAAATTCCATGTCTACGGTATAATTATGAGTTTATTTCAGATATTCAATGAAATATGTATTGATCTTAATGGTTGATGATAATGGTGTGCAACCTATTTGATGAGTTATCCTGACAAAGGGATTATATTACACAATGTGAAATCATATTTGGTTTTATCATTTTGACACATATTCTTCCTTTATGGGTTCCTTGACCCATTATTATATATTAATTTTGGATTTTAGGCGAGCCCGCCTAATGCCACTAAGGAAGAGGTTGAGTGGGTCATACATAAATTATTTCATTTTATCTCAGTTAAATATTATTTATTTTTTAAAAATGGAATAAATATTGTTCTCTTGACCAAGAAGTAATATTTATTCAATATTTATTAAATGATAAAAAATATTAGATAAATATTTATTTACAATGTAATTTTTTAATAAACCAGATATATAATATTAATTTATCTTTTGTTATTTACATTGTAATAAATCATTATTTATTTATTAAATAATTTATTTATTTGATTATGTGAATATTAAATAAATATATATTCCCCATACTATGAATAAAGTGTTTATTTATTGAATGAATTAATAATATTTATTTAATTATTTATTTAGGAATTTAATAAATTTTAGGAGAATGAGTGGAATAGATTTTTTCCATTGATGAATATTTATTTACTATATTATAAAATAAATATTTATCATTGTTCGGGTTAGCGCACACCATAAAATAAAATATTATTATTATTTTACTACATGGAATGGGGATCCGTTTGTGTTTAATATATTATTTAGGTCATTTTTTCAATTAATTAAATGTTAAACCCTAACATTTAGTCTAGAAAGAGAATCCAATGTTAATTGGAGAAATTTAAATCATTGTGGACAAAAAAATTAACTCTCAATATCTCCCTCCTCTTCTCTTCCTCTCAATATCCTGAAGAATAAGAGAAATTTTTTTCAATACCAAAGTAACATGAAACGATCAAGGGAAAAAATGAAAGAGGATCAATCGGCCACTCTTGCATCCAATGGATCATCAGTGTTATTATGAGATCGAAGGAGAAAGTGTGGATCTCACCTAGATAGGCTCTACTTTGGGTCTTTATAATGAAATTCCCAAACACTGATTGTGGTTTGAAGATCTACATCTTCATTAAAAAAATATCTCAAGACTGTGGTAATTTTTTTTATGTTTGTAAATTAATTATAAATTATCATGAAATATCCTCTCTCTATTCTGAAAAAATTATTTTTCAATATTATTCATAAATAATTCCTTGGTCATACTATTCATGTTATGTAAATTGAGAATAATCTATTGAATATGATAAAATATGATTTTTTTCATAGGAAAAATTTTCACTTTCATTGCATATGGAACCATCACCTAGGAACCCATATAAAATAAAATATAATTAAGGTAGCCTAGGGACCATCACAAAACTAATTTAGGCATACCCTTGGTATGTTCTCATATATATTTAGTGTGTAGTTGGTGTACACCTTCTTATGGATAGCTCATGTATCCATGCCAATATGATTTCACCATTTCTAAATACATATTCACCACCAAATTATGACACTGACATTGCATATGTATAATATATATATATATATAAAACAATAATTGAAAACAATATCAATATTAGGCTTTATACACCATCACGATTTATTTAGTACATATACCAACACTTCATTAATAAAAAACATAATACATTTCTCCCTTTTTATATTCTAGGAAACCTATGTATAACAATAATAAAAACATATCTACATAATAGGAAATAATTATAACATGAACAACTAAAAACATACTATCAAATAAATATAATAATCAAAGTAAGAAATCAATGAGTATCGTTCCCAACTCAATTGAAAATTATTATTGTATAATGCATATCATAACATTAAAAAAAATCATAAAAACACCATATAATAAAAATAAATGTGTTTCCTTTAAGTATTGAAAAGGTAAAATAGTTTTAATTTATAATGTTTTAAATATAAATCCATTTTTATATTTATGTCTCATACTAAATTATGTTTCTAACCATGTATACACTGGTGAGATTATGAGTTAGAATGGGGTTACCCTTCATTGATCATCTATCATTCAAGAATTCATAAATACTATCTCAGGATTATATGGATATATTTCACTTTAACACCAGTCAGATTATTAAAAGTGATAAATCCATTACAACTAAATTCTATCTCATCCACACATAGCCTCCTTAAACCAACCACTCACCATGAATCTATCAAGAGACCTCGTAAAAGTTATGAGACCTTTATAACATGTATCTTAGCATTCCCAACTTGAATTATATAGGGAAAACACTCGCATGTCACCTTTTTAAGAGTGATAGTTATTTATGCTCAAAACCACTTATTTCCATAAACAAAACCATAGAAATATTTTTACTAGATACTACTAACCTAACAAACCCTCTCAAGGTTCCCATTCAAGGATAAAAAAAATCCAAAATATATCCATTTCAAGAAAACATTCTTAAGGAATCAATTTTTTATTCTAATAAGCAAAATTTAATCCAGAACACTTAATCTATCCTATATTATCAATTGGTGGGAACTCATCACGCTCGATGAAATTATTGAAAACTATTCAATTAAACCTAAAAACATTGAACAAGTCTCAATTTAGGGTTTATCAAACTCTATGTATTATAATTATAACTATGAAATCCCTTCCTACCATAAAATAATATACAGATATCCACAAAACACAACACACCATAGATAATAAGTTATTCCTAATTCTTTTAAGGCTATGTTTACCTCACATGAACACCCTAGGCCCTAACAGATAAATCATGGGTTATATTAATCCACTTACCTTGGGTGTTACACCATACAAGAAAATTCATATAAATCAAGTTAAATTAAAGGGACCACCTATCATGTTCTAATTGCGGAAGACCCATCTATGATTTCTAGTTGATTTTCACTCCAATTCCTAAAATTTGAAGAGTATAGAAATCTCTAAAATTGATGAATTAAGATGATGTAGTGATGAAATCCAATAGAAACTATTAGATATAGGGTGTGAGAACTGAAACCCATCACAAGGAATCAATAATCATCGATGGATTTTTGATCAACTGAATGAATAGTAATATAGTAGGAGAAGTGATGAGGGAAGAAGAGGGAAGGGAGATATTCTCCTTGGGTTCACCAGCTAGAAATAATGGAGGATGAATGAATGTTTCTAATTTAACATAAAATTAATTAACTAATTTAACTTTAAAAAACTACTTAGTCATACTGAGAATCCAGTACCCCTCCACTAAGATCCTAATACCCCTTTATCTGGTACTTGATAATCCACCTATGACTAATCCCTCACCAAACACCCCATTAAGCACCTAGAGAGCCACTTTTTGGTATTGAGGGCTTCTAAAACACTCTAATACATGTCATCAACATCTCAATCATATTTTATCCTTTTCATAACCGCTCCAACCTTCAAACATCTATAAAATCATCCTCAAATCAATATTTCAGGTTCAAAATTCTACTTCAAAAATGAAATTGAAAAAAATCCATGGATCAAGATCAAATCGAGTAGAATTTCATCAAATTCCATTAATAAAATAGAAAAAAATCATAATACTAGTCACATTGATCCAAGTTATCTAAGAAAACCACTAAAATTTGTTCCCTCAATAAATTTTGACTAGAAAATAATTCCATGGACATCATCCCAATGATAAGTTTTACACGTCCATTGGTGTAAAATCTTAAGGTGTGTGTATAAACCTCAGTAGGACATCACCAACAGACCTATAAAATATAAAATAATGTATATATGTGTTTTTATGTGCAATATAATAAGAAAAATGTTAATTATAATACCCTAATATTTTAAAATTTATTTTATTTAAATAATATATTTGATAGCATGTGGTATACACTGCATCAAACTTAAATAAACCTCCATATATTATATAAATGTTATTATTGAAATGTTTCCATTATGACCATGAAGTTGGTTTTGAATTTATGAATAGGAATAAATATATTATGAAATATATGAATAATAAGTATCCTTAATAAAATGAATAATCAATGATACATTGATTGTTAATTGGTTTGAAATTAAGATAAAATATTTTAAAGGTAAAATATATATTTTTTTATAAAATTGTTTTTACATGTGTAATGTATTTTTATCTTAATAAAATAATTAATCACTATTGTTAAATTATTATAATAAAATAAGTATATTACATATATATATCCAATTTAACTAATTAACATATATTTAATTATATTTATAAGATAAGTAATGAGAATAAAGTCAATGTATTCTTTGAAAATACATTTTCTTCAAAAAAATAGTTTTTATTAAATTTTGTGAGATGTAGTGTCCCACATCATATACCACTTAGTGTTTCCCCAAAATGGTGGTCCATAAGACCTCAAGTGTGCCTCCTCGAACACCAGAGGTTGCCGACTAGCAGCGAGGGCCTAGGGTGTGTCTTTGGGGATACTACTCTCTGATTAATTAGATTGGAGCACATATATATATATATATATATATATGATTTGAAATAATCAGTAATAATCAGATTATATAACTAGATAGTACCGGAAAAAGTAGAATAACACACATAATCTAAGTAATGTTATGCAAGAGAATAATAATAAAATAACTAATATAGACGATGATGGTGCTATGTCATGTAGAAACACAAAAATGACTATATAGGGGCAGGGGTACATGCATACACCACATGATAAAAAACTATACAAAAAGACCAGAAATTTCCACAGCTAGCATCTCGAGCATATTTTCGGTCCTATTCCCAAAAATCCATCCTAAAGATATAAATCAAACATTGAATGTTGGATACATCCCTTTTTCTATACCAATAACCATAAAATATACTCAGGTACAAAAGTTCCATGAGTAGGGTGTGAGATACAATCTCATTAGGCTGGTACCCATGGTGTCTAGGCCATTACATTTTGTGAAATGTAAAATAAAAAGTGTTCCACAAAAAGTAAATGCATAACAAAAATAAATAAATACCGTGGATTGGGTTCCACATAGAGAACTATCTAATTTACTTGCTTCATCTTAATCGAGTATGTATGGACCAAGAGATATTGAAATGGTAAAGTGGGTGGGCTAAAGAATAAGAAGGGGGGATGTCCCTATGCTAGTGATTGGGCTTGGAGGACTCGTCCCTACTTTTCTAAAACAATGTGATAAATTATTATTTTAAATATTTCATTTTACTTTTTAATTAAATTGAATCCCATTTAATAATTAAATAGAATCACTCTGATCTCTTCCTTGGCAATCAAAGGAGACTTTCCATGTATCGTTTGAGGGGCTCATTTTAAGTCCAATTCCTAAGCGGTCTGTCCATCGTGACCCAGAAAGAAGTCTTAAGTGTCACTCCAGTCATGGTGGGATAAAATTCAAAGTCTAACAGACCTCCGATTCCATACCTAGTATCAAACATGGGTACTTGAGTCTCTCTTGTGGCATTGTACAACCAATCATGCCATCAATCTTGTCTAAGGTGTCTCCCCTAGGGAATTATTTTCACTCAATTGGAGGAAAAATAGATAATGCATTGTGATCCCATCTCAGTAATA
Organism: Viscum album; assembly: GCA_963277665.1. Lineage (NCBI taxonomy): Eukaryota > Viridiplantae > Streptophyta > Magnoliopsida > Santalales > Viscaceae > Viscum > Viscum album. The sequence continues at coordinate 335,208,753 of OY728145.1, read as the reverse complement.
GTTAATGTATCCCCCAAAATTTTTAAAAATAATTAACAAAGTATAACTAAGGAATAAGATTCTATCCAAGGGGTCCTTAAATTTGAACCCCTTGTATCACCCCCATCATTAAGGTGAAGCAGCAGAACAAGAAACACATATGTATGTCACATGCCTAGAAGAGTACCATTTAATTTGTTCAAGAATTTTTATTACCATAGGCATATTGGTCAAGTCATTTCGTTTGGAAGAATCCACTTAATTCATAATTCATAAGGCATAAGAACATAGCCAATTTAGTTAATTAAACCATTCAAAATTAGCATGGGGTGCAAAGGCTTATCACTAGGTTCATCACCCAAAATCAATAATTGTACAGATCTAGTTATTTAATATCAGGAAAAACACCTTTGGGGTGTTTAACAAGCTAAGGGAAAAAGGGAAATTGAGCATTATAGGTTACGAACACATAATTGGATTACATGACTTAGGGTGATCAGTCTAATGAATTTATTCACCACTAGATTGTGTCACAAAAGGTGTGGAAAGGTATTGACTTTAATTAAATTTAATGAATTTATAGTGATTCCAGAAGGGTACGAATCACAGAAAAATAGTGCATTTTATAGGGGGTAGTGAAAGAAATGGAATGTTCATAGACCAAAAAACATATCCTCATAGATATTCCCTCTCTTAGTGTCAACATTTGATTCAATATGGGTAGGAATAAATCAATGAATCCATAAAATTCCCTAAAAATGGTGAAAATGATAGTTCCCCCAAATAACGCAATGTATGGGACAAATAAATTGAAAATGATTGGAGAGGATTAAATAGATTACCTCTGGCTTCTTGTTGGATCTAATGATGAGTTAATCGAAGTCTATTTGGAGGAGTTAGATATATCCTACAAATCAGAGTATGAAAACTTCATATGTGGGGGATATGTGTTTCAACCACTAGAGGAATGAAATGAGAAAGAGGAAGGATTTCAAATAATTAAAGGAGGGAAAAATTTTAATTTCAACCAAAATTATAAATGCGAACAGTTTTGCCACATTTTGGGATAAACCATGCGCCAATCGTGCACCGGTTACTACATTAAAGGGGAATTCTACATGGCTAAGCACATAGTTTATCTAACCTTGCATAGACAATGAAAAATAACTTTATATAAAAATACTACAACATCGTACAGATAATTTCCCTGATTCACATGTTTTCGGAAAAACAATGTGGCCCCCAGGTTCCAAACGTCTGAAACCACATAGTTTAGGGAAACCATAATGGTTGGCCACCACAGTTTCTCCTAACTGTGCATCCCATTCTTTTCTTCCCATTTCGGGGTTCTGAGCTCCAAACAAGCCCCAAAAACACATTAATCCTCCTTGAATTCATTTAGAATAATTATAAGGTCCTTTTAAAAAATTTAAACCAAATATTAAATGGTTTGTACCTTAGGAAAATTTTGGGATATTATAACCTCCCCTCTATAAGACAAATCATCCCCAAGTTTCCTTTCCAAGAGTAGTAGAACATCATTTGAAAAGATTTTTTATACATTATGAACATACATCATCCACTCACTCATAGGTCTCATTTGGTATTCATTTATGCTTACATAGAACCCAAACTAGAGGAACTAACCTTCCTCATAGATCCTTTGTGATTTGATCAATGATATGTATTAGACACTCCTCAAAGCATGCATCAACTTCAATCTCAATATCATCGGGATTGAATGAATGAGGGAGGTCAGGATGATACTGTCAAATCTGAGATACATGGAATATGTCATACATGACATGATACATTTGAGGTAATAGTTAGTGATAGGATACTAACCTGACTCTCTCCACTATCTTGAAAGGCCTGACATAATTTGGTGATAACTTAACCAGTCTCTAAATTTTTTTGTGGACCAATCTAGTCGATTCACATAGAAAGACCCGATGTCCCACCTTAAACTTCAGAGGTTTGCAGTGATGATCAATGTAAGGATTCTTCCTATACTGATATGTATCCATACGCTTCTAAATTTTCTGGACTTTCTCTAAAATCATCAAAATAATATGAGGAACCAGTAGAGCTGCATCACCAGCCTCTATTTAGCATAGAGGTGAATGGAACATTCTTCCAACGATGTCCTCATATGAATCCATATGGATTATTTCATGAAATATTTTTTGTGGGATACCTCAACCATAGGTATATGATTTTACAAGGAATTTCCAAAATCAAGGATGCAGGATTTGTCATATCCTTTAACACCCAAATCATCTTCTCGAACTGGTCATTGTTTTTAGGGTGATATGTTGTACTCAAGAGCACCTGTGAACCCAGTTCCTTCTACAACCCCTTCTAGAACCGTGAGGTGAAGTTGGTGTCCCGGTCCAAAATAATAGAATGTGGGACACCATGAAGTCACACTATCACCCATCTATACAACCTTCTTATCTCATCAAAAGATAAGGACTCCTAGATCATTAGGAAGTGAATTACTTTTTTCAACCTATCGATGATCACCCATACAACATCGCTGCCTCAAGGGGATCTCAGCAAGCCCATCAATAAATCCATTGTGATGTCATTCCACTTCCACTTAGGAATTGAGAGAGGATGTAAGAGTCCAATAGGTCACTTGTTATATTCCTTCACCTATTGAATGGTGAATCACCGAGTGATAAAACCTTAAATTTACCTCTTCATGCTTGGAAAACAATAATGACAATGAATGTCTCTATATATCTTGGTAATACCAAGATGAACTTCCCATACATAGCCATGTGATTCCTTCCCGAGTTAGTCATGTATATCTAAATTCACCCATATATGGCCATACAAGATCAGGTTATCATTGTTAATAACCCAACTAGGAGTCAGTTTCTTTCCTTAGATGCTCTACCTCAAAATGAGGCCCTCAGAATCAGACAGTTTCCTCACCTAGACTCACTCTGTAATGGAGGATGTCACTATTAGAGATGCTAGAATTGACTACCCATGATGTTTCTAAACCTCTAGATGAATACCAAATAATAAATCCATTAATTTCCGCTCACTAATGGCCTACATGATGTCTTTCATCTGATTCTTATGACTCAAGGTGTCAGTTATGACATTTCCCTTTTTGAGTGTATAAGTCAACTCAAAGTCAAACGAATGTAGGTATTCAACCCACCAAACTACCTCAAATTCAAGTATTAGTGAGTGGATATGTATTTGAGACTATTATGATCCATATAAAAATTAACCACTCACCCAATAAGTAGATCCTCTAATAGCATAGAGAATGAACCAAGGATGCAAGCTTGAGGTTCTATGTAGGGTAATTCTACTCATGGGGACTCACCTAGAAAGACTTGTATGCTACAACCCAGTCACCTTGCATAAGTACTACACCCAACTCAATCCCTAAAACATCACAATAATGAGTGTAGCTTCTTCTTGACTCAAGAAAAATCCAGATTGGCACTGAAGTGGTTCTTCCCCTTAACTCCATAAAAGTGGTCTCAAAAGCATCTATCCAATTGAATTTCACACCCTTCTTGGTCAATCCCATAAGCGGGTATACCATGGATGAATTTCCTATAATATCTAGCCAATCCTAAGAATTTAGGTATATCGAATATATTCTTGGGATTCTCCCAAGTAAACCGCAGTGCTCACCTTCTTTGGGTAAACTGATATGCCTACCTCAGATATTATATGACCCAAGAAGTGAACCTTAATGATCCAAAAGTGGAATTTACTAAACTTTTCATATATCTGGTTTTCTCTTAGTATACTTAGAATAATATAAAAATTATTTTCGTATTTTTTTCTATTGAATGAGTGCACTAAGAGGTTTTATATGAATACCACCATAAAGGAATCAAGATATAGGTGTAAAAACTAACTCATCAGTGCCAATAAGTCTATAGGTGTATTTTTCAGATTGAATGGGATGACCAGATACTCGTATAGACCACACCTTCACCTGAACATTGTATGTGATATGTATGATGGTCTCACATGAACTTGATGGCAGATCAAACTCAAATAAATCTTAGAGAACACAGTTTCTCCTTGGATCTAGTCGAATAGGTTGTCTATCTAAAGAAGTGGACGCCAGTTTTTCACCATAAGCTGGTTCATTCAGTGTTAATCCATGAACAGTCAAAGGGTACCATCCACCTTCTTGGAAAAAAGGATGGGTAAACCCCATGGTGATGTGTTGGTTTATATAAAACCCTTATCCTCTAAGTCTTCAAGCTACCTCTTGAGTTCCTGGAGCTTTGTAGGTGTCATCCTATAAGGAGGAATGGACAATAGTGCCACACCTAGCACAAGCTTAATGGTGAACTCAATTTCTCTCTTAGAAGGTATGTCAGAGAAATTATTAGGGTAAATATCCCTAAAATTATCCACAAATGGAGGGAATTACATAAGATTCATTTCAAGATCACTCATAAAGAGACTCTCCATTTGGGTTGTCACTCCACCCAACCCAGTAATATTAAGTCCATCTTGACTGGTCTGGAGATCCCATTCACCCTTAAGGATATACATGTTTCCCACATGTGATTATAATGACTCTTAGAATCTATATAATTCTACATGGGCTTGATAAGGCACAAGTCATCCCATACCAAGAATGACATTGAAGCAAGTCATCTCAAGGGTGAATAAACTCCATAGAAGATAGTACCCAACTATTTCAAGGGGCACTACTAACACTAGTTTATACCCTCTTCTTGAACTCCCAATTGTGTTTCAAGGGTAATAACACCATTGAAGTACTCTATCACTAATCCTAGACTTCCCATAGTTTCAGGAGATAGAAAAGAGTGTGACGATCCTATATCAAATAAGGACGATACTAAAGTAGAGGCTACTAGAATAGTACCTCTAACTATAGATAGACCTAGACTCTGATCCTATGGAATAGGATTCACAGCATATACAAAGCCTGAACTGCGGCCCTGAGACACTACCTAAGTAGCCTAAGTAGGTTTACTCTACTGATGATGGAACTCTGAAGACGGACTTCCTAGGAAATTACCACATGCTCATCCAAAATGGCATGTAGAAGACCAAATTACAGCCTAATGAGGTTTCACTAACCCTACACCTAAGGGTGGTGCTGGTACAAAATAGTATTTTTCTTGGAATTATAGAAAAGGACCTACATAAATGTTGGAGGTGACCCATCCTGCCATAAGCCTGGCACTCGATTGGGTTTCTTGTAAACTATGGATTTTTATAGCCTATCCTTATGTAGATGTGACATACCAAAATTCTATTGATGCATTCCACATGGATGGTACTTCCCTCACATGTACCCAGGAAGCATCACTTCTTTCCACTAGATAAACCACTACTTCTCCTGGAATCTTCTCTTCCCTACTTCATGTCACCTGATTCCCTTATGTTCCACTCGGTGGTGAGGGCCTTGTTCACTATCTATGAAATGGTGGCTAGATGAAAGATGTTCACCTATGAGTGTATGAAATAATCATGTTCATCCTCAAATCACCTCACAGTATTCAACTCATCACCAGTCAAGGTTGGTTCAAAACACTACAATTCTATGAAGCGAGCTGAGTATTCCATCACCGACATGTCACCTTTCTAAAGGTGTATGAAATCCAGAATGAGATATTTTCTTAGATTTTGGGGAAGAAGTAGTCAAAAAAGGATATCAAGAAGTTCTCCCAGACCCTACTCTAATTTCATCTAGCCTGATTCAGAACATCCCACTAATGCTTGGCAGAATCGTATAGCATGTAGGTTGTGAGCTGAACCTTTACTCAGGAGGCATCTCGATATGCTTTAATATGGACACCATATCCTCAAACCAAGACATATCATCCTGAAAACCTCTATCCTCCGAGAAGGTGGGAGGATGATGCTGCTAGAAGTCATGGGCCATATCTTCCATAGAAGGGGTAGGCCAAGCTTCACCCTAAACTGATTGTATAAACTGAAGGAAGCTATATCAGAATTGGGTGTTGGCACCAAGTGGAATTTCTGGATGAGGTGCCTCAGGTTCAACTATAGGAGGTATCATGGGTTTCTCAAGACCCACCACCTTCATAGTATGCTCATCGCCACTTTCCTTATGTACAACACGAGGTCATTGTAGTGGAATAGCTCTAAAATTCTAATCTCAAGCCTTATACGGGATTTATAACATATTTTAAAAGCGATAAAGGATAGGTACAAGACTGCCTATAAGAATGATACAACCCTTATCCTATTCCAAGAGCTAGGTATGCGTGATCAGAACAAGTCACATAATAAATATAGGAGACATAACCTATAGCCCACTACTAAGGTCGGGTAAGAGTCAAGATCTCATGTTTCATACATAAGGTGTCCATTCATTTAATGATCAGGTTCATTTTAATTCATTTATGTAATTAGAGTTTCTTTAAGTGGTTGAATTATATGAACTACCATCTCCAATTTATAATGGCCAATACACCTTATAGATTGGATGGTGGTGTCCCTTTAATCCTAACCACAAAATGTTCCATCCTATGTGACCAAAGGTCCATGTCTCAACATGCCATAATTGGATTCTTAAGGTATCTACTTTAACCTATATAGTAAAACATTATTAGGTTAAGAAAGATGCATTAATTCCCAATTGGGTTTCTCAATCCTGCATGGAATTTGTTAACACATTTCTATATATATATATATATAACAGTCAAGCACTACAAGGCACAACTAGAAAATTACATAAAAAATCACATGAAAAATAGGTAACGAACGTAGGAACGTAGATATGGAATGGAAAGATGTGTGAAATTTTAGATCCTATGGTGCCAAATATGATGCATGATTCTAATATTCCCTCATATCATCAGGCTTAAATCATAAATATTACATCAAGATATTAACAATTCAAAAAAAGTGTGTCACCCTATGGGGAAATCCATGAAAATGTAATAGCACATGGAATAACAACATTCACCTATCCCAGGTAACTTGGGTTTCCTCTGTACGTGGGTTTTCTACTCACAAACATAGAATCATTTTCAAATTCTAATGTATAAGTTTCCTATCTAACAAAAATAGTAAGACAAAAGGAAAATAAGAACATCTGATACAACATTTTAGTGTCCCACCTCAAATACCACTTATCAGTGACCCGAGACATGGACCACACGACCTCAAACGCACCTCCCGGAATGTCATTGGTTGTTGACTAGCCATGAGGGTCTACGGTGTGTATGTGGGGAGACTATGTTCTCATTAATTAGAGTGGAGCATAAATATATATATATATATATATAATAAGATATATTATAAGTAGTAATAATTAGAAGACAACACTAGATAGAAGCAGAAACAAGTATAATAACACATGAAAGCTAAGTAAAGATAAGTGGAAGATAAAAAATAATAATAATTGATATAAAAGATTATGATGTGATTTCATGAATCTATAAAAAATTAATACGAAGGGGGATGGGGTAAAATAATATATTATATCTAAAAACTATAAAAAAGTACAAAAACTATTACATATCGAATCTCGAGCAAAGGCTCAGTCCTCTACCCCAAAATACATCCTAAAACTAGAAATCAAATATCAAAAGATGACTGATTCCCTTTTTCTATACCTAGAACCATATATTCTACTTGGCTACAAAAGGCACCCAAGCAGGGTGTGTGATGCAATCTTAGTAGGTCAACACCCATGGTGTATAGGTGATTCCATTTCATGTAATTTAAAACAACCAATGTTCCATAAGAAGTAAATGCATAATGAAAATAAATAAATACCTTGATCTATGTTCCACTTGGATACCCATTAAATTTACCATCTTCAATCAAAGATGGTATGTATGAACTAATATATCCTACAATGGTAAAGTGAGTGGGGAACGTATAAGAAGATGAAATATCACCAATATTTTTATTAGGCTTGGAGTACTCATCCCTGCATTTCTAAAACCATTGGATCATTTCATATTTGGAATCATTCATTTTCCTTTTTAATTCAATTTAAACCCTATTAATAATTAAAGAGAGTCACCTTGAGCCCATCCATGGAAATCCAAGGAGAATCTACAAATATTTATTGAGGGGCTTAGTCTAAATACAATGCCCAAGGATTCCATCAAAGGTGACCTAGGAAGAGTTCTTAAGTGTCAATCCAAGAATGGAGTGATAAAATTAAAATTTTAACACACCTATGAGTCTATACCAAGTATCACATATAGGGTCTCGATTATCTCTCGTGGAATGGTAAAACTATTTGTGTCATTAAGCCCACCCAGGAGGTCTCCCCTAGGGAACTAGTGTCACTCATTTGGAGGGAAAACATATAACACATCACAACCCTATCTCAAGCATAACTGATGTCACCCCTAGAAAGTTTACATGGCACTAACAAAGTCTAACTAAGCCTGACAGTCAATCCAAGGGGTCCTTAAATTGGAACCCCTTATATCACCCTCAGTACTAAGGTGAAGCAGCTGAACAAGAAACACATATATCTATCACAATCCAAGAAGAGTACCATTTCATTTGTTCAAGAATTTATATTAACATAGGAATATTGTTTGAGGAATTTCATTGGGAAAAATATATTGAAGTAATAGGTTATAAGTCATAGGCACTTGGCCAATTCCATTAATTCAACCATTAAATATTGTAATGGGGTGCAAGGGCTTGTCACTAGGTTCATCACCCTAAACAACTCAATGTATAATTCATGGTATTTAATATTAGGGAAACCCCATTATGTGTGTTCAAAAAGCTAAGAAAAAAGGGAAATTAAGAATTTTTTGTGAAGCACACCCAATTTGATGGAATGAATTAGGGAGACAAATCCATGGAATTGATTCTCTACTAGATCAGGTTTCCAATGCTACGTTAAGGAATTCTTTTAATTTAATTTAATGAATTTGAGGCGACACTAAAAGGGTCCAGCTCACAGAAAAATGGATCATATTATAGGGTGAAATGAATGAAGGGAAATGATGTATACCACCTCCCTTATCCTCATAGATATTTCCTCACCCAGTTTCAACCTTTTATTTGAGCTAGGTTAGAAGAAACCAATGAAACCATCAAAATCCCTGAAAATGGAGAAAATGAGCTTGCATCTAAATAAATAAATTTATGGGAGTAATAACTTGAAAAATATTGGAGAGAATTAAATATCTTACCCATATATTCTTATTGGATCCAACGATGAGTGAATTTGAGTCCATTTGGAGGAGTTAGATTGAAAAATATGAAGAGGAGGAAAGCTTTGTATGTGGGGGAGAAAGGTTACATACACTAAGGGAAATAAGTAATAAATAGGAAGAATTTAGTGTCATTAAATGCGGTAAAATTTGTAATTTCACCACCATTTATAATTTTGTGTGGTTTGGATTCATGGTTAGCCAAACTATGTGCCAATCGTGCGCCAGTTACTACTTGAAAGGGAAACTCTACATGGTTGGGTGAATGGTTTTTCTAATAGTGTATAGACCAATAAAAGTTCTCTATCAAAAAATACTACATCATTGCACGGTCGTGCACCTTGGGTCACACTGTTGAAGACAAACCTTGAGGTCCCCAGGTTCCCACTATCAACAACCACACGATTTAGGGAAAATGTGCAGGTTGGGGAGCACAATTTCTTCTAACCGTACAGTTCATCCCTTTCTTCCCATTTTAGGGTTTCTAGCTTCTAATTATCCTTGAACTCACCCTAATCCTCCTTGACTTCATTAGGGATCATTATAAGGGAATTTTAAGAAATTTAAACCAACAAGTAAGTGGGTTGTACCATAGGAAAAATCTAGGATGTTACATGAGAAGATATTATAATTAATTTCTAGTAATTATTAAAAATTTAATTGAAAAAATTGATATCATTTTTTATATATAATTTCATGAAATACTTAGTATTAAGTTTTCGTATTTTTCTAAAAATATTGATTTTCGAGTGAATAATGAAAAGCCAATTTTTGAAAAACAACCATTTATTTTCATTAAATCATTTTATTTAAAGGAATAATTTTATTTTGGATTTTGTTTTGAAGAAAAATAATATCAATTTGATTAAATTTATACAAATTAATATCATAGTAATATGAATTATACTCAATTTAATTTAAAATAATTTTTTTGCTTAATACACATTTGTATAAAAACTATTTTTCATTATGTTTTTCTCACATATATTAAAATTTATTTCTACCATTTATTCAAATTTAATATTGAAAAGTGGATTTCATATTTGAAATTTTGTGGTTAAAATTTGGTAAATAGTTCAATTTCATTTTTAATCATAATGAATAGTAACCATGGTAAACGTTTATCATCACGGTAAGGGATAAAATAGGTTAATTAAGTTTAAAACTATAGGATAAGGTCTCAAAATCAACCCAAAACATGAATTTGTTTCATTTTATGGGTATAATTCGACCATAACCACCCTAAATTCAAAAATATTTTATTTTTATAACCTCTATTTTATTTTAAGTAAAGGGTGACTATAATAATATCACTATCTCTCTTTTAATTTCTCCTATTTATTTTTATTCAGATAAAAATATATTATGAATGAATCTAAAATATTATTTTGGAATTAAATAAGTTATTTTTATGATGATAAATTAATTTTAATTTTTAGTTATTTTATAATTACCTAAAATGCTTACGCAACGCTGACATGGTGTTTGTGCAAGTAGTAGAAAATCAATTTAAATTACTTTATAAAAAAGTTAAAAGTAATTTTTTAATGAATTATGGTTTTCATTAAATTTTATCTTTAATAATAATGTACAATTTATGTTGAAAAGGTTAAAATTAGAAATAATTTTTTATCTTGATGTCTTTAAAGTCAATGTTTTTCAATTGTTCCAAAAATGACTTTAATGGTATTTTATGTTAAATAATATTTTACTATATGATTTAAAAATCAAAAAAAAAGTTTTGAAATATTACAATTGGAATTTTAAATGTTATCAAATTTCATTAATGGACCATTTATTAGTTAATTTACACCATATAGTTAAATTTATAACCCTTAAGCATTGAAAAGGTTGTTACCATGTCTGAAGTTAAAAAGGGTTAATAATGGCGTTAACCAATAGATAAGGTTTCAAATGAAAATTAAACCTATCAAAATTTTATTATTTTTAGATAATTTGTTATTTATATATTATATATTGAAATTATTTCCCATTTTTTCACTTTAAAAAAAATAACATTATATTATTTTAATCTTTTAAGTAATTCCATGTGTGTCTCTCCCATTACCTTTAAAAGGGAACCTCTACTCCTCCCCTATTCATAATATTTGATCACTATATATCAAAAATTACATTCATAGAAACCTTCTTAACTTACTTATATTTTTTATTTATCTTCTTTATTTCTCATAAGAATATCCTAATAGGTTCAAGGTGTAATTCAAAGAAAGGCTCTCAAAGAAGAGGTAATCATTTTACCCAGCTATTTCAATGTTTATTTATTCTCATACTACATCTAAATATTTTGTATCCAAAATAAAATAATTAATATAGTATCATAAACATACTTATATTTTATTATGATTATGGAATAACCATTTTCCACCTCTTTCCCATCAAATGGAAAATGACATTATTTTGTGTGTGAACGTGCAGTTTGCTGCATCCACACATCGATAGGATTCATTTTCCATAACCACCTCCAACTGATGGATATAATTATGTATTTAATTAATATATATAATTTTTATGATATAATTTTTATTATTTAATGATAATATATTACTTATCTTTCTTTCTTTCCTCTTGTTATAAAATTAAAATATTATTCATACATATGTACGAACTACACTCTCCAAGAACGATATAATTCATTTTTATATCTATGGACTTTATGGATGGTTATAAAATAAGTATTTAATGAATATATATTAAATTTATATCATTATTAGTTTTATTTAGATGGTTTAACAATGATCAAGATTCAAGGAATATATCTTCTGAATCAAAACATACAAGAAATACGAAGCAACTGACACCTTAAATAATGATGATAATGAAAGACTGTTAATGAACAGAAGATAAAATGTCATAATTAAACCATTTATGGTATTTTAAGTATTAATTTTTTTCAATTATAAAATTATAATAAATTTAAATTTATTATAAAAGAGGTTAAAATCACTTACGAAGAAAGTCAGGCTTGAGGTAAGGGTTTCTTGTCTCACTTTTGTTTTTGTGATACATATACCATATTCACCACTTATCTCTTTCATTTAGAATATATAGTTCTAATTTTATATTATATATCATTAATATATTTATATTAGTTTTATTTAAACTTTCCTTTTAATATATTTCTTTCATGCTAATTATGATTCAAAAGTTACCAAAATTGTAAGTGTTTATGTTACAATTTCACTTATTATAATGATTATTTATGATTAAATTTATTATGAGAAAATTATATGGTATAAATCTAAAAAATATTATTTATTTTATTCTTATATATTTATTTATATATATTATAAATTTTAATTTCATCTATAATTACTCAAAAATAAAAAATAATATTTTTTAAGGAAAACTGACTTTTTTTTCTCTCTTCGGTCGGGAATCCTTTTCTTCCATGTCTATATTTTCTTTAATATATTTTAAAGATTATTTTAAATTATCTAAACTGATTTATTAATATAAATTTTACCCATGTTTTAATTTATATGAATGTTTTTAAAAGGAATATTCTTGACATTTTCAGAACGAGATACTTTTTACCAGAGGTTTGAACAGAATCATTGTTTTAATATTCACTGCTTGAACATATTTTACCACCATCATGGCTATTATTTTATTTGAATCTTAATTTACATGTTTCCATGATTATTTTCAAAAAAAATATTTTTTCTAAAATTTTATAAATTATTAGATTTCAAATTAGTGATTTCAAAATTAAAAGGGGATTTTCCTCAAGAAATGTTTCTAAGATCTTTTAATGGAATTTTCATCTATAACAACATCCATTGATATTACTTATTTTTTGTTGGGGATATGATACAATGAATCTATATTTATTATTTACCTAGATTTTTTTTGAATTTGATGATGAAATATTTAATAAATATATTTTATTTTCTAGGGTTTTTTCTAAGAAGAAATGATAAATGTTTTCATGATCTTATAGCATAAAAATGAAAGGATTATAATTATTCGAAGGGTATATCTACTATATTCTCTCAATAGAGTGGTTAATTTTTAATGTTTTTGAGCTTAAATGGTAAATAATTGGTTATCTCAATCCCCATATAGGTTATACTGGAGGTTCTCCCAATCCCAAAGAGGGTACACATACGGTTATCCCAAGACCAACATGTGATAAATGTCATGGTAGATAACAATGAAAAATGATTTAAAATATTATGATTATGACTCACTTTGTAAAACTATCATATTATATTTTATTATTACAAATTAATATTTTCATGGATCATGATATTTTATTATCTTATAATTAATTCCTTATGAATTTTCAATGATTTTTTCCATAGTTCATGATTATGATATATTAATTATTGGGTATGGATTTCCAATGTTAATATTGTACTCTCATACCCTTATAATGATCTTATGATCACTTATGATTATAAATTTTTATCTCCCATTTTTACCTTTATTGATGATTTGATCTCACCCCTTCTTATATTTAAATTTATCCTGGTTATGAAGAATGATGTTAAGTATGTTTTGTATGGAGAATTTTATGGGAGATATTGAGGAAATTTCATTAAATAATAAAAGTGTTGTATTTCTGTATCCATATCCTTATATGAAGTTAAGAAAACTAATTACGACCAATACTGCCCACCAAGATGTAACTCCCATGATTTTACCTCAATGGTGAGGTCACTGGGGGTTGCAGGGGGCAACACACCCATTTGAATAGACTCAAGGGACAAAGGGCCAAACATAAATTTATGGTAACTATTATAATTCAGACTCATTGAATCACAAATGATAGATGACATCGATGGTGAATTGTAACAGTGAGGACTTTCTATGTTTTCATGCGATAATTCATTGTAACTTTGTGGACTTCTAACCACCAGTTACAATAGCACAATGGAATTACTGTACAGTTGGTGGCATGATTGTATCATTTTATTTATGAGCTCATTTGAAGCCAGGGTTTCATATTTTGAGAGTGTACCCTATAATTATACTCTTTAATTAGTTAAGTTATTCTTCCTCTTCGTGGATGTAGGGGATTTTTCCAAGCCACATGAATTATTGTTTCCCATATTTATCATCTTAATATTCTTTTATTATTTATTTTATTTATATTTAAATAATTATTTCATTGATAATCCCGTCATTTTCATAAAATAATATGTGTAATAAAAATATGATCCCTATAAGACATGAGTATTGTTATGTAATATTTTTTCCTAGATTTCTAAAACTCTAAACCTAAAAAAGGACTTCAGGGTGTAAGTGAATCTATTTTATCTTTGATGTTATAATGGAATAAAAATTGGGTTATGTTTATTGGTATCAAATATAATATGTATAGAATGTATGTTTTATAACTGAATCTAAGTTTACATGTTCAGATCTATTATAGTTGGTATCAAATGAAAGGTTTATATAATTTTAAAGGTTAAGATGATTTGGATAAATATATTTTAATAATTATAGATATTATCAAGGGTTACTAAGTTTGAGTTTTATGGTATGTTTAAACACATAGATAATAAATTAGAGGTTTTAAGTGATGGTAATACTTTGGGAGACATTATAGAGTTTTCATATATGTTTGAAGTATATGTAACCCCTAATTTTAACATTTGAAAAGTTTATTTGAGGAATAATGATTTTAAATTTTATATGCATAATTTGAAAGGTATTGATAACCTTTAGGTTTGATGTGATCTTTTATGTTTAAGTGATTATGGTTAAATGGGATAAAAGGGTTATTACATTTTTTAACATATATTTTATCCAATAAATAACCATGGGATTGAAAAGTGATTTGGTGACTAAGTTATTAAATTTATTTTTAAATAATTTCAATATATATGGAAAATTATATGATTAAGGTAAAGGAAAATATTTTTGGTTAATATGGGAGTTTATTTGAGGAATAAAGTTTAAATTATATTTTTTAATCATATATGGTTTTATCATTGATTTATGGTGTTTTATGCTATTTATGGAAAATATTAGCATATTTTGGAGAATATATGATTATGGAATATACATTTTTTATTATACTTTAATAGTGATTGATTTTATTTGGAGATAAATGTTAATTTTATCATGTAATAATATTTTATCATGCTATTATAATATTTGTGATTCAATTTTGGTCTGGCATATTTTGAAGAGTTTTAAAGTTAGTTGTTTATGTAATGATTTTAACTAAAATTTGGGTGTTATTTTTTAGGCTTTAGAGATTGATATTGTATTTAATTATATGAAGGTTTATTCTTATTGGATATTATCTTAAATTGTCTTAACAATTTTTCTGAAAAATGGTTAGAATCATGAAAAATAACTTTTTATTCTTTTGTGGATCTTATGACCTGTTAAAATTTAATTTTAGTGCTTCAAGACAAAAATTATTGATCTTGAATATTTATTTCTTGGAGTAAGAGATGATATAGAAGTGGAGATTTTTGAAATCCCAACCAAAGGATGAAATTATGCTTATTAAATAGAAATAAATTAGGTAATTATATTTTCTAATGATCTATATATTGATGGTTAATGAATCCCTCAACTCTTGGAAAAGGATCTTGAGATGAAAATGTTACCCTTTTATATTCATTTTTTATGAATTAATAGTCTTATTTATCCATTAATTATTTTTACCTTATTTTTTAATTAATCTATTCATGATCATGTTCTATATCACTAAATAATATCCCTTGGATGTTATTGTTCCCCTCCATGTCCATATTTTCACTTCCGACCAATGTTCTCCTTATGTGGGAACTTGATTTTGAGTTATTCTTGGAGACCTTAATATTTTCCTTATCATATTTTCAAAATGATGTTTTATTATGTATTTTTATGATGTGGATAATAAAAAAGGTATTTTTTTAAAAACAAATTCATGATCATATGTTTTAACTTCCACTCCCTTGAACTGATTTTTTTTAAAATATTTTAAACCCTTTTTATCAAACACAAGATAAAATTGAGACAATGAAATTTATTTTGGGTGGTTAGAATGTAACACCCCAAGATTTTAGAATTTATGTTCTTTAAATAATATATTTTATATTGTGTGGTATACTAAACACCAAACATAAATGAACCATGATATACAATAGAAATATTATTATTTGAATATGACCATTATGAACCAGTCACTGGTTTGGAAGGTATTAATAGGAATAACCATATTTTGAAATATATGAAAATATTTTTTCCTTAATAAAATTAATAATAAATCATACATTTATTATTATTTGGATGGAAATGAAGATAAAATATTATAACGGTAAAAGATAAATTTTTCATAAAACAGTTTTTATGTGTGGAATATATTTTGATATTAATTATTTAAATTAATTTCTATATATGAATGATTATAATGAAGTAATTAGATTATATATATATATATATTTATGAATTAAGATTCACTTAATTATTTTTACTATACAAGTAATGAGAATAAAGTTATTATATGCTTCAAAATGGGTTTTATTGCATTTTTTGATGGGGATATAATAATTAATTTCTTAAAATTTTATAAATTATATTTGAAAAAAAACTGATATATTTTTTTAAATTAGTGTGCAATAATATTCTAAGGATTATTTTTTGGTATTTTTCTGAAAAAATTAGCTTTTTCAGTGAATAGTGAAATTTACCAATTTTTTCAAAATAATCATTTCTTTTCATTAAATATAGTTATTCTAAAGTTTCATTTGGGTTTTTATATGGTTTTAAAGTAAAATAATATCCATTTTATTTAATATAATCAAATTAATTTAATATTATTCATCATTATAATTGATTTAGTGTAAAAACATTTTTATTTTTAAAAATTATTTTTCTAAAAACTGTTTTTCATTGCGTTTTGTGCACTTATTTTAAAATAGATTTATGAAACTTCTATAAATTAATGTTGAAATTTTTATTTCATATTTAGAATTAGGAGCTTAAATTTTTTTTAAATAGGTTAATTTCATTTTTAGTCACAATGAATAGTTACCATGGTAAAATTTTATCACTACAGTAATTGATAAAATGGGTTAATTAAGTTAAAACTAAGGTAAAGGTCTGAAAATAAACTCAAAACATATCTTTATTTCATTTTATGGATTTAATTATACCATAAATATACTAACTTATAAAATATATAATTCTTTCCACTTTACTTTGATTATAACATTTATATTATTTTAAGTAAAGGATAATTACAAAAATATCCCTATCTTGAATTTAATTTATCTTATATGATGTTATTGGGATAAAAAGATTTTATGAATGAATATAAAATAATATTTTGAACATAGATATGTTTTTTTATTATTTTTATTTAATTTTAATTTTAGTTATAGTATAATTACCTTAAACTCTTACGCAACACTAACACAATGCTTGTGAAAGTAGTAGATGTAAATGACTTTAAAAACATTAAAAGTAATTTTTTGGATGAAGTATGGTTTTACTTAAATTTTATGGTTAATATAAATGTTTAATTTATAGTGAAATATTTTATATTATAAATCCATTTTTATCTTGATGTCTTTAATGTCAAATTTTATAAATAGTCCCAAAAATAAAATTAAGGGTATTTTATGTTAAATAATATTTTATTAAATAATTTAAAAATAGAAAAAATATTTCAACAAGACAATTAGAATGGTAAATTACCAAAAGACTCATCGATATACAATTTTTAAGTTACTTTCCACCTTATAAGTGAATTTATAACCATTAAATATTGAAGAAGTCGTTACCACCACTAAAGTTAAAAAGGGTTGATGAGGGTGTTGAAACAAAAGATAAGGTTTAAAATTTCACTTAAACCTGTCAAAATTTTATTTTTTTACTAATTTTAATATTTACCTATCCTATATTTTAATTACTGATCATTTGGTGCCACTTTTATAAGAAAATGAGTTTATGTTATAAAAGGGACCCTCTTATCCTCCCTTATTCACATAATTTGATCCCTTTAGATCAGTCAATCCCTTCACAAAAACCTTCCATGATTCATTATGTAAAGACTCTTAAATTTCAAGGAAATTTTTTTCTTAAATTATTTGGTATTTTACGAGTACACAGTTTCTGACGGCACCTGATTCCGAGTCCTAGTGTGCCCAGAATCAATTTTTGAAGATTAGCTCGGGTATGTTTAGTGAACGAACGAGCGGGTTTTCCTAAATTTTGAACCGGTGCTCGGAATCGAAATCTGAGGGCACCGATGAAACCGCAGTGCTAGTAATTTCTTAAGAAGACCTTTTCTAGAGTTCCGTTTACTCGGGAAGAGTTGTTAAAAAAATTTGGGTTAAGGATTAAGAGAAATAAAATAGTGTTACAATTGTATTTCACTTATAAAAGGTTAAACCCCATGTGTGGGAGTTGGGGTGGGACTCACTAAAATCCTAACCCCTCTTGGTAGGATATTAGTGAGGTGGGGCCCACACGAGCCCCACTTTTTCAATTTCCTCTAACTCCTCTAACCCTTTTAATGTTGGCAACTCCCAATTAAATTTATGACTTCCCCTCTTCTCTTATTAATTGAATGCCAACACACCTTTATTCAATTAATTGAAACTCTTTAATTAATTGAATTAGATGTTTTGAATTTTGAAAATGTTGGCATAAGTGAATAAAATAAGGCAAAGTCTTATTTTATTTTAGTTTGGTTTTTGATGTGCGAAGAAAAGGGGAGAGCTCTTGTGTTGATCTTTTTGAAGAACTTCAGCTTCCCGGTGAAGAACATCTCTTCCTCGAAAGGAAATGTCGTCATGCCTTTTCATCTTCTTCCCGCGTCGAAGAAAGGGAGACATCGCTTCTTCCATGGACGTTCACCATCAACGTGCACTGAGCCTCACCGCGACGCCGTATTCCGTGACGCGAACTTCCTCGAACTTCTTTGAGGTAGGGGTTGTTTTCACGTTCATGATTATTTCGACGTTCATTGTTAATTTTGGCCGCCTGTTACCAATATAACGGGAGGAGGTCAGACCGCACGAACACAGCCGAACCTCCTCCACTTTTGTTGTTGAATTTCATCGTGGCTTGAAACCGAGGCGGCGCGGTGCAACGACACCGCATGGGAACGAGTAAACCGCAACCGGAGCGGGCCGCAACGAAGGAGTGGGGCACCGTCACGCCGCGCCGGTGAAGCCGAAAGAAGCCGCGGTTAAGGGCGGGCCGCGGCGGAGTGGTGCAACACCTTCACGCCGCGCCGAAGCACCATGGAGGGTCGGGACTAGGGTGGGCCGCGACCTAAGGCCGCGGCCGTGTAGAGGAGGGTGGCCGGACTTCCGGCCGTCAGCACTCCAGGGGGGCAGGACCAGCAGGTCCCGCGTGGCACAACCGGCTGGCCATTACGGCCGGCCCGATTCAGGAAATCCAGGGGTTGTAACCCCCGGTGGCTAGAAAAGGGCAGGCCCCTCCACGTGGGGGTCGCCGTTTCAAAACAAGGGGGGAAACCCCCCCCCCCCCCCCTTCTACGTCCGCTCAGCACGCAGGCGCCATCGCTGGACCGGACCGGCCACGCCGGGACGGACCGCCCGCACCGGGCCGAACCCCGCGTCTGCTAGGACTGGACCCAAGCCAGTCGGGCCTGGCCGTGCCCAACCAGGCCGGACCCAGACCCAGGTCGGGTCAACCCGGTTTGGGCCGACCTAGGGGTATCGGGCCGGGTTGGACCGGGCCCGAACCCCCTGCTTTCCGGACAAAACCGTTCAAATGCCCAAAACATGGGCTACAGACCTCTGATCGACGCACCGTCAGTTTCGTAGTGATCCTCAGATCGAGATGGTCGTTCCAATATATTACACTCAAGGTTTCGAAGAGCATTGGATATGGCCGGATTGGTTCGAGCACGAAATCAACCGGGCCCTCGGATCGGAAACGCTTATAACTTGAGCTCTGGACGTCTGATTGACGTGCCATCGATATTGTTGGATTCCTCTTAGTGTGAAGGTTCTATTGGCTTACTCTGATCGATGTTTGGACGTAGTTGTAGTAGGGTTAGGTTGGTTTTATCTTTAAAACCAACCGGGCCCCTGGGATGAAAAGGCCAATAACTCTCAGACCGAGCGTCCGATTGACGCGCCGTCTGTGACGTTGAGTTCCTATTGACGAGACGGAACTTTGGGATACATCAACAATGGACTTCGTGTCAGTTTATTTATCGACCCCCCTTGGCTCGTGGAGCAGACCCTCCCGGAATCGAGCATGTTGTGTGCGGGAACCCTAGAGCTGGCTGTGACTGTGACGACGATGAAGACTGTACTGGGATCCTCCGTGGGTTCGGCAGCAACGACGACCATACTGGAATCCTCCATGGGTTCGACGGTGATGACTATTGTTCTTGTATCCTATGTGGGTCCGAAAGTACTTGACTACTGTTCTTGTATCCTATGTGGGTCCGGCAGTATTTGACTCTGTACTTGTATTCTATGTGGGTCCGGCAGAGTAGCTGGTCTTGTATCCTTTGTGGGTCCGACAGCTTAGCTGGTCTTGTATCCTATGTGGGCCCGACAGCTTAGATGAGTAAGTGGCTACATCTGGTCATCTCTATCGTCTTACGAAGAAGTATACTTTTGTGAGCTGAGTCTTGACTTTCAATCACTATCTTTGATATGATTGTTTTGCTATCCTGTGTGGATTGGGTTGTGTTATCCTGTGTGGATTGGATTGTGATTTCCTGTGTGGACTGGATCGAACTTGGGCTCGGATATTGGAGACGAACTGGAATTGATGACTTAGGTATATGTATGGCCATATACCTAATTAGAGTTGGTTGTTACTTTGTGATTGTATCATTCCTTTGTGGTTTATCCTTCATGGATTCTGGGAGACCTTCGGGGTCTCGGGGTCCCTACTGAGTAGCGTATACTCACCCCTGCACAGGTTATGCCCGCACTACGTTGTGTTGGATGTAGATGACGGGCATCGCTGACTGAGGTAGGAGATCGTGGAGCTGGATGGTACTTGGAGGTGGATCACTGGACGAGACGTACATGGAGCAGACGGCTGGAGCCGAGGAGCGGAGGAGACTATTTGTACCCACCCTTCAGGTGGGATTTCCAGAGGACGGCTCGGTGTTTCTGCTTTACTTTTCTACTACTGTACTCTCTTTTCTGTTGTACTTTACATTCAGTTGGGTTTGTATTCTGGCCCATTTACTTTCAATCACTTACTTTTGTACTTAGTTTACTTAGTGTTTGCTTCAGCTTGCATATTCTATGGTGTTTGTTTTCTTACATAAAGGCAATGCCTTCCCTTATATCGGGATTTACGCCTTTGGTGATAGTCTCCAGCCCCTGGCCAATGGAAGGTGGGCTTGGGGTAGTCAGGGCATGGGCCCTGAGGATGGGTCGTGACACATTACCTTTTTTATTGATATTTTCTTCTTCTTTTAAAACCATACTAATAAGGATTAAGGTGTAATTGAAAGGATGTATCTCAAAGAATAGGTAATCATCTTACCTGACTATTTTAGTGTTGATTTCTTATTCTAGTCCCACTAAATATATTGTGTCCAAAATAAAATAATGAATCAAGAATCATGAATATACTGATATGTTATTATTATAATTTTTAAATCATTTTCCATCTCATTTCCATCAAATGGGAAATTAAAGTGTCGCTAGAGCATACGCGTGGACTACCGCCTCCATGTAGTTATATGATTTATTTTCCATCACTGCCTCATATTGATGGATATTGTGATGAATTTAACAAATATATATGATATTTATGATATAATTATGATTCTTTAATGATAAAATATTTTTCATATCTCCTTAATTATTTTAATTAGAAAATGAAAACAACGTTCATGCGTATGTATAAACTACAGTCTCCATTAAGGGTGTAATTAAATTTTTGTCACTAAATTTTATGGTTGGTTATAAATATATATATAATGAATATATATTATAATTATATAATTTTTAACATTATATAGATGATGTAACAATGATCAATATGCAAGGACCACAAATGTCATATTGAAACATACATGAAAAATGATGCAGTTAACACCTGAAATGATGATGATAGTGAAATATTATTAATAAATGGGTGTTAAGATATTATAATTAAACCATGTATGGTATTATAAGTATGAATTTTATTCTGTTAAATATTTATAATAAATTAAAATTTATTATATAAGGGGTTAAACTTCTTTACGAATCAAGTCGGACTTGAGGTAAGGGTTTCTTATCTCACTTTTTTTCTTTGATACATATTCCATATTCACCACATGTTTCTTTAATATGGTGAATATATTAAACCTTTTATATGTTATATCATTAATATATTTATATTAATGATATTTAATGTTTAATTTTATGTTTTTTATTTCATGGGGTTATGATTCAAAAGTTACCAAGGCGGTAAATGTTTAATGTTACAATCCCGTTTTTATTAGGATTGTTTATGATTAAATTTTCAATACTGAATTTATATGATTTACCTATAAAAAATATTATATATTTTATTACACTATGATAATTTTTATATATAATAGATTTTCATTTCATTTTTCTTCTCTATGTTCTCAAAATTATAAAATAATGTTTTTAAAGAAAAAAACATTATTTCTCACTTCAGCCAAGAATATTTTTTTCTATGTCCATATTTTATATTAATGCTTTTCAATAATGTTTTTATAATTATAAAGTTATTTATTAAATTAAAATTTACCCATTTTTTAATTTCTATAAAAAGGTTTAAAAGGAATATTATTGACGTTTTCCAAATGAGGTACTTTTTACCAAAGGTCTGAATAGAATATTTGTTTTAACGTTTACCACACAAAAACCTTTTCCTGTAATCATGAATAATATTTTATTTGAATATTAATTTATAGGTTTCCATGATTATTTTATAATAAAATGTTTTTCCTAATATTATGGATATTTTTAGATTTCGAATAAATTATTTTCAAATGAAAAGAGTATTTTCCTTAAAAATTGTTTTGGTGATATTTTAATGGTATTTTCATCTATAACAACATCTATGGATGTTACTTATACTTCACTAGGGATATGATCCAGTGATATAATCCTTACTATTTAATTGGACGTTTATTTATTATTATTATGAAATCTCGATGAAAATAGTTTTCTTTCCTATGGGTTAATCTATGAGGAAATGATAAATTTTTTCATGGTTTTATAGCATACATATGAATGGATTGTGATTATGTTATGGGTGGTTATATTATATTTATCTAATGAATTGGGTAATGTTTAATGTTTTTAAGCTCGAAGGGTACATGTGAGGTTATCTCAAGCCTAAAATAGGGTATATGGGAGGCTATCCCAAGCCCAAATAGGGTAAAAAGGTTATCTCAATCCCAACATGTGATGAATGTTTTGGTAGATAGACTAGAAATTTTTTTTCTATGATTATGATTATGCCATTGTTTATTTCACTCTATTATGAAATTTTATGATTATACATTTTTCATATTAAAATAAAATTTTAACAATTATATAAATTGAAATATAAAAAATTGATTTAAAATTTAAAATCAATAGGTATAAATTATCTAATAAGGATCCCTTTATTTTTAGTCATAAATATTATATAATCTTAGGTAAAAACTAGTTATCGCGGTAAAATATATAGTGGAAAAAGTAATAATTAATGGTGTAGAAGGCCTTAAACATGAAAAAAAATTCTAGAATTGATTTTATGAGATTTGTATTGACCTTATATCTTCACCACTCTATTATTTTATATTTTTTTATCCTCTTTACATGTTTAACAAGTTCTAACTTTATATTAAGTTGAAATATTTACAAAAATGTCATTCTCACCACTAATAAAAGGGGCCTCTCACCACCCCTTAAATACCACTCTAAAAATTCGGTTTAATACTAAAAATATACCAAATTTACTTCCCATATAAAACTATTTCAGTATAATGAGATTATTTTCACAAGAGATAAGCCTAATCCATTCCTTTACAATGAATCCTCCAAGAGAAACCCAATGTTATTAACGTAAGTTCAATATTTTTGCTAACATCTTTTCAATTTATCCTTCCATTTAAAAATTATTTTTCTTAATATTATAGAATTAAATAATTAATTATATTATACTGAATTTTGTTTAAATAAACACTTACCACCTTTCCCCTTTCCCTTAAGAAAAATGAAATCGTCAACTACGCGTTCTAAGAATTACCACCTCCATGACGCAATGAGTTTCATTTCCTTCATCACCATAAAAGACTAGAACATAGGATAGGATTAAAAGATAAATATTATTTTTTTGGAATTATTAAAGTTTTTTATGAAAAATTTGAGAACCTATTAATGATATGATCAATAAAATATCATCATTAATTTAATCATTTAAAACCAGCATAGTAAGAGGATAATCTTTTGTTCAAATTGTGTCATATTTTCATATCCATTAATTATTCTTAAACTTACTTAAAATTAATATATATAACAATAATAAATTAGATAATTAGATAATTATACTACTTTAATAATTATAATACAACAAAATTGTCTCATAATCATTCATTAGATTAGGGTTTGTTCATGTTCGGATCGGTTTAACCACCTACTTGAACAATACTATGAAATTATATAATGAATGAATATGGGAACAAAATTAATGGTATAATATAATATAAATTTTAAAATAATTTTTCATTTTTTATTTTTTATTTGTTATATCGATATTTAATTCATTAATTAAGAAAAGATGCTTATATTGTCAAGAATCATAGAAACATCCTTGTTATCAATTTCATCTCTGATGATAAAGACTAAAACACTCTTTAAAGGAATTTGAAACATCATAAATTATTATAAATAATACCTTAATGTAACTTTAATAACTTTATAAATATTATCTTTGTAAGAATAATTTATATGAACACCATTCTTATGAAACTACTACAGACAATCAAAACTATAAACACATGATGTCAAGAATAAGTTGAATTCTTATAGAGAATGAATAATAATGAAGAGTATTAATGTAAATGGTTAATAGTATGGTTGTGAATTGAGTGATTAATATAGATATATTTATGATACATGAGGTTAAATTATGTTCATGGAATATGGACCAAAGCTAAGATTTTTCCGTCTTAAAGTCCTCTCTTTGAGACATGTTTTGTATAATTTACCTCATTTCATTTATGTGGTTTATATATATCAGATTTATCAGATGTTAAATCATGAAAGTACATATTAATTGAACTTTAAGATAAATTATAATCCCTATATTTAATGAGGTTATGGTTCAATTATTACCCTATCCATAAGTGGGGTTTTTCAATGTCAAATTTTAATTATTTGGGACTCAGATTATATTCACCACTTATTTCCTTATGTGTGGTGCATAAATTCCCATGGAATAATTTTATCATATTATTCATGTTTTGAACTGTTTTTATATATGTTATGTGATTTGAAATTTATTTACCGAAACATATATAATATCCCACATTAAGACTCTAGATATATGCATCATATATAGATAAAAGTGAAACATCCCAACAAGTGAACCACCAACAGGTCTAAAAAGTCCCTAGAAAAATGGGCCCAGTGATCAATGGAACACCCCGTTAGTAAACCCATCGGTAGTATAAATGGATGAGGCATATTGCTAAACCTTCCACCTAAGTACCCAAGGATTAACATGTGCTAAATTTTCCAAAAAAAATCAAAACCATGATTTGAAAACCATTTCATAAGTTCATTTCAAATGCTTTGGAAATACCTTTTATTTTATCAAAATAAGGGGAACCCACTTTTTCTCAAAAACCCATTTCCAAGCACACAATTTAATCATTCCAATTCATTTATAAAATAATTTATAAAACCAAATAAATATAGTTTATTCAACCTAGGATAGAGATAGAACCACCTACCTCACACTTGGATCACACATACCCATGATAGGATCCACCAATATAAAAGAACAAAAAAAAGAATAACTGAGTCCCTAGAATAAATTCTTACACCTCAAAATCAATTGAACAATAAAAAAGGTTTGCAAAGAGGATAAAACAATATGTACCGTAATAATCTCACATGTCGCACCAAAACCAAATCCAAGGTTAGCCTCCGAAGGAAGATCATTCAAAGAATCTATAAAGGATCAAGAATAATCTACAACAGAAGACCAATAATTATGAAAATGTAGTGCAAAGATGCTATTACAGTCAACATAAATGAACACGGAGAATTATCGATTACCTAGAGAGGTTCATTACAACCATAATGACGATCAATCACCAAATTAAATGATCTAAAAGGAGATATGATATCCAAAATCACCTAGGATATCTCTTAAGTTTTGAGAGAGGATAATTCATTTCGAATGAAGAATAATCAGATGTGTAGGGCATAAAAAACCTATAGGATGTGTATATTTCATGAACTAAATCCCAGATTCCTGACTTGAAATCCTCAGAAAGAATATACATCAAAAATAGAATCACATCAGTTAAAAAATTGATTGAGATTTTCAAGATTTGAACCAGTTTCACAGCATGTAAAATTTTCACACTTTGTAATAGTTCAGGGCATCATCCTGTTGAAGGATTCACATCATGTAACCAGTTCACAACATGAAAATACCCAATAGGTAGATTCTTTAGAATCATTTAGAATAAGTCCCCTGGTCAACCTGGACCCCAAAGTACACCCTCTTAATTATTTTTCACATTTATACTTATATTCTAATTCCAACAGTCATATATCCCCAAACTTTAGGTCATTCATAAAATGATCTCTTTCATTTGAAGTATTAAAATTCACCAAAGTAAAGAGGGAAATGAAAATATAGATGAGATATACCTACAAGAAGGTAATATGATGTTACAAACTCCCCACCATAATACTTTCCTTAAGAAGTCATATAGATGAACGGTGTCTAGAAATATGTGAGACCATTGCTCCCTTATCGAAGACTTGTGCTCCCAAGTCTCATGAGAATATGATTCTTATCAACATAATACTATGACAAATGGAATCCACTTCCCATTCAATAATTTCACTATAGATTAAATTATCTACACTGGTTTCACTACAACAGAAACATCTAACTCCAACTGGATTTTCCCCCAACTTAGAACGTTAAAGGGATTAGGATGGTACTTCTTGAGTTGAGATATGTGGAAAAAATTATGAATATTCATTAACTGAACTACAAATTCCAACTAATAATAAAATTTACCAATACACTTAGTGACCATAAATGATCCAGAAAATCTTAGAGCCAACTTCCCCTATTTTCCAAGTTGATAGTGATCCAACCAATAATAAACTTTTAAGAAAACTTCACCACCAATGAAAAACTCTAAAGGATGATGTCGATGATCCACATACAATTTCATTCAACTCAGAGATGTAACCTAACATGGATGTATACCATTAATACTCACTGATATCTTCTAGATGATACTTGGTCCTATAAGAGAGGTCATGCCCACCTATTACCAAAAAATAGGTGGCCTACATGGTTGACCATTCAAATCCTTTATAAAATCCATTCTGATTGAAGACTGAAAACCATTTTCATAAGAAAATTCAATCAGCCTCAAAAAGTTATCTCATGATCCACCAAAATCCAAGATAAAGGCACATATCATATCATCTGGGATATTATTAGAACACTCTGTTTGACCATCTATCTATAGATAGTAAGTTGTATTCAACTTGACCTGAGTCCCTGTCACCTCCTAGAGCCACTTTCATCACCATGAGGTAAACCTAAGATCTTTATTTGAAACACTGGTATAGGGAACCCCATGTAACCTCATAACCTCCTACACATATAGCTTACAAAAGTCTTAAATTTTAGTGGTTTACCTAATCAAAATGAACAGAGACAATTTTTTTAACTGATCAATTACCACTCATATAGAATTACTTCCATAGGGAGTCCATGGTAATCGAAAAAAAAGTCTATACACACCTCTTCTATGAAAACCCTTCTCTTTATTGTTTATTAATTCATGATTTATTACATAAAATAAAAAATAGTAAAACCCAAAATATAAATAATTATAGTGTAATTGGTAATTATGTACATTATATAACAATTTAAAACTTGACATGCATCATCTTTATTGAAAACTTCCTTAACATGCTCATACTTAAAATTGTATGGGATAACCTCGGAACATACATAAGAAAGGGGTGAGATATAAATCCCATAAAGAGAATAAAGGTGGAATAACATGAATAAATTAATTAATGTTAGAAAACATTCAAATCAATAGGTCATAAATGGTGTGATAATAAAATACATGAACAATGAGGCAGGATATAGCATGCTATCATACAGAAAGTATGGGAAATGTGGATATAACTTAAAATAAGGCATCATAAACATAGGTAAATGATAATTGCCAAGAAATAATGATGTAAAAAATTATTATGATGTATTAGGTTCACTGATTATCCCATTTCATGACATCTTTTGAGACTAAAACATTACTCAATTCATTGGAGCTCTATATAATTCTAGGTGCATCTATCACTTTCATTTCATTCTCATGGTTAAGTGTGCCACATAGATCATACAACATAGATTCATTCATAATAATATTTTATTACACATTCAAGGAGTGTGTAATACATACATTTAATTACCCAATCAAGAAGTGTATGTGTATAAAGGTGAAAACCCTTGATAGTAAATGGGTACGGGTATTCACTGCACAATTATTTGGTTTTGAAAATAACGGTTAAATTTCAACAGCATAAAGGGGCCAAATGAATGTTCATGGGAGTGATTGATGAGATTCAAAAGGGTCTATAATCATTAAAAATAAAATGGATACTAAGGGGGATATTTAATGACACATCAGAACATTATGAAATGAAGATAAAATATAAAAGATAAATGAGATACTTGAATAAAGAGGAGAAGGAAAAGAACCCTTACCTTGAGAGTATGCCTCCAAATGATTGGGAGTAGCTTCTTGATAGCTTGGGGGGACCTTGGGGTGACTCTAGAGAAGGTAGTGAAGATTAAGGAAGTGATCCAAGGATTTTTAGTAAAGATAAATGGGATATTGGGTGGGTTTATATAGGGAATGAGTGGAGAATTCTTTATCATTTCTCAAACATAGGTTTTGAACTCTATATAATATAATAACAAAAACCACAAACCTTCCCATGGTTTTTCCCATTTTTTCATCCCAAGAATATTAATTTTCATTATTTTATATGTTTTTGCTATGAAAATAGTAAAATAATACCCTTACAGATGTGGAAATGAGTCATCCTCTTAAATAGATGATTTTAAAACATTAAAATATATTTTAAGTTTTGGAGGATTCATAATGGATTTATAAAATAAATAAAATAACATATAAATCATATTATTTTAAATTTAAAACATATATTTGGTCATGGATACCATTTATAGTATTATTTACATAATTTTGGGCCATTATGATATTATAATACACAACATATATTTATACCTTATTTAATTTTTACCTAAAAATTCAACTATCTCTGAAAATTATGAAAAATTCACTATTGGATAATTTTAACATTTTCTTTCAAGAAATAATATTAATTTTATCTAAATAATTTTATAAATATGTTAATTTTAACTTATAAAAGAAGAATCAACATTTATTTAGAAATTTTGTGTATTTTAACAATAAGATTTTTCAACCCTTATAAAAATTACATTTGAATTCATAAAAATTTTATGATCATTTATATTTAATAAAAATTATTTAATAATGATATTTAATTAAAATATTATTTATTTCAAAAAACAATTAATTGATGAAAATAAATGCCTTGATTGAATTTTAATATCAGCTGAAAATACAATTTTTTTATTGTATAAAAATAAAAATAATTTCTAAATTAACAGCAATAAAATGAAAATATATTAATTATTCTATGAAATATAAATATTAATATCATTAAGGTCTTGATACAAATAAATTTAATACACCAGAAAACACCCTAAGGTTAAGGTGTGTGATTGTGAGATTTTCATGGGGTGGTTTAGCATACATGGTTTGGGTCATGATCTCGATGAGCTTGAACTTTTCTCATAAACAGTTTCGATCATGATTTAGTTGTTTCATCTCAACTTGGGCTTGATCAACAGAAAATCCCAGTGATTCTATCTCCCTTGGAAGCTCTATTAAATGGGCTTTATAGGGTAAAATCGTACTGGATGAGGCCATTACATCCTTTGTTTGTGTCAATTTAATTTATTAAAATCCTATATTTATACTAATCATATGATCACTATTAAATAGATATATTATCAATGGTTATTATGGTTAATAGTATTTTAAATGTGATAGGATATAATAAAACCAAACGAGTTCATGTGTTTTCAATAACCACAATATATATAAATTCATTTAATTAAATTTGAAGGGGAATTTTATTTTTAAAATTTCTGGTCGCCGCATCATTCCATATCCAAATTAGAACCAGAAGATGATGGAGAAACCCAGAAGTTTTTAGATACACTTCTTTTACCTATTGGAAAGTGTAAGAGTGGGACTCGTAATCTGCAATGTCATGCTTCATACCTGACATCAAGAATCATTATATCATTTCATAATATATCTTTATAGTTCTCTGATTAACAGCCCACAAAGAACCATGAAAATAAAACAAAACTGATCTCCTCATAGATATAGGTATGAAAAACCAATCAACAAAATAGATAATACCATCTGAAGGGAGAGACCAACTAAAAATTGTCTCCACACAATATAGGGTTTCTAAAATTCCTTTTAACTCATCATCCTACAATAGATCTTACAGAATACACTGAAGTAGATATGGTGATAACTGAACATTGTTCAGAACCACACATAAAATCTTCTCTTGAGCATTAAGGTGAAACTAAGAGAAGATCCCCATAAGGTTCCACTCCTTTTATTCTAGAACATCCTGTGATTGTAGTTTCTTATTGAGAGTTTCTGCAGTGAAATTCCCTTTCCCTAGGGTGTAGGTGATAAAGAATTCAAATGTCTGAATGTATTCCACTCACCATCTCTTTCTCATATTCAAGTATTTTTGAGAAAATATATATCTCATACTCTAATAGTAATAACATACCATGAACCTCTCCCCAAAAATATAGTTTCACTAACATTTAAGTTCATGAATAACCGTAGAAAGATATAAATCTTGATTTTGGTAATTATTCTCATGTGGTCAAAGCTAGAGAGATCTATAATCCACCACATGATCATCCTATATAATCACGAAACCTATAGAAACTCTATAAGAACCACTAAAACTTGCACACCTCTTAATGGGATCAGGTAAGATTAGAATAGGAGTTGATGTTAGAATTCATTTCAGATCATCGAAATAATATTGACGCTTTAAATCCCATATTATTTTCACCCTTTTCTTAGTAAGAGTATTCAAATGTTCTTCCAAATTCAAGAAATCATTAATGAACCATTATTACTACTCAATATGACCAAGGAATCTCTAAATCTCAAAGATACTTCATGGATCTTCACATTACATTAAATACTTCACCTTCTGAGGATCAACTAATGATTTATGCTTAAAAATCATGTTCCCTAAGAACATTACTTCTTGGATCCTGAAATTTCATTTCAAAATCATTACATAAAAATAGTGACTCCTTTGGATTTCCAAAATTAAACTCAAATAGTGCTCAAGACTGCACTCAGATATCGAGTAAACCAAAATATCATCCCTAAACACCACCAAAAAGTGTCGAGGTACTCATGGAATATCTAGTTTATCAAGGCTATAAAAACTGCAGAAGCATTATTCATACCAAACAACATCATAATATATTAATAATGGGCATTACTACTCCTAGAATTCATCTTTAGTATATCGGACTCCCAAACTCTAAGCTGATTATAACTCGATCGAAGATCATTTTTCAAAAACCACTTTTCCCGTATTTAACTGGTTAAAAAATAATCCACACAAGTAAAAATGATACTTATTCTTAACGGTTACACAGTTCAACTTCCGATAGTCTATATTATAATCAGAGTGAACTATGTGCCTTCTGGGTAAAGTGCACAGAGGCTACCCAAGGTGAAACACTAGTTTTAATGAATCCTTTTTCTATTATATCATTTCACTAAATATTGATCTATTTTATCTCCCCTAGTTCTATATGATAAGAGGGTATCAAGAATGGATACATATCTGGCACCATATTAATTTTTAACTCTTCCTCCCTGTAAAGACCCAAAGTTTTTCAATGGAAATTCCCTTCTTATAATTATGTCATAAAATAACATGAAAACACAACATAATTAACTATTAAGTGATAAGTGACCTTTAAACATAATTTTGTCACTTCTGTGTTTGGAATTTTGAAAATCTGACATACACGGTTGTGTTCAAGATGATTTTTTGGAGTCTAATAAAAAATAATTTTTAGTGAATAGTAACCTACCCTTATGAATAGTTTCATACCCTTATTAATAGTGATATACCCTAATTAATATTAGCCTTACCTATGATAGTATAAAAATAATATTCAAGTGAAAGTATGATGTACCTATATTTTAGAATAAGTAAATGAATGTTTTAAAACTGTTTTTTAGTAGTAAACTATGATTCTAATTAAATATTAAATTAACCATATTTAGAAAATTATTTTTGAAAAATGGACTTCATTTTCGGATTCTACACGTTGAAAAATGGTTGGGGTAAAATTTTGTGATTTTTATAAAATACTTGAATTTTTTGTGAATTGTAAAATACATTGATTTACCATATAAATAAATTATAATTAAAGCCCACTATTCCGGACATAACAAGTGATGTAAGCACCCAAATATCTAACTCACATGACTTATTTACTATTATTGG
The DNA here is from genome assembly GCA_963277665.1 of Viscum album. NCBI lineage: Eukaryota > Viridiplantae > Streptophyta > Magnoliopsida > Santalales > Viscaceae > Viscum > Viscum album. Next base: position 335,175,749 of record OY728145.1, on the reverse strand, counting down.
TCATGGATGACTATCTATTCCTTGTCTTAGAGGAAATCAATAAACTAATGAATTTTATATTAAGGAAACCCCTCTCCCCTCCACTATAAAAACCACCCTTCACACCCTCATTTCCTCACACCTCTCAAGATCCAATCCATTTCTAAACTCTACCCAACCATCTTCCCTATACCATCTTCCACGTTCAAGAGCTTCTGGTCTCATCAAAATACCAATCCTAGCTTCCTAAAGGAGGATCTCAAGAGGAGGATTTAAGAGGTAATTTCTCTCCCTCTTCTCCTTTAATTTCCTTTCATATTCAAGTTCATTTCTTGATCTCTCCCCACCTATATTCACAAAAATTGTATTTTAACCCCATTATTATACATGTAATGTACTTTTATGATATTATATCATCCAAACCCATTTTCCTCTTCCTTTTATTTTTATTAAAGAGAACGTTGTTCGTGAGGTGTTAATTTATCACCTTCAAGAATGACAGGTTTTCTTCTTCCATTTATACCTTCAGATCTAGGCATGAAACCATTTTTATCATTAAACCATAATATTTTATATCTATTATCTCCTATTTAAAGTTATTTAATTAACTTATGTCCATATTACTAAGTGAAAAATTAAAAAATGTTCATTGTGATCGAAAAACCGCCCAAATTTACCCAAATAATCATCATTTAATTCTTATATAATGATTCATCCACATGGATATAATAAAATTAATTATAAGATCATTAAAAATCCTGTAATAAAATTAATAACATGTAATATCAGTTCTGGATGTTTACCATTGTTCTACCCAAACATCAATTTAAGAATACAAGTGAACCACTCAAGAAAACCATAAAAAAACATTCCCGAACAATTTTTTTTAAAATCTATAACTCATCCAAAGGCACATAAAATCACTTAATAAAACCATAATGAAACATATTAATGTACACAAGGTTCTGTATTTCTATTTAATGAATATAATTTCATTATATAAGACATTAAAGAGAAGTAAGCATTCAGATACAAGGTTAGAGGAAAATGTCGAACCCAATTTTCTTTCTTCGGGTTCTCCCTCTTTCACTCCATTTTTGATATGGACACTCCTTAAATATCATTTGTTCATAATTTTATTTCCTTTTCTGGGATATAAATGTTTTCTAATTAAGTTTATTTCAATCCAAATGTTCTCCAAAAGAACTCTTATTTAAGAACTCAACTTTTACCTCTCATTCATGGTTAATGGTTCTTGTATCAAGTATGTTGTCCACTATTTCTTTTGGGAACCCAAAGATTATGAATGTATTCTTATGATATGAAACCCATTACCTAACATGGGTTAGTTATGTTCATTATTGATATATGTTCTATGTGGCATTCATGATAATGATAATATTATGTGGTGATGGGTGCACCCGGAATTATACAGCGCTCTAATGTATTGGGTAAAGTAATGAATCTCATGTGTAAATGTGAAATTATGTGTGAAAAAGATGCTAGATTGGTTCAAAAGTATGTGTGGTAGTTAACCACTGATACATGATGTTTCATTTTTTTATGCATTTCCACATTTCAAGTCTTATATTTATGCTTCCTCTCATATTCATGATCTTTTTCCCTTGTTATGATTATGCTCACCCCATGCTATATTGTTCTTATCTATCCTCTTACTCGGCTTCTAGATCACCACTTTTGATGTATATACTCAGGTGGATACATGTACTAAGGATAGGAAAAGTTCCAATAATAATATAGGGAAGAAGAAATTAAATAAATGTTTATGCTTGATGTAGTAATTGTTATGTATGGTCCTAGTTTGCCCAAGACACTAAACCTTTTGATACTCTATGTGTAATATTGTTGTGATTTTTATCTTTAAAATGATGTAATACTAATGTAAGAAAATTTTGGGTCACTATAGTTGGTATCAGAGGAAAGGTTTAGTTAATTTGGGAACTATGATTAGTGAACCCTAGAGAAAACCTATAGCATGAGACTAATACAAATTTGCACACAAGAATATTTACATAGGGATCCCATATGTTATGATTTTAGTATAAATTGTTCAAATGAATAAGTTATGTATTCATGACTTGTTTACTTATGTTTTGTTCTATCCTTTTCTATTTTTGAAAATGGTGGGAACCAGGAGAAATCAGGCCAATAACTCGTGCGAGGGCCAATGCAATGATTGCCCGAATGACATCCCCAATGATTTGGGAGGTGGAGTTCAGAACTTCATGGAGATGCTTACCCAATTATCTCAGGTTATGAACAATAACCATAATAATGGAGAACATCCTCCTTCACCAAAGATGGAGCAACTGGCTATCGAATGTTTTATGCGGCAATGACCACCGACGTTGAGTGGATCCTTTGATCCACTAGTTGAGGAACAGTGGGTCAACTCCATGGAGGAGATATTTTCTGTGCTTCACTATTCTGAGACAGAGAAGGTGACCCTATCCGTTTATCATCTAGATTGTGAAGCCGATCAAAGGTGGCCTTTGATTAAGAACACCAAGCCAAGGGAAAAAATTGAAGAGATGGAATGTGAAGACTTTAAGATAATGTTCCTAATAAGTATTTCCCACAAACTCCTCGTACAAATATAGAGAGAGAATTAATAGAGCTCAAGAAAAAAGAAGGAGAATCTGTCATAACCTATGAAGTGAATTTCACAAGTCCTGAAAGGTACGCTTCAGGTTTTGTTATCAACAATGATAGCAGAATTGATAGATTCTTTAATGGATTAAACCACAAATTCAAAAGGCTCTTGTAATTCGAGACTTTGGGATTTATGAATAAGTTGATCGATGTGATCTCAAAGTGGAGATGGAGTTTGGATAATGGTCCCATGGATATGGTGATAAGAAATGAAAGATGGAGTTTCATGCCAGTGGATCTAATGATAAGGGTGGGAAGAAAACACAACAACCCACATGCCAAAAATGTGGAAAGTTTCACCATGGGAACTGCCTCAAAGGGACGAGGAAATTATTCAAGTGTGGGAAAGGAAACTATGCACAATAGTGTCGAAAAGACATGAAAAGGAAGGAGAATGTAGCTGATGAAAGGAGAGAACCAATCATAGTTCAATGCTACAACTGTAGGGAGCTAGGGCACTATGAAAACCAGTGCACTAAACCTCAAGTTCCCGAGGGTAATCAGCGTCAGCAGCCACCAAAGCCGAAGGAACAAGGGAAGGTTTATGCCATCATTACTGTGGAAGTGGAGCATGATAATTCTTTGTACAAGGTACACTTCCTATTCACTCAAGAATGGAAAAAGTCTTATTTGATTTTGGTTCTACACATTCCTTTATATCTTGCAAGTTTTCTAGAACTATAGAATCGAAGCCCTGAAACCTTCAAGTAGAGATATCTATAAAAACACTAAGTGGTGCAATCATTGCAACCCAAGTGTTTGACTCCTCTCCTGTTGGAATATGTGGGAAGATTCTTCTAGTGAATCTTGTAATACTTCCTTTTGTGGAATTCAATGCTATAATGGGAATGGATTGGCTCTCGTTATATAGATCACATATCAACTGCCAGGAGAAGGAAATATATTTTAATATTCCGAACCATCCCATGCTCCTCTACAAATGCAAGGAAGATCAAGCATCTCCTTTGAAAAATACATCAATGGCGTGGGTGTTGATTCCCTATGAAGAAGAATACCTTTCCCAAATGGTTGAGTTGAAGGAATGTTCCATCCTTAAGGAAATTCCCATCGTGAGGGAATACGGTGATGTATTTCTTGAAGAGTTACTCGGAATTTCCTCGGATCGTGAGGTGGAGTTATCAATTGAACTCATACCCAGAGCTACTCCTATCTCGAAGTGTCCCTATAGTATGGATTCTATCGAACTGGAGGAGTTAAAGAAGCAGCTGCAAGAGCATATGGACAAAGGGTTCATATTCCCTAGTGCAACACCTTGGGGTGCACCAGTTCTCTTTGTGAAGAAGAAGGATGGAACAATGTGGTTGTGTATCAATTATCAGGAACTCAATAAGATCACCATAAAGAACAAGTATCCTCTCCCAAGTATTGATGACTTGTTCGATCAGTTAAGAGGTGCTTAATACTTCTCAAAGGTGGATCTTCATTCTGGATATCATCAGGTAAAGGTGAAGAAGGAAGATATTCCGAATACTACCTTCTGTACAAGTTATGGGCACTATGAGTTTTTGGTGATGCCCTTCGGACTTACTAATGCCCCTAAAATTTTCATGGATTTGATGAATAGAGTCTTTAGACATTACCTTGACAAATTTTTGGTAGTGTTTATTGATGATATTATCATCCACTCCAAGAGCAAGGAGGAACATAAAGAACATATAAGACTTGTGTTGGAAACATTGAGAAAGGATAAGTTGTACGCCAAGTTCAGAAAGTGTCACTTTTGGATGAAACAATTCATGTTCTTGGGACATGTGATCACAAGTGAGGGAATTTCTGTGGATCCTTCATAAACAATGGAAATTGAGGAATGTCCCAAGCCCTCTAGTGTCACAGAAATCCGTATTTTTCTTAGATTAGCTGGGTACTATTGACTTTTTGTGAGAAAATTCTCACGATTGTCAAGCCCACTAACTAAGCTAACAAGGAAAGGGGTAAAGTATGCCTGGATGGAAGAATGTGAGGGAAGATTCAAGGAGCTAAAGATAAGGCTGATCACTACACCTGTACTCACACTACCAAAAAGTAGAGAATGTTTTGTGATATACAGTGATTCTTCCAAGAAAGTCTTGGGTTGTGTACTCATGAAAAATGATAATGTGATAGCCTATGCCTCACGACAGTTGAAGATCCATGAGCAGAACTACCCAACACATCATCTAGAGCTGGCAGCCGTGATTTTTTCCTTGAAAATCTGGAGGCACAACCTTTATGGTGAGAAGTGTGACATATACACCAACCACAAGAGCCTAAAGTATATATTCACAAAAAAGGAGCTCAACATGCATCAAAGGAGATGGTTAGATCTAATCAAGGATTATGATTTCTCTATTCACTATCATCCTGGAAAGGCGAACAAGGTAGCAGATGATCTAAGAAGAAAAGAACCTGCTACTCTATCCATGTTGTGTATTGAGAAATACCATATCTTATTTGATATACAAAGAATTAATTTGGAAATCATAAGGGAAGGGGATACATCCTACCTTTCCCAAATTATTGCGCAACCATCCATCCAGGAGAATATTAATGCATCACAAAGTGATGATGTGGAGATACAAAAGAGGGTGAATGCAGTAAAGGAAGGGAAGCTACAGGAGTTCCATATCGATGACGATGGTGTGATTTGGTTTGGAACTTGGATTTGTGTGCCTTCATCACCCGGGATAAAGAAGGAGCTATTGGACAATACACATAGCTCAAGTTCATGTTCTTAATTTAGTACATCCAGCTTTGTGTGCCTTCATCACCCGGGATAAAGAAGGAGCTATTATGTTGGAATTGTTATGTATGGTCCTAGTTTTCCCAAGACACTGAACCTTTGGATCCTCTATGTGTAATACTATTATGTTGTTTATCATTCTTCCAGAGCATCCTTTTTAGTGTTTCACCCTGGCACAGAATTTTTCTACCAGAGCATGTTTCCTATTGGCTGCCTAAGATGGGAACCTCAAAGAAACCTTTATTTTCCAGATCCTAAACCTCAGTATTTTTAACCACATCATTCCAATTGAATATCTTGAGTAGAATGTGGTCCGACGAGGCATCAGAGAATATGTCCATTCAGATATCTCAGAACTTTGTACTTCTCGAGCCTCCATATGAAAGCCTGAGTGTAAAATGTATATGCGGGAGTTCAAAAAGTATTGCTCGATATGTATTTGGGCCAGTGAAGTAGAGGAACTAAATACCAATCTAGGCATTCCATTAACCGAGCCGAATCTCCCGTTTTGGTGATGATAATCGTCTAATAATTTCTTTTCCAGTTTATGAATAGAATTACGAGGACGCAATTCTTTGTAGGGGGGAATAATGTAATGACCCAAAGTTTATCAATAGAAATTCCCTTCTTATAATTATGTCATAAAATAACATGAAAACACAATATAATTAACTACTATGTGATAATTGACTTTTAAACATAATTTTTTTTACTTCTGTGTTTGGAATTTTAAAAATCTGATATACACAGTTGTGTTCAAAATGATTTTTGGAGTCTAATAGAACAAAAATATTTTTCGGTGAATAGTAACCTACCCTAATAAATAGTAACATACCCTTGTGAATAGTGATATACCCTAATTAATAGTAACCTTACCTATGATAGTATAAAAATAATATTCAAGTGAAAGTATGATGTACCTATATTTTAGAATAAGTAAATGAATGTTTTAAAAATGTTTTTTAGCAGTAAACTATTATTTTAATTAAATATTAAATTAATCATATTTAGAAAATTATTTTTGAAAAATGGAATTAATTTTTTGATTCTAGATGTCGAAAAATGGTTGGGGTAAAATTCTGGGATTTTTCTAAAATACTTGAATTTTTGGTGAATAGTAAAATACATTAATTTACCGTATAAATACATTATAATTAAAACCCACTATTCCTAAAATCACAAGTGATGTAAGCACCCAAATCTAGAACTCACATACCTTATTTACTATTCTTGGTCATGTATGACTCACTATTCCTTGTCTTGGGGGAAATTAATAAACTAATGAATTTTATATTAAGGAAACCCCTCTCCCCTCCACTATAAAAAACCACCCTTCACACCCTCATTTCCTCACACCTCTCAAGATCCAAGAATTATCTAGACTCTACCCTAACATATTCCCTAGACCCTCTCCCACGTTCAAGAGCTTATGGTCTCATCAAAAGACCAAGCCTGGCTTCCTTAAGGAGGATCTCAAGAGGAGGATTTAAGAGGTAATTTGTCTCCCTCTTCTCCTTTAATTTCCTTTCATATTCAAGTTCATTTCTTGATCTTTCCCCATCTATCTTCATCCAAATGGTATTGTAACTCCAGTATTATCCATGTAATGTAATTTTATGATATTATATCATCCAACCCCTTTTACCTCTTCCTTTTATTTTTATTAAAGAGAACGTTGTTTGTGATGTGTTAATTTATCACCTTCAAGAACGACAAGTTTTCTTCTTCCATTTCTACCTTCAGATCTGGTCATGAAACCATTTTTATAGTTGAACCAGAATATTTTTTATGTATTATATCCTATTTAAAGTTCTGTAAATAACTTATGGACATATTACTAAGTGATAAATTAAAACAAGTTCGTTGTGATAAAAACAACCACCCAAATTAACCCAAATAATCATCATTTAATTCTTATCTAATGATTCATCCACATGGATCTATTATAATTAATTATAATATCATTAAAACTCATGTAATATCATTAATAAAATTTAATATTATTCCTGTATGTTTACCCATGTTCTACCAAAACTTTAATTTAAGAATACAAGTGAACCACTCAAGAAAACCATAAAAACAAACATTCCCGAACAATGTTTTTTTAAACCCTATAACTCATCCAAAGGCACATAAAATCACTTAATAAAACCATAATGAACCATATTAATGTACAAAACGTTATGGAGTTATAATTAATGAATATAATTTCATTATATAGGACATTAAAGAGAAGGAATCATTCAGATACAAGGAAAGGGGAAAATCACGAACCCAATTTTCTTTCTTCGGGTTCTCCCTCTTTCACTCCTTTTTTGATATGTTTACTCCTTAAAGATAATTTGTTCATCATTGTATTTCCTTTTATGGGATATAAATTTTATGTCAATCCAAATGTTTTCCAAAAGAACTCTTCCTTAAGAACTCATCTTTTACCTCTCATTCATGGTTGATGGTTCTTGTATCAAGTATGTTGTTCCCTCTTTCTTTTGGGAACCCAAAGATTATGAATGTATTCTTATGAGACGAAACTAATTACCTAAAATGGGTTAGTTATGTTCTTTATTGATATATGTTTTATGGGGAATGCATGATAATGATAATATTATGAGGTGACGGGTGCGCCCAGAATTATATAGTGCAATATGAATGTTTCAAAGTGACGGGTGCACCTGGAATTATACAGTGCTCCAATGCATTGGGTAAAGTGATGAATCTCATGATTAAATGCGAAATTATGTGTGAAAAAGATGTTATCTTGGATCAAAATTATGTGTGGTAGTTAACGGCTAAGACATGATGTTTCATTTTTTTTATGCATTGCCACATTTCAAGTCTTATATTTATGCATCCTCTCATATTCGTGATCTTTTCCCCATGTTATGATTATGCTCACCCCATGCTATATTTTTCTTATCTATCCTCTTACTAGGCTTCTATATCACCCCTTTTTATGTATATCCTCAGGTGGCTACATGTACTAAGGAGAGTACAAGTTCCAATAAGAAGCTAGAGAAGATGAAATTAAATAAATGTTTATGCTTGATGTTGTAATTGTTATGTATGGTCCTAGTTTTCCCAAGACACTAAACCATTGGATCCTCTATGTGAAATACTATTATGTTTTTTATCTTTAAAATTATGTAATAGTAATGTAAGAAACTTTTGGGTCGCTATAGTTGGTATCATAGTAATGGTTTAGTTAATTTGGGAATTAGGATTAGTGAACCGTAGAGAAAACCTATAGCATGAGACAAAGTACAAATATGCACACAAGAATATTTACATAGGGATCCCATATGTTATGATTTTAGTATAAATTGTTCAAATAAATAAGTTATTTATTCATGACTTGTTTACTTATGTTTTGTTCTATCCTTTTCTATTTTAGAAAATGGTGGGAACGAGGAGAAATCAGGCCAATAACTCGTGCAAGGGACAATGCAATGATTGCCCGAATGACAACCCCAATGATTTGGGAGGTGGAGTTCAGAACTTCATGGTGATTCTTACCCAATTATCTCATGTTATGAACAATAAGCATAATAATGGGGAATATCCTCCTTCACCAAATATGGAGTAACTGACTATCGAATGTTTTATGCGGCAACAACCACTGACGTTTAGTGGATCCTCTGATCCACTAGTTGTGGAATAGTGGGTCAACTCCATAGAGAAGATCTTTTATGTGCTTCACTGTTCTAAGACAGAGAAGGTGACCCTATCCGTTTATCATCTAGATGGAGAAGTCGATCAATGGTGGGATTTGATTAAGAAAACCAAGCCAGGAGAGGAAATTGAAGATATGGAATGGGAAGACTTTAAGATAATGTTTCTTAATAATTATTTCCCACAAACTCTTCGTATGAAGATGAAGATAGAATTCATAGAGCTCAAGAAAAAATAAGTAGAATCTGTCACAGCCTATGAATCGAATTTCACAAGGATTTCAAGGTACGATTCGGGTTTTGTTATCAACAATGATAGAAAAATTGATAGATTCATTAGTGGATTAAAACCAAACCTTCGAAAGGCTCTTGAAATTTGAGACTTTGGGAGTTATGAAGAATTTTTTCTGTGTTCTCTCAAAGTGGAGATGGAGTTTTGAGAATGGTCCCATGGCTATGGTGATAAGAAATGAAATATGAAGTTTCATGCCAGTGGATCTAATGATAAGGGTGGGAAGATAACTCAATGACCCACATGCCAAAAATGTGGAAAGTTTCACCATGGGAACTGCTCAAAGGGACAGGGAAATGATTTAAGTGTGGGAAAGAAGGAGACCATGCTCAAGAGTGTCGAAAAGACACGAAAAAGAAGGATAATGTAGCTGATGAAAGGTGAGAACCACTCATGGTTCAATACTACAACTGTAGGTAGCTAGGGAACTATGAAAACCAGTGCACTAAACCTCATGTTCTCGAGGGTAATCAGCGTCAGCAGCCACCAAAGCTGAAGGAACAAAGGAAGTCTTATGCCATCACTACTTAGGAAGTGGAGCATGATAATGAATCCGTACAAGGTACACTTCCTATTCACTCAAGAATGGAAAAATTATTATTTGATTCTGGTTCTACGCATTCCTTTATATCTTGAAAGTTTTCTTGAACAATAGAATCGAAGCCCAGAAACCTTGAAGTAGAGATATCTGTAAAAACACCAAGTGGTGCAATCATTGCAACCCAAGTGTTTGACTCCTCTCCTATTGGCATATGTGGGAATATTCTTCCAACGAATCTTGTAATACTTCCTTTGGTGGAATTCGATGCTATAATGTGAATGGATTGGCTCTCATTATATAGATCACATATCAACTATCGGGAAAAGGAGATATCTATTCATATTCTGAACCATCCCATGATCCTCTACTAAAACAAGGAAGATCATGAATCCCCTTTGAAAAATCCTTCAATGGTGTGGATGTTGATTCCCTATGAAGAATCATACCTTTCCCAAATGGTTGAGTCAATGGAAAGTTCCAACCTTGTGGAAATTCCCATCGTGACGGAATATGACGATGTATTTCTTGAAGAGTTACCTAGAATTCCCCCGGGTCGGGAGGTAGAGTTCTCAATTGAACTCATACCCATAGCTACTCCTATCTCGAAGTGTCCCTATAGGAAGGCTCCTATCAAACTGGAGGAGTTAAAGAATCAGCTGCAAGAGCATCTGGACAAAGGGTTCATATTCCCTAGTGCATCACCTTGGAGTGAACCAGTGCTCTTTGTGAAGAAGAAGGATGGAACAATGCGGCTGTGTATCAATTATCGGGAACTCAACAAGATCACCATAAAGAACAAGTATCCTCTCCCAAGGATTGATAGCATGTTCGATTAGTTAAGAGGTGCTCAATACTTCTCAAAGGTGGATCATCATTCTAGATATCATCTGGTGAAGGTGAAGAAAGAAGATATTCAGAAGACTGCCTTTCGTACAAGGTATGGGCACTATGATTTTTTGGTGATGCCCTTCGGAATTACTAATTCCCATGAAATCTTCATGGATTTGATAAATAGAGTATTTAGACATTACCTCGACAAATTTGTGGTAGTGTTTATCGATGATATTCTCATCTACTCCAAGGGAAAGGAGGAACATGAAGAACATCTAAGACTTGTGTTGGCAATATTGAGAAAGGAGAAGTTGTACTCCAAGTTCAGAAAGTGTGACTTTTTGATGAAACAAGTCACGTTCTTGGGACATGTGATCATAAGTGAGGAAATTTCTGTGGATCCTTCAAAAACAAGGGTGATTAAGGAATGGCCCAGGCCCTCTAGTGTCACCGAAATCCATAGTTTTCTTGGATTAGTAGGGTACTATCGATGTTTTGTGAGAAACGTCTCACGATTGTCAAGCCCACTAACCAAGATAACAAGGAAAGGGGTAAATTATGACTGGAAGGAAGAATGTGATGGAAGCTTCAAGGAGAAAAAGAGAAGTCTGATCATTGCACCTGTACTCACACTACCGAAAAGTGGATAGAGTTTTGTGATATATAGTGATGCTTCCAAGAAAGTCTTGGGTTGTGTACTCATGCAAAATGATAATGTGATAGCCTATGCCTCACAATAGTTGAAGATCCATGTGCATAACTACTTGACGCATGATCTAGAGCTGGCAGCCGTGATTTTTGCATTTAAAATCTGGAGGCATGACCTTTATGGCATGAAGTGTGAAATGTAAACCGACCACAAGAGCCTAAAGTATATATTCACACAAAATGAGCTCAACATGAGTCAAAGGAGATGGTTAGATCTAATCAAGGATTACGATTTCTCTATTCACTATCATCCTGGAAAGGCGAACAAGGTAGCAAATGCTCTAAGCAGAAAAGAACCTGCTACTCTTTCCATGCTGTGGATTGAGAAAGACCCTATCTTCTTGGATATGAAAAGAATGGATTTGGAAATCATAATAGCAGGGGATACATCCTACCTTGCCCAAATGATTGTGCAACCATCCATCTAGGAGAAGATTAAGAAAGTTAAAAGTGATGATGTGGAGATATAAAATAGGGTGAATGCAGTAAAGGAAGGGAAGCTGCAGGAGTTCCATATCGATGACGATGGTGTGATTTGGTTTAAACACGGATTTTTGTTCCTTAATCACCCAGGATAAAGAAGTATCTATTGGAAAATTCACATAGATCAAAATTTTCTATCCATCATGGGAGTACCAAGTTGTATCGTGATCTCCGAGAACACTTTTGGTGGAATAACATGAAGAAAGAGATTGCCGAATATATATCAAGGTGCTTGGTATGTCAGCAAGTTAAAGCTGAGCGGCAAAATTCCAATGTTATGATGCATCCATTGCCTATTCCCATGTGGAAATGGGAAAATGTTACTATGGACTTTGTCACAAGTCTCCTATAGATGTCGAAGGGAAATAATGTGATATGGGCTGTGGTTGACTGACTCGCCAAGGCTTCTCATTTTGTCGCTATTCAGGAAGATCTCTCGCGTTAACAACTTGAAAAGATGTATGTGAAGGAAGTGGTGAGACTGCATGGTGTTCCACTCTCAATTGTCTCTGACCATGATCCAAAGTTCACATCTAAATTCTAGAGGATCCTTCAACTTGCTTTGAGTACTGAATTAAATTTCAGCACGGCCTATCACCCCCAAACTGATGACCAGTCTTAAAGAACTATTCAGACGCTTGAAGATATGCTAAGAGTCTTCTCTCTAGAATTCAAAGGTGTATGGGATCAACATCTCGCATTGGTTGAGTTCTCATACAACAATATCTTCCACTCAAGTATTTAGATGGCTCCATATGAAGCTCTGTATGGAAAGCGATGTAGAACTCAAACCTATTGGGATGAAGTTGGAGAAAGAAAGCTACTTGGACTCGATCTTGTTCAAGAGATGACAGAAAAGGTTCAAGTCATCCAGAAACACATCAAAGATGCTCAAAGTTGGAAAAAGAGCTATGTTGACAACCGTCGAAGGGACTTGGAGTTAGACGTTGGAGATAAAGTCTTCCTTTGAATATCTCCATGGAAGAGAGTTATGAGATTCGGGAAGAAAGGGAAGCTAGGCCCAAGGTATATTGTCCCCTTTGAGATCTTTTACCACATAGAAGTCGTGTCCTATCGTCTTTCACTTCCACCGAATATGGATCAAGTTCATGATGTGTTTCATGTATTATTACTGAGTAAGTACATACCAGACCCCTCACTTGTACTAAACTCAGAGGTGGTGCAACTAGAAGATGATCTCTCATATGAGGAGCAGCCAGTAAAGATCCTGGATCGGAGAGATAAGGTTCTACAAAAAAAGACAACCCATATTGTCAAAGTGTTTTGGAGTAACCATAAGTTTGAGGAAGAAACTTGGGAACTAGAAGAGGCAATGAAGGAGAAACACCCTCACCACATTGTGTAAAGTGAAATTTCGGGGGTGAAATTTCTTAAGGGGGGAAAAATGTAACGACCCAAAGTTTTTCAATGGAAATTACCTTCTTATAATTATGAAATAAAATAAAATAAAAACACAACATAATTAACTACTATGTGATAAGTGACCTTTAAACATAAGTTTGTCACTTCTGTGTTTGGAATTTTGAAAATCTGACATACAGGGTTGTGTTCAAGATGATTTTTTGGAGTCTAATAAAACAAAAATAATTTTTAGTGAATAGTAACCTACCATTATGAATAGTAACATACCCTTATGAATAGTGATATACCCTAATTAATATTAACCTTACCTATGATAGTATAAAAATATTATTCAAGTGAAAGTATGATGTACCTATATTTTAGAATAAGTAAAGGAATGTTTTAAAACTGTTTTTTAGTAGTAAACTATGATTTTAATTAAATATTAAATTAATAATATTTAGAAAATTATTTTTGAAAAATGGACTTCATTTTTGGATTCTACATGTCAAAAAATTGTTGGGGTAAAATTTTGGGATTTTTCTAAAATACTTGAATTTTTGGTGAATAGTAAAATACATTAATTTACCGTATAAATACATTATAATTAAAACCCACTATTCCTGACATCACAAGTGATGTAAGAACCCAAATCTATAACTCACGTGCCTTATTTACTATTCTTGTTCATGGATGACTCACTACTCCTTTTCTTATGGGAAATTAATAAACTAATGAATTTTATATTAAGGAAACCCCCCTCCCCTCCACTATAAAAACCACCCTTCACACCGTCATTTCCTCACACCTCTCAAGCTCCAATAATTCTCTAAATTCTACCCAAACATCTTCCCTAGACCCTATCCCACGTTCAATTTCTTCTGGTCTCATGAAAATACCAATCCTAGCTTCCTTAAGGAGGATCTCAAGAGGAGGATTTAAGAGGTAATTTCTCTCCCTCTTCTTCTTTAATTTTCTTTCATATTCAAGTTCATTTCTTGATCTATCCCCACCTATCTTCATCCAAATGGTATTTTAACTCAATTATTATACATGTAATGTAATTTTATGATATTATATCATCCAACCCCCTTTCCCTCTTCCTTTTATTTTTATTAAATAGAACATTGTTCGTGAGGTGTTAATTTATCACCTTCAAGAACAACAAGTTTTATTCTTCCATGTCTACCTTATGATCTGGTCATGAAACCATTTGTATTGTTTAACCAGAATAATTTAGATGTATTATATACTATTTAAAGTTCTGGAAATAATGTATGGCCATATTACTAAGTGATAAATTAAAACAAGTTCGTTGTGATCGAAAAACCGCCCAAATTAACCCAAATAATCATCATTTAATTCTTATCTAATGATTCATCCACATGGATCTAATATAATTAATTATAAGATCATTAAAACTCTTGTAATATCATTAATAACATGTAATATCAGTTCTGGATTTTTACCCATGTTCTACCCAAACTTTAATTTAAGAATACAAGTAAACCACTCAAGAAAACTATAAAAACAAACATTCCCGAACAATGTTTTTTTAAACTCTATAACTCATCCAAAGGAACATAAAATCACTTAATAAAACCATAATGAACCATATTAATGTACACAATGTTCTGTGTTTCTAATTAATAAATATAATTTCATTATAAAGGACATTAAAGAGAAGGAAGCATTTAGATACAAGGTAAGGGGAAAATCTCAAACCCAATTTTCTTTCTTCGGGTTCTCCCTCTTTCACTCCATTTTTGATATGGTAACTCCTTAAAGATAATTTTTTCATAATTTACTTTACTTTTCTAGGATATAAATGTTTTCTAATGAAGTTTATGTCGATCCAAATGTTTTCCAAAATAACTCTTCTTTAAGAACTCAACTTTTACCTCTCATTCATGGTTGATGGTTCTTGTATCAAGTATATTGTTACCTCTTTCTTTTGGGAACCTAAAGCTTATGAATGTATTATTATGAGATGAAACCCATTCCCTAACATGGGTTAGTTATTTTCATTATTGATATATGTTCTATGTGGCATGCATGATAATGATAATATTATGAGGTGACGGGTGCGCCTAGAATTATACAGCGCTCTAATGCATTGGGTAAAGTGATGAATCTCATGAGTAAATGTGAAATGATGCGTCAAAAAGATGCTAGATTAGTTAAAACATATGTGTGGTAGTTAACCACTAAGACATGATGTTTCATTGTTTTATGCATTTCCACATTTCAAGTCTTATATTTATGCTTCCTCTCATATTCATGATCTTTTTCCCATGGTATGAGTATGATCACCCCAAGCTATATTGTTCTTATCTATCCTCTTATTGGGATTATAGCTCACCACTTTTGATGTATATCTTCTGGTGGCTACATTTACTAAGGATAGGATAAGTTCCAATAAGAATCTAGATAAGAATAAATTAAATAAATGTTTATGCTTGATGTTGTAATTGTTATGTATGGTCCTAGTTTTCCCAATACACTAAAACTTTTGATCCTCTATGTGTAATAATATTATGTTGTTTATCTTTAAAATGATGTAATAGTAATGTAAGAAAATGTTGGGTTGCTATACTCCCTCTCTGGATGAAGACCGAAGAAATAATCTAGGAAGAATCAGGAAAATTCTGGATAACCATGGGAAAATTAATCACAAAAGAAACATCATCAGGATCAACTATAATAGTAGATAAAAAATCTTGATCTCTAGTTGGGAAGTTCCTACATGATCAGACCTTATTTCCCACTCTTTTTAAAATTCCTAAGATCTCTCAAAGGCTGCATGAAATGAGAAACACCAATTATTACAATCAACCTCAGCACTATGAGTGATAATCAAATCCATCTAAATGCTGATTTCAAACAAATATAGATCCAGAAGGAAGAAATCCCCGAATAACTTTTCATCAATTATTAATAGAAAACAATAAATACATTAAAAAAAAATACTCTTTACCCTTTCCAAGAGGTGTCTCTAACTCCATAACAAAGGAAATGAGTTATGTTATAAGTTTAATCGTATCAAAAAATGGGAAAATATATATTATTGAGATATGCCTTTATCAAATAAACCAGTAACTACTAAAGATTCAATAAAGAGGGTACCTCACACTATCAGTAGACTTGCATCTACCTCCACTGAAAACTTATCCACAGTGTGAAGGTGATTCACTCCTGAGGCTTATGGATAGATCCCTGTAGACTTTGAAACATCTAACTACACCATATTAGCCTTTGGAGCCGATTATCCTTGACTATAATGATGCATAGACATTGCCTAACAGAAATGTTGTAGATGGATATAGCTCCCACAAACTATTACACATCTTCACAGGTGTGGGAAAAGAACTTCAGGTGTTCCCAAACTTTCCACACTGATAGAATTTCAGGGTAACACTACTGTTTATAACTGAAGGTGTAGTGGAGTCCCACTAATGAGAACTACACTCGCCACTCCTATGATGATCATTCCACTTCATCTTACCCCATGTTCACCACTAAATATTCCACTAGGTGGATGATAAGGGGAATAATAACCAAAATTATCTTCCATATCCATGTATTCAATCATATCTTTGTCTTTTATCTCCGTATAGGTATAACGATTCATTATAAATACTTGTTATCTAATATTTGGTTGCAAACCCTGAAAGTGCTTCTGAGCCTTCAACTGGTCATTCTTTACTACCTTTGATGAAAAATGAACCATCTCTATGAATTTATTAGTGTTTTCCCACACTAAATTATCTATATTCTATAAGTAGAGTAACTCTAGAGACTTCTCTATCATTAACAACTGGACAAATTTTCTAAATGATGTGGGTCTTGAAACCCTTCTATTATGATCCCACATTCTTATATTCCTACACCATGAAATCCCACTATTGCTTACTAGGACCCTTAACTCTATACATCATTCACTTCACCATAATATTCTCATGTGTATTCAGTAATTGAAATATCTTATCAACATTTTATATCTATTCTAACACCTCTTGAGGTTCATTCATGCCCTTAAAGTATGGCGGAATCTGAAGTAATAACTCCCATTATCAATCCATTTATCCTCCATCTCCTGGTTGTACATCAACAACTACATTCTATACTTGCAGTATATTTTGGTCTATATCAAAAAATAACCATATAGTAGACCCAATCAAATTCTGATCTAGAGTTTTATTCCCTTCAGGACCATTTACTTCATCCACCTAAGAAACCCATGGAAGATATCTCGAAAGAAAACTATTGAACACCAAAATAGATGAAATGATCATAAAATAAGATAATATCATTTAAAACTAAAAAAAATATTAATAAAATAGGAGATTAAGAACAAGAACTCAAAATCAGAAACACACATCCCAATATCCCATGTTCACTTGATTCTTGTCTTGGAAAGAGTTGTACAAGCACTCACTGCAACCTACCTCTCAATTCCAAAAAAATCTTATCTCTAGTCTACCAACTTCCCAAAACTAACCACAACCATCCTATAATAAAAGAACTATGATGAACCTGACCCAGATACCCTCACAAAATGGTACCTAAACAGAACCATCATATAAATTAAGGGTGTTCTCGATCCCCATGGGCTGGTGACAAGAACATGGGCATAAACAACAACCAAAGGGAATGATTTCACTCAACTTGAAGTAGAAAACAAGACATATATAAACACAATAGTAATAAACAGTAGAACTATAAAACATGAAATATATGTTATAGTAAAAAAGGAAATAACAGAAGTGATACAACTCCAAATTATCTAAACAATCCCTAAGGTACAAGTCTAATAGAAAAAGAAAACTAAAACTGAAACAGATACTCCATGTGATAGTGTGGGAAAACTCCCACCATCTCACCACCAGCTACCTAGACCCAGCTGAAAGAAACCTCATCACCTCAATGTGGTGTTTTTCCTTTCCTTTCATCAAAATACATAACAAGGTCTACACACCACCAAAGGGGTGTGTAGGGTGTGAGATAAATAGTCTTAGTATGATACCACCCAAGTGTTCCATATCAAGTATTTTTACAAAAATATGAACATGATCAACTTTAAATAAAACAAGACATGATAATAAGTTAAATAGTTTTTATATAAAAGATGGTAAAATATCCCCCACTATTTTACATAGTTCCAAATAACCTAGATAAAATACATTAAAATCATATCACTTATATCAATGAAATTAAAATCATGCATCGGGTATCATATAAAATATAATAATAGTAAAATTAAAATCATAGGTAATATTATGCCAAGGATCACAATAGGTTGGACTAGATGGAACACTCGTACCTAGACATATAAAATCACGTGCATCAAGTATCTAGATATATGCATTGAATCTAGATAGAATGGTAACACCCTAGTAAGTGAACCTCCCAATAGTTCAAACAAGTCCCTAGAATAAAAATCCTAGGGAGAAGAGGAACACCCCGTTAGTGAACACCCCGACAGTATAAATGGATGAAACCTATTACCACACCTTCCACCTATGTGTTCTAAAGAGTATATTGTTCTAATATATCTCTTATTTATGTGTTTTGACGATTCAAAAGATCCCTACTTTTGTTTTAAATAGTTTGTTAAGTTTTTCATATCATATTTATCTTAAGTTGTGTTTTCAAGTATTTATCTTATGCGAGTATTTTGTTCTATGAGAATTAAGGAAAATTTTCAGTCACTCAGTAACATAAATAACAACATAAGATTTTATCTTATGGAGTTTAACTATGATGCTCAGAAAGGACGCTGAAATATAAAAGTACTTTATTATTCTAAGAATAATATTTTTATCTAGAATAAGTTGAATAAAAGTGAATGACACATTGCAGTAACATTTTATCTTACACTAGATAATTATATTATGTAATGTTGAATACTGATTATCTTACGAAAGATATCCTATTTAGAATAGTATGTTCAGTTGTTATAAAATGAAGATCTAATATTATAGAACATAGTGATGACTTTTTCTGATCTCTTGATAAGTCCTTTCACACCTTTTATGTACATAGAAAAGAAGTTTATCCATTTAAGGAAAGATCATGTGTACAAGGCATGCCTAAATAGAAAAATATGGTGCACGTTAATATTTCTACTATAAAAATAATTTCTATATTTGGAAAGATTGGATACACATCCTTAAAATATTGTTGAATCAAGATATCTATCTATGTCACTCAACATTTATAGTTATCATTTTATCAAGTTCAAATTTCATATAAAAGGAATAGTTATCAATAACTCAAAAATAGGTAGAGTAGAACAAAAAGAAGAAATAAAGGTTGTTTTCCTTTGTCTGACACTAAAGATATGTAAATATTGAGAATCAATATGACTAGTGCTAAGGTTATTATTTCTATCTATTACAATGAGGATCATCCTAATATATTCTTGGAGTTTATATTTTCTCAAGATGAATCTTATTCTATAGTCAGTTGTTTCCTACAACTGTGTGCCACAAATGTTTCTTAAATATTTTATCTCTTTATACCATGTTTAAATTTAGTGTAAGAGTGTGTAAGACCATGGATAGATCATTAAAATTTATTTCATGGTTGAAATATATTGGACCTTTTTACTAAGTGATAGCTTATTGTAATTAGCTGGGAGCCCCCAGTAAAAGGGTTATTTAGTGAAAATACCCAAGTTTGTAGAGTAGAGTCTTGGTGGAGTAGAATAGGGTATTTTTGTTCCTAAAACCACTATAAATATCTATGTTCAATTTCATTAATGTATATTTTTCATTTTCGTCATATATACTCTTAATGAATAAAATTTAATGTGAATAATTCGAAGGGGGAGGTTTTATTTTCAAGTTTTTTTAGATCTCAATTCACCACATATTGAGTTAATCAGTCAGTCATTATCTTGGACAACAGTTGTTTTTAGAGATTGTTACTATCGAGTTCACAACTATCAATGGTTTTAGTCTAAATATATATCTTCGAAGGATTAAATGGGTGATAACTGAGAGGGTATGTAAATGGTTAGAGATATATACTTTAATGGTGAGAACTATGGTTGCGGATAAGATCATATGATCATTTATATGAGAAATCTAGGTCTAAAAGTTTACTTTAAAAAAGTCAAACCCTACAAAATTCCTAATACATAACCTGAAATATGGGATCCTACATTTGAATAAAATCATGACTTAAGTTCTAAATATATGAATGCTCTCATTTTTGGGTTAGGACCATATAAGTTCAACATGATCTCTCAATGTTAGAAAATGCATGAAAAATGGACTACTATAGCAGTAGCATATGAAGGTACTAACAGTATGAAATCCCTTAGATATGATACATCCAAGATCAAGTTCGATACTTTCAAAATGGATGAAGAAGACAACATTACTCAACTGGATAGAAGACTCATTAAGATGATGAACAACATTGCTACTCTAGAAACTCCCATCACTAAGCTGGAACAAGCATTTAAAGTCCTTACAGTATTACCACCTAAGTGGAGTGGAGTCTCTACTTCCATCAGAAAATATATATAATTCAATAATTTCAAGATAAAAGATATCATTGGAACTCTCATGATGAATGCCGATAAAATGGAAACTAAAAAATAAAGAGTCCACAATGATTAAAAATGAAAATGTTGCCTTGAAAATGTCTACATCTAAAGATGACTCAAAGAGTAGAAGTACAAAATTCTCTAATGCATCTAAATAAGAAGACTCCTCAAGAAATGATGAATCAAATGATGAGCTTTCTAAATTTTCTCGTAAGTTCAAAAAATTATATAACAAGTGATGAGGATTCAGAATACCTTATAACAAGAACAAAAAACATGGTGAAAACTCTAAAGAGTTTAGATTCTATGAATTCAAAAACATAAGACACATCAAGCCTAACTATATAAAAATCAAAGATGAAAAGAATACATAAATGATAAACTTAAAAAATACTAGATATAAAAAATAAAATAATTATATAATGGCTACATGGATTGATCCTGAATATTATCCCAAATTCATGTCATCATAATCAAAAGATGAAGCTTAAAATCAAAAGGCCAATATATACATTATAGCATAATCAGATGAGGTATATTCTTATTATTCTGAGAATGAACGTGAATTATAAAATAAAAATTACGCATATAAAGAGTTAAATTAATATTGTAACATGTTGTAAATCAAGTATTAAATCCTCAAAAAGAAAAATAAATCTCTTTGAAATTCTTATAATAAAATCGTTAGTGAGGAAGAAAATCTGAACAATCAGATTTTAGACCTGAAAGATCAGCTAGAAAAATCTACTATCTTTAATGTTGGAAAATTCAAAACAATTGAGAACCTACATAAGGAGGTTCAAATTTTCAAAGATTATATAAGTGTTTCTACAAAAGTAGAATATTATTTAAACAAAATTCATGGCTAAAATCATCCTTGAAAATAAAATTTGGGAATCAGAATCCAAGGTGAATAATCTAAGCATTACATAAAATCTTTTATTTCCTACTCAAAAAATAGATATCTTATTAAACTTGTTTTTTTTATGGTGAAACAGAACATTTTCATAATATTTTTAATTTAAAAATTCCTCAAGTTAGTGGAATTAAAAAATTTATTCTTTTAAGAGATATTTCAAAACAAACTGTAATGTTTTCTGGAAAAAATAAGCAAGTATGGATTCCTAGATCTCTTATAGCTAACATATTCAGACCCAAAATAATTTGGGTACTAAAAAATTATATTTTTATTTAACATTGTATTAAACTATACTTATGAAAATCAATGAAAAATGGTTCATTGAAAGTGTTTATTAAAGCCATATGAGTGGATATTACTCCAATTTTCATTCTCTATCCAAATTAGATAGAGGATATGCCATGTTTGGAGTTAATGAAAATGGAAAGATAGTTGGAATTGGTTTATTTGGAAATAAAAAGTCTATCCTTATCAAAAAATTAATTTATGTTGAAGGCTTGAATCCCAACCTGATAATTATTTCTCAATATTTTGATAATTTTTATTTTGTTTATTTTTCAATAATTCCTTCTTAGTTTATAAAGATTAATGTATTAAGTTTAAAGAACCTATAACGGACAATGTTTACACATTAGATGTTAAATTACACTATATAAAAAATGAAAATTGTTTAAATGATGAAATTTATGAATCATGGATTTGGAATAGAAGTCTTGGACATTACAATGTTAATTCCTTAAGAAACTTTTCTAAAAATCATTTGATTTCTAACCTTCTTGATCCTAAATTGGATAGAAAGAAAATATGTGATGAATACAAAATGAGAAAGAAATATCACTCATATTTCTAACCAATTAAAGAATTTTCTACTTCTAGACCTCTTGAGATTATCCATATGGATTTTTTTCAGACAAACTAGAACTACTAGTCTTACTCGTAAGTCATTTGTTTTTTTAATGATGATTTCTCAATATTTACCTGAGTTTGATTTTTATTAATTAAAAGTGAATCTTGTTGTGTTTTTATTAATTTTTGTAAAATTTTGAAACATGAAAAATATTTTAATATCATTTCTTTGAGAAGTGATCATGGAGGATAATTCGAGAATCGTGAATTTAATTCTTATTACTCTAAGCAAGGAATTAAAAGAACATTATCTGCCCCTAGAACTCCTTAACATAATGGTGTTTTCTAAAGGAGAAACATGAATTTTCAAGAATATGTTATGTGAATATAACATTCCCACTCACTTATTGGTCGAAGTTGTTAACACAGTGTTTTATAACATTAACATAGTACTAATCAGACCTATTTTAAAGAAAAAACCCTATGAGTAATGGAATAATAGAAAACCCAAGATAGGATACTTCAAAGTATTTGGATATAATATTTACATTTTAAAAACTAAGGATAATCCTATGAAGTTTGATCCAAAGGCTGATAAAGTTGTCTTCCTAAACTACTCTACTACTTCTATATCTTATATAGTTTTCAATAAAAGTTCAAGGATTGTTGAAGAATCATCTCAAGTGAAATTTGATGAAAGTGATCCTTTCGATCACAAAAGTAGTAATATTAATGATCAATATAATTCAGTAAAAAATATAAGACCTAAACCCTTATTTCAATATAACAAGGATGATTATTTGGAACTTGATTATTTTAAATCAAATCCAATAAGGGTAGATACTAGTGAACCAAAAAATGTGTTTCCTATAAAACCTAGAAATATTAAAGATCGTCCTTTAGAAATAGTTATAAGAAACCTAAATGATGGAGTGAGAACCAAAAGAAATTTATGAAATTAAATATAATTATCTACCATTTTATCCTAATTAGAACCTAAATCCATAGAATAATCCTTATTAGATGAAATTTTGTTCTTAGAAAAACAAGAAGAGATAAATTAGTTTAAACGAAATAATTTGGGGGAATTAGTTGAGAGATTCTTGAACAATCCTATAATGAGAAAAAATTAGTTTTTAGAAACAAACAATATAAACATTATTTAATAACTATAAATAAAGATAGATTAGTTTCCAAAGGATATAATCAAGAAGAAGTAATATATTATGAAGAAATTTTTTCTCCCAAAGCTAGATTAGAAGTTATTAGAATCCTTTAAGCCTATTCGTCCTATATGAATTTTAAATTATATTATATTAATGTAAAATAAAACTTTTAAAATGGTTTTTAATGGAGGAAGTTTATGTAGAAATACCTCATGGTTTTGAAGATCCTCATTTTAAAAATTATATATTCAAACACACCAAGGCTCTATATGGACTTAAAAAGCTCTAATGGCGCGGTATTAAAGATTAAGTTTCTTTCTTTTATCAATTTTTTTATAGTAGGAATAGAAGATCATACATTATTTAAGAAAACTAATTTTTTAGATATTTTTCTAGTATAAATATATGTAGATGATGTTATTTTTAGATCAAAAAATCAAAAACTATGTAATTAATTTTCTAAACTTATGCAAAAAGAATTTTAGATGAGCGTGATGGGTGAACTAAAATATTTTATAGGATTTCACATTTTTCAAAAAGAAGTATGAAATATTTTAAATCAATGGAAATATATAATCTACTTACTCAAGAAGTTTGGACTTGAAAATAGTAAGACTTACTAAAATCCTATAAGCTCCAATATCAAACTTGACTCGGATGAAACTGGAAAATCAGTTGAAAAAAAGTTGTATAGAGGAATAATTAGAAGTTTTTCGTACCTTACTACAAGTAGACCAGAAATTATGTTTTCATTATACCTTTGTGCAATATTTCAATCTAATCTTAAAGAATCAAATTTAAATGCTGAAAAAATAATTTTAAGATATTTAAAAAGAAACATAACTCTTTTTATACTTTTTCCAAAAACCTCTGATTTTAATTTAATTTTATAATTGGATGCTTATTTCGATGGATATATATTATATAGTAAAATCACCTCAATAACCATACATTTTCATGGTAAATATCTTATGTCTTAGTTGAGTAAGAAGTAACATTATGTAGCACTATCAACTACCAAATCTATCTCCACAGGAAGTTGTTCTTCATAGATGTTATGGATAAAATACACCTTAATGAACTTTGGATAAAACCTAATCATGTTCCAACCATTTTTTATAACACTAGTTCTATCAATATCTCAAATAATCTAATAAAACATTCAATAATGATGAAAATTGAATTAAGACATCATTTCTTTAAGAGGTTGTGCATAAAATGATAATATCTATTTAGAATTTGTTTTAATATAAAAAAATTAAGGTATATTTTACTAAATTTTGTCTAATAACAGATTAAATTAAATTAAATTATAATTAGGTATGTTTAATTTTATAAATTAATATGTTATGTTATATCTCTCATATATAAAGTAAGCACGTTACTTGTTTTATTTAAATATTTATTTATGTTGTTGTTCTAAGTAATGGTCACATCCGATAGATCGCATCTCCTATATTTAGTAATAATTTTTCTTTCATTACTGTACAACTTCTAGATTATCTTGAAAAAAATATTGAGAATCAACTCTACACACGAAATGACTCAAAAACCCTTTTGAAACTTTTTTCCTTTCTATTTTCATGAATCCTTATTACCCTAAACTTTCAACCTTTCAATCCCATCAACCACACTACAAATGGAAAAAATGAAAGGATATGATGGTGATTCGTCTATAATGTTGAAATGTTAAAGGATATAAAGAAAAGTTTTAAGTGGAAGAGCAATTGATTTCAAATGGCTGGTTAGAACAAACATGCTGCTAAAGAAAGTTATCAACCATCAAGTAGAGAAATATGTTTTCTATGCATCGCTAACTTTAATAGTTTTTAAAAAATAAGATCATGAGTTCTGTGAGTTATATTCCTTCTACTTTAGTGATGGAGAAGACCTAGTCACTAAAATTATAAACCAGAAATAGCTATTACTAACATTAGTCAAGTTGGTTGAAGCATTGAAAGTTCCTCATGATGGATACACATTCTTCCATACCTCTCTATCTTCCATGGATGGTGTTCCTCCTCTATAAATCATAAAATCTCTATTGGTAACTATTTTTATTGAGAAAAATAAAGCGAAGAACCTAGAACTAGAGAGAAAATTGGCGATCAAATTCATTCAATCCATGATCGATCAAAGAAATGGTGAGTTTGATAAAATTATTTATCAAAAATTTTTCATTGCTTTACTTATTTATTCTAGAGAATTATGTGAACATATCACGATATATCCTACGATATATGTTCCACTTTAAAATTGAGTCTCTAAACTTCTACCAATATAGAATAATCATAACCCTAATTTTTTAGAATGTTGGAGTTGTTTTAGAAGACAACAGTGCAACTTCATGTCATGGTTTGACAATCCTAAATGCAAGTGTTTTAAGAAAAAGTTGGTTTCATTCGTATTTTTCATAAAAAAGTTGATTACATTTCATTTGATGTCATAAAAAACTTTGATCGGATTTAAGGAGTTCATTCTAGTTTTTTTAAGACACCAATAGTGGTGTAATAATCATCTCGTCATTATGAGACTAGAAAAATTTGTGTTGAGGAAGAATAAACTCTTAATCTAAAAAAAGAGTTCAGGTTGGTATCCAATTAATCCCACAAGCTATTTTTTAGGAGAGAACCCTTACTACTTCTATTTCTCCACTAGTATAAGTTCCAAATGAAAGGATAGTCACAAATATCACTCAGATATTCTCAACCGGTCATCCTAAAACAATCTCTATAAGATCAAGACTGTTTCTTCTTCTAGATTAGTCTCACTACTAGGATTTGGAGAGAATGGATAAAGAAATAATTAGAAGAATGGGTTTTCAAAAATCATTTCACTTGGACGTAGTACTAAATGTCTCTAAGAATCAATCTATTCAAGAAGGAAGTGTTGAAGTTAAATAGGAAAGGGTTTCTCTTATCCCTCAAGAAACTAGAAATTAAGAAATTCCAAAAACTAAAAAGGACCTTTTATAAAAGACCTTAGTAGATCCTCTCAAAGTAAGTATCTAAAGTTGATACCTTAAAATTTCAAATCTAAGAACCATCATAGACGAATTTAGAAGATTACCAATTGTAATGAAGGAGATGGTTGACAGTTTCAAAAAATAATTAAGTTTGTCTCTCAACCAGAAGCTATTATAATATTAATATAACCTATTAAAATAAATAAGAAAACAAGTTTTATCATTACTCTTATATAAAGGATAGCTGAAACTCAATTAAAAAACTGTGGAGAATATAGAAGAAATTTGAAGACTTATATGAAGAAATGATGAACAATATTAATCAGAATTTATCAGATGATGATGAAATAAAATTTTATGTGTTTGAAAATTACATAGAAATAGTTGACCCTTATAATGAAAAAGAAATTTGGTCTATAATAGGGATTCTAGAAAACTAGTTTGAAGTTTTAATGAATCTAATAGATAACTATGCTAATAAATTAGACCTTCAAAACATTGTTGGAAATTATTATCAAAGAATTTTGAATGGTTTTAAAAATATCATGGACTTTTTCAAGCATAACATGGTAAAAAGTATTGATTCTTCTAATGAAGATCTATTTCAAATGCATGGTAGAAGGCTACATGGACCTCATATTGCTGATCATTACCTATATTCCTGTCATTTTCTCAAATAAATCTTTGATCCATCATAGGATCACCAAAGAGAAAAATCAGAGTTTTTCTAAATAAACATCTTTGTTCTTATTGAAATCATCCTTTAAACATCCCTTTACTCATGCATATGACTATAATTTGGAGATGGAACAACAAGTGACTCACAACATACAGTTAACACCGGTTAGGTTTGCTCATGAATATCATGCTAGTATTGGATCATCCTATCTTGTGTTTGTCAATGTTGTTGGAACAATAGTTAATTCTTCTCTTCCTTCATCTGTGTTACCTCACGAACAACCCCTATCTTTCAAGAAACCACCTATCAAAATTCATTTTCATTAAAACAGTTGATACTCATCCTTCAATATCGTGAAGTTGGTTTCCCAATGGTTGGGTATTCTAAAAACATTTTAATTATTCCACCTTTTATGGAATTTTAATATCTGCATTTATTTGTCCTAATATCTCTTTTTGATGATCATGATATTTTACCTTATGATTTTTTCTTAAATAATATTATTCTCTTAATACTCTTAATATATTTTATGTGATGTTTATCACTATTAATCTTTTCATTTTTTTCTAGTTTAGGGTTCTGAATTGTAATTTATTTTTAGTCCTTAACTTTATTATTTTCCTATACCAACATTTCAATGTTTAATTATGAACTCCTCTTACTATCAAAACTTTGATCCGTTAACTGATATTTGTGTGCAATATAAAATGCTTTTCCATATTTCACTTATCTTTTATATCAAAAAAGGGGGAGAAGACAAGGAAAATAAAAATTTTCACTTGTATTTCAAAATTTCTTCTTATTTAAAAAAAGGGGAGAAGAAAAAATGAAAGAAAGAAAAATTAAGCATATTATTTTCTAAAAAGTTAAATTATTTTATAGGAATTTTTTTCCATTGCATGGGTTTCATTATCATAAAAAAGAGGAGATTATTGTTAGGAGTATATTATTCTAATATATCTTTGATTTGTGTGTCTTATGATTCAAGAAATACCTAATTTTATTCTAAATAATTTTTTAAGTGTTTCAGAGCATACTTATGTTACACTTTGTATTCAAGTATTTATCTTAGACAATCAATTTGTCCTATGAGAATTAAGGAACATCTTTGATTACTCAGAAACTGAAATGACAATGTAATATTTTATCTTACATAATTTAACTAAGATGATCGAAAGAGATGTTGAAATATTAAAAGAATTTATTATTCTTAAAAGAATATTTATATCTAGAATAAGTTGAAGAAAAGTTAATTCTACATCATAGTAACATTTGTTTCTTATGCTGGAGAATTATATTATGCTACAATGAAGACTGGTTATCTTGTGAAAGAAATCCTATGATGAAAAGTATGTTCAATCGATATACTATGAAGATCTAATATCATGGAATATCATGATTAATTTTTCTAATATTTTGATAAGTCATTAAAACCTTTTGAGTATATTAAAATAATTTTATCCATTTAAGGAAAGATTGTCTATACAGGACTTTCCTAAATAGAAAAATCCAGAGTACAAGAAGATTTTTGTTACAAAATAAATTTCTATATTTGGAATTTTTGGTTACACATCCTTAATATCATGTTGTATCAATATGGTTATCTTTGTTGCTAGAAAATTAGAGTTATTTTTTTCTCAAGTTCAAATAGCGAATAAAAGGAATAGTTAACAATAACTCAAAAAGAGGTAGAGTAAAACAAAAAGAAGAAAGTAAGGTTGTTTTCCCTTTGTCTAACACTCAAGATATATACATATTGAGAATCAATACGACTATTTATAAGCTTATCAGTTCTATATATTACACTAAATTTCATCATGAGCTACTCTATAAGTTTATATTTTCTTAGTATTAATATTCTTCTACTGTCATTTATTGCCTACAAATGTGTTCCACAAACATTTCTTAAATATTATATATCTTTCTACCATGTTCAGAATCAGTATAAGAGTGTGAAAAACCATGGTTGGGTCTTGTAAAGATAGATCCTTGTTTAAATCTCTTGGACTTGTGTACTAAGTGATAGCTACTTGTACTTAGCTGGGAGCCCCTAGAAAAAGGGAAGTTTAGTGAAAATCACAAAACTCATAGAGTAGAGCATTGGTGGAGTGGACTATATGATTTATACTCCTGAAACCACCATAAATATATCTGTTCAATTTCTTTTCTATATATTTTTCATTTACTATACATATAATATTAATGAAAAAAATTGAACATACCTACTTTTAAGAGGGATGTTTTATTTTCAAGTTTCTTTTATTGGAACTAAATTTACCCTCTCTTGAGTTAATAATTCAGTCATTATCTACGAAAATACAAAGTACCCAAGGCTTACCATGTTCTACATTTTACAAACTAATTCATCAAAACTATGATTTGAAAACCATTTCATAAATCCATTTCATAATTCTTTATAAATACCTTTTCTTTTTCGAAAACAAGGGGAAACCCACCTTTTCTCAAAAACTCATTTCCACAGACATAATTCAACCATGGTAATTAATTAATAAAATAATTTATAAAACTAGATCAATATGGTACATCCAATATAGTCTAGAGGCAAAACCACCTACCACAATATCAGGTCACACACACCCGCCAGAGGATCCACTAACATGGAAGAATGAAAAGAAAACAATAGAGGCCCTAGAATAAAAATTTACACCTTGGAATAAATTCAACAATCAAAATAGTCAGTGGAAAAGATAAAAGAACATATACCCCAAGAAAATTTCATGTTACACCACAACCAACATAAGGTTCAGCCTATGGAGGAAGATTTTATAATGTATCTATAAATGATCATGAAGAATCAACACCACAAGACCAACAGATCTGAAAATGTAACGCAATGGTGTTGCTACAACCAATAAAAATAAAGAAGTAGAAATATCACTTACCCATAGAGATGTATTTCAACCTCAACAATGATTAATCACTTAATTAAATGATCTGGAAAGAGAAGATGTACCAAAAATCACATGGGATAGCTCCAATGTTTTGAGAGAGGATCCTACACATAAAATGAAAAAATAATCAAATGTGAAGCCCATAAAAACCTAGAGGACATGAAAATTTCATGATGTGAATCATGGGTTCACAACATGAAATCCTTAGAAAGCATATATACTGAAAAGGCATCATCTCAGTTGAAAAACACCAATCAACCTTTTCATGACATTAACAAGTTTCGCAGCTTGTAAACTATTCATGCTTTATACAAATTCAAAATATCATCCTGATGAAGTTTTAACATCATGTAACTAGTCCACATTGTGAAAATTCCCTACAAGATTATTCCCCAAAAACATTTAGAAAAATCCCCTCGAGTTAACCGATACCCCAAAGTACATCCTTTTAATAATTTTTCAGATTTATACCCAAGCTCCATTAATTACAACAAACATACATACACAAAAATTAGGTCATTTTTTCCCTAAAATTCTCCCCATCCTCAGAAGTTCCAAAATGCACCCAAACAAAGGGGGGAACAAAAAATAGAGATGAGAAATGCCTGAAATAAGGTAAGAGGATGTTGCAGTTAAAGTTGAGCCTTTAAAGGGTGTTGGTATCTTATACATTTTCCTCATATGAGGATATAGTTTAATTATCCATTAAGTCTTCAAAGGAGATATATGGGATGTATATATTCAATGTAAATTATAAGAATAAGATGTTGGTTGAGAATCATGGGAAGAAATGAAGGATTGTATTTACCACATGTGAACACTATGGAAAGAAGCACCAATGGGATTTTAAGAATGTTACAATAGTTTTTTACAAGTGCAGAGAAAAAGGATATCAAGATCTCCAATTTTAGGTAAAGATATAAGTTTTTAATGTTCAATGCTTTAAATATAGGAAGAAGAGACATTATTTAAGCCAATTCCCCAAACATCAAGGAAATTTACCTAAAAAAATCCAAGATACCAAGGCCAATATTATGATATTACCACATCTGAAGACAAAGTTCCCAATTATGTGGTGGTAGGTACTTTTATCCTTGCCTAAAAATTAGCTAATATTTTATTTTATTTTGGATCTTAGAACTATTTTATAGCTTCCATGTTTTCCAAAAACTTAATATATTTCCCTATAACCCTAGTAAGGGAGTTATAAATTAAGACACCAAGTCAGTTTCTTGTTTCAAAAAAGATGTGTTAAGAAGTTCCAATTTTAATGCATGGGAATACCCTATTTGAAAACATGGTTATTATACCTATGGTTAAGTTTTATATGATCTTTGTTATGGATTTAATTTCAAATTATAATGAAAAAAATTATTTCAAATACAATTATATTTTGTTTTAAGAAGGTTAGGTGTAATATCTTATCTTTATAGGGGAATATTCATTATATAAACCAGGTTTGGATATTCCCCTAGTAGCACTCCATAATGAAATTATGGGAATATAGGAAGATCGAGCATGATCTATAGATAACGAAGATATCCTTAAAATAAAGGATGTACCTTTTGTAAAAAATCATTGATGTTTTTTAAGAATAATTACATAGTCATCCACCAAAGTGTGTAGTTGAGTTCTCCATTGAACTCATTCCTAATTCAAGGCTTGCAACCAAAACTCTTTATAGAATGGAACCAGTAGAGTTGGTAGAGTTTAAGAAACATCTAAATGATTTTTTTGATAATTTATTTATACACCCTCAGGTTTCACCATGGAGAACCCCTATTTTATTTCGGAAAAAGAATGATGGGTCTATGAGACTATGCATAGATTATAGGGAGATAAATTCCATTAATATAATGAATAAATATTTTTTTCAACAAATTAATGACATATTTATTAAACATCAAGGATCCTAGTACTTTTTAAATATCGATCTTTACTTTAGTTATCATCATTTAAGGTTGAAGAAGGGTGATATATCAAAAATGGAATTTCAAACAAGGTAAGAACATTATGATTTTATGGTAATTTTTTGGATTGAATATTGACCCTTTTGTATTTATGGATATGATGAATAGGGTATTCAAGAATTATCTTGATAGATTTTTAGTGTTATTAATGGATGATATCTTGATATATTGTAAGAGATATGAAGAGCATGAGAGTCATTTATAAATACTTATGAAGGCCCTTAGGAAATATAAATTATATAGGAAGTATAGTAAGTGTATTTTTTTCTTAATGAATTTTATTTTCTTGTTAATACTATCTCTAAGGATGGAATATATATTGACCTATCAAAGATAAATCTAGTTAAATAATGTCCTACACATATTAACATAACTATGATCTCAAGTTTCCAAGTTTTATCAGGTTACTATCGGGGGTTTTTCAAGATTTTTCCTGGTTGGGAAACTCATTAACTAGGTTAATGAATAAATGGGGTTAAATTCATATTTTTAAGGGAATGTGAGGAAAGTTTTGAAGATTTAAAGAGGATATTGGTTAATTTAACAGTGTTCACTCAACCATCATGCAAGGAAATATTTATAATTTCTAGTGATGCATCAAAGAGATGACTTGGTTGTGTCCTTATACAAAATGATGGGGAGATTTACTTTGCATTAATTCAATTGAAAATCCATGAATAAAACTACTTGAATTGTGACCTTGAGTTGTAAACCATAATCATTTCATTGATAATATAGAGACACTTCCATTGTGGTAAAATATATGAGATATATACAGACCATAATATTTTAAAGTAAATATTCACTCAAAATGAGCTCAACATGAGGAAAATAAGATGTTTTTAACTACTCAAGGAATAAAAATTATCAATACACTGCCACCCTAGGAAGGAAAATAAGTTGGATGATGCATTAATTAGGAGTGACCATAGTGTTTTGGCTTTGATGAAAATTAACAAGGATATTGTATACAATGATCTAGTAAAGATGGATATGGTTGTTTCTATAAAAGGGAGCCATCATTGTTTTCCAAGAAATTTCTAAACTGTTATTAGTATAAAGTATAGATAAGTTTCATAACGATGATGAGGAATTAAAAAGGAATATTAAATCAGTGAATTATAGGAAATTGAATGAATTCTTCAATATAGATTGGGTAATGAAGTTTGGGAAGAGGTTACGTGTACCATATATACCAAAGATAAAAATGTAACTTCTAGATAAAGAAAATATCTCAAATTTATCTATACACCCTGGTAGAACAATTATGTATAAGTATTTAAGAGAACTTTTTTTATGGGATGGAATGAAGTGATAAATTGTGGTGTGTCCAGATGGTTATAATTTCAAAAGGTAAATTCTGAAAGAAAAAATCCAAATGGATTCCTGAAACCTATGATATACCTTTATAGAAGTGGGAAAATGTGACAATGGACTTTATCACCAGAATCTTAAATACTCCAATGAAGAAAAATGATATTTGGGTTATTTTTATCATCTTAAAAACTCTTCTCATTTATTAGTCATAAGAGAATATCTACCCATTGAGCGCTTGTCCCAACTCTATATCAATGAAATATTAAGGCTTCATGGGTAAACTCTATAAATTGTATATGATCATAAACCTATATTCTCATTAAAATTAATTAAGAGTCTTCAAAGGGTTCTCAAAATAAAGAAACATTTAAGCACTACCTATCATACCCAGACTGATGGGTAGTATGAATGAACAATCTATACATTTGAAGACATGATGAGATCATGTTATCTTAACTTCCAATGTATGTGGGATCATTATCTACCTTTTATGGAATTTACATACAATAATAGCTTCCATTTGAGTATCCAGATGGCACTATATGAAGCATTGTACATGAAGAGGTTTCGTACTCTAACCAATTTGAAAGAAGTTTAAGAAAGAAAGTTAGTTATCCTATATCTTGTACAGGAGATGACTATTAAAGTATGAACTATTCAGGATCTTGTTAAATCAGCCCAGATAATACAAAAGTGTTCTGTTAATAATAAAAGTAAATACTTTTAATTTAAAGTTGGGGATCATATATTCATGAAGGTTTCACCATGGAAGGGAGTTTTAAGGTTTGGTAAATGGGGGAATTTAATCCCTAGGTACATTTTACTTTTTAAAATATTATAAATAATTGGGGTTATAGCTTACTAGTTGGATATACCAACCAACCTTTGTAAAGTACATGAATTATTCCATGTTTCATTACTAAGGAAATAAATTCCATATCCAATGCATGTGATTGCATCAGATGGGATAGAGTTGGATCCTGAATTGTATTATAATGAGGATATTGTCTATATTATTGAGTGTTGTAGAATCAAAAAACTTGATTAGTGAAAGTCCTTTGAAGAAATAAAAAAGTAGAACAGGAAACATGGGAACCTAAAGTATCCATGGGGAAGGAATATCCCCATTTTTCAATATCTAATATATACCCCAATTATGAGGATAAAATTATTTAAGTGGGGAATGTAATACCTAAGACCCTACTGTAGTAGTTAAACACCATATCCTCGACTATCATGCAATTCACATTCTAAAGAGCCTTTATTCATAAGTATATATAAAAGTATAATTTCTTAATGTTGGAATTTTATTTTAATAAAATAAATATCATTTTTTAATTTTTCATAAAGATATTATCTTAATATTAATTTTATTTATTTTTTAAAAAAAATGGTTTTTTAGGTGAATAGTGTAATATATTGATTTTACTAAAACTATGATTTTTATGTCATTTTAGTATATAAGTATGACATAAAATTTTATAAAACCCTTTAATTTAAAAAATATATATTTTATAATTGAAATTTCACATTTTAAAATTTTAATTATAATTTAGAAACCCATTATTGATATTTTAGAACTCAAGTAATATATTTCTCCAAATTGTTTTAATATATTATAAATTTTCATATTAAAATTAATTTTTAAAAATTATAGAAATTGATTTATAAAAATTTATTTAAATTTTAAAATTGGTATGTCCAAATAATATAATAAGGATCTATTTATTATTATGTATAAATATTAAGTTACCTTAGGTAAAAACGGTTACCATGGTAAAAGCTAAAATGGTAAAAGTAATAATTCATGGGTTAAAAGGAATTAAAAAAGATAAAAAAAATGTTGATAATTTAGAGTATGAGGTTTTTATATACCTTATATCTTACCCACTTCTTTATTTTCTAATTATGGAGCCAATTTACATATTTAACACATGCTCCAATTATATTAAGTTGAAATATTTACAAAAATGTCATTCTCACTAATTATAAAAGGGGCATCCCACCAGTCCTTCAATACCACTATAAAAATTATGTTTCCTCTTAAAAAACTAAACTTTTTAAATTTATCTATAATACTATTTTACTCTATTTATATTTTCATCACCCAATATTATCTTAATCCATTCATTTCTGAGGAATCCTCTAAGAGAAACCTGAAGTTCTCAATGTAAGTTCAATCCTTTCACTAACATATGTTCTACTTATCTTTCATTTTAAAATTTATTTTTCCAAATATTATATTTTTAAATAAATAATTATAGTATAATTAATGTTTTTATATTGGGTAAATAAACACTAAACACTTTTCCCCTTTACCTTAAGAAAAATGGAACCATCATTCGTACATTGTGTGAACTACTGCCATAACTATGCAATGAGTTTTCCTTTCCTTAATTTCCATACAAGGATAGATCTAATGATGATATTAAAGGATAAAAATGGTTTTTTTATATAATTATGTTTTTTATGAAAAATTTTACAACCTATTAATGATATGATCAACAAACAGTCATCATTAATTTAATCATTTAAAACAAGCGTACAAAGAGGATAATCTTGTATTGAAATTGCTTAATGTTATAATATCCATTAATTATACATAAAATTAATTAAAACTATGATTTATCACACTAATAAACACTTAATAATATCACTATTCTTCTGTAATAATTATATCACAACAAAAGTACCTCATAATCATTCATTAAATTAGGGTATGTTCATGTTTAGGTAAGTTTAACCACCTACTTAAAAGATAATAAGAATTTATATAATGAATGAATATGGGAACATAATTATTAGAATAATATAATATAAGTATAAAAATAATTATTATTATTTTATTTTGGAGATTTTATATCAATATTTAATTCATTAATTAAAATAACACACTTTAATTATCGAGAATCACTGAAACATGCTTGTTATCAATTTTATCTTCAAGGATAAAGACTCAAAAACTTATGGAAGGAATTTGAAACATCATAAATTATTATAAACATTACATACTAGTAACTTCAATAAACTGTTAAATATTATCTTTATAAGAAGAATTTATATGGTCATTGTTATTATGTATCGAGTATAAACGATAAAACCTATAAACTCCTGATGTGGAAAATAGGTCAAATTATTATGAAGAATGACTATTCCTGAAGATTATTAATGAAAATTGATATTATTATGGTTCTTAATTAAGTTATTAAGACAGTTATGTCTATTATATATAATTTTAAAGTACATTCCTATAATTCATGGTAAGAGGTAAGGGTTTTCCATCTCAAATTCCCCTTCTTGTGACATGTTTTATATAACGAACCTAATTTCCTTTATGTGGTGTATATATTTTTCCTATGAACGATGTTATATAATGAAATTAATAAATTTATGGTATTTTATGATCAATTTTAAGGCCTCTATTTTAAGATTTTATGGTTAAATTTCTACCAAATACATAAGTGGGGTTTTTTATCTTAAATTTTCATTCTTTGGGACTCAGGTTATATTCACCACATATTTCATTATGTGTGGTGCATAAATTTCCATGTAATGATTTTAACATATTATTCATAAAATTTAATGGATTTAAATGTGTATATTTTTATACATCCCTCATGTTCTTTTGATTCAAGAGTTACCAAAAAAAATTAAAACTCAATATTTTCTATGGTGGAATAACCATCCTATGTTTTGGTAAAGTAAAAACATGTGTATTTCCTAGATAATACATATATCTGTAGATATTGGAAAGTATATACTGATGTGGAATAGATCCACCTAGGGGTAATCACCCCTAAAAGGTTTGGTTGATCATTAACTCAATCACCACCTTAACACACGATGAATGTGCCTAAGACTACACACCTGGCTAGACACTCTTAGGGTGTATGCTTTGGAATTTTCACAATCTCTTTATAAACCATAATAAAGTAATTTTCATACCATTTCCTTGGTTACCTACTAATTTAAGATATTTAATCCAAATATAACATTTCATGGATAACTCAACACATTGTAAGTACCCTCTCCATTATATTTTTCTGATAAGGGTACTTCATGTTACCTTGATGATACCCTGTGTATTCATAGTTGATTTAGGGATGTTATACAAGACATTCGCATTAATTTATAAAATGGGGAAGTGTTTTTTTCATATTTCTCAATATATGGATAACCAAGTTTTATTCTATAAGAGGTTTCTCAAAGAATGGTATGAAAGGTGTTGATGTATATTATAGTGACTGCATTAGACGTAATCAAGTGATTTATGGGGAATAAAAATATATTTACCCTCAATGTATTGATGGGTTTCCCGAGATAAAATAGGTTGGGTTTTAGTGTATACCTCTTCCCATGATAGGAAAGTGTCTTTTAACAATTCATTGACTTTATGGTTTGATGTTTGGCATTATTCATTCCATTAGTATTAGATAAATGATTATTTTTATCCATGTTTTCATTTATTACGATGGATATATCAGGCCCAAAGTTTCTATTGATTATGGATTCATTTTGTTAATTTATTATTTCCATATCACATATTCCATATTTATGTTATGTAATCTTCCATTTAACGTTACTCCTTACTGAGTATCTGAGATCACCCATATTTGTTTTACCTTCCCCTAGGAAACCAAGAGGAGGACTATGTGTTATTTTTAGGGATATGATGGAATGGATAATCATGTTATCATTATATTTCCATGTTTTATCTTATGTTTTGAAATGTATTTTATGCATGTATATTGCCTTCTAAGACTACTAAATTGTTTGATCCTTCGAGAACACTTTTATCATATACCAATAATATAATATAACTACCATTTCAGGGTTTCTAGACTCCATGATGTTACATTTTAAGATTTTTAGAGACTATAATGGGCTAATAAGTCTATGATTGAAAATAAGTATAAATACATAGATACCATTTGAGGTTTTACGTAATGGGGGTACTTTGAGATACATTTTTTTGAGTTTTCATAGATATTTTAAGTATATGTAACCCTTAAGTTTAACATATGAAAAGTTTATTTACGTAAGAATGAATTTATATTTTATAGACACAACTTTAATGGTATTTAGGGTTTATATGATCTTTAATGTTGAAATAATTATGGTTAATTGGGATAAAATTGTTATTAAAATTTTAAAACATATTTTTTATCGTATAGATAATCATGATATTGAAAAGTGATTTGGTAGGTAAGTGGTTAAATTTATTTTCTAATAATTTCCCTATATTGGGAATATTATATAATTAAGGTAAAGATAGATATTTTTGGCTAACATGGGTGTTTAATTTAGGAATAAATTTTGGGTTATATTTTTGAAGCATGTAAGATTTTATTATGGATTTATGGTGAATTGGGTTATTTATAGAAAATATTAGCATATTTTAGAGATTACATGACTATGGGATATACATTTCTGGTATGTAATTTAGAGTGATTAATGTAATTTTGAGATAAACATTAAGTTTATCTTGGAATAATATGTGATCACACCATTCTGATATTCGAGATTCAATTTTTTTCCTAGTATATTTTTAAGAGTTTCATGGTTAGTTATTTATGGAATGATTTAAGATAAAATTTGGGGTTTATTTTTTAGGATTTGGAGATTAATTTTGTATTTATTAATAATAAGGTGTATTCATATTGTGTATTATCTTAACTTGTTCTAACCATTTTTTAGTATTGATTAATATATAGAATTAATAGAAATAAATTGTTATCCTTTTATGGATTTTTAGATCCTTTAAAAGTAAATTTCAATTATTTAGGAAAGAAAAAATCATCTCTAATATTCATTTTTTGGAGTAAGAGAAGAGATATAAGTATAAATTGATTGAATCAAAACTAAAGTATGAAATATTTCTTATTAAATGGAATGAAATTAAGTAAATATGTTTCTCATGTTTTTTATCTTGATATTAAAAGAATCACTCAAATTTCATAAAAGTATATTGAAATGGAAATGATGTCTTTTACCTTCACCATAATTATTTATTTATTTATTAAATAGAAGGGAAAATGAGTACAATAACCACAAGGAGAAAGTCCAAATCAAGCATAAGCTTAAGGAGGACTGAAGTAATGTCTTTTACCTTAATTTTTATGAATTTATGGTTTTCTTTATACCATACTTATTTACATTCTTTTTGTCATTAACATTCTCGTGATTATTTTCTATATCACTCTATATTATTCCTTAGCTGTTATTTGTTCCCTCTATGTCCATATTTTTACTTCTCTCCAATGTTATCCTTATGTGGGAACCTGATTATGTGTTATTCAAGGTGACCTTAATATTTTCCATCTCTTATTTTCAAAAGGATATTTTATTGTTCTTTTTTGCAGTGAGGGTTCTCAAAAAAGGTATTTTTTCAAGTTTTTTTCCTTTCATGATGGTATTCTTTATCTTCCACTCCCTAGAATTTATTTATTTTCTAAAATATGTTTCAAACCATTTTATCATAGATGAGATAAAATTTCCAGGATGAAATTTAATTAAGGGGGTATAATGTAACGCCCCTATATTTTAGAATATATTTTCTCTAAATAATATATTTGATAGTGTGTGGTATATGAAACATATATATTAAATGAATTGTGATATACTCTACAAATATTATTATTTAAATATGATCGTTATAACATTGTCGTTGGTTTAACATGTAAGAATAGAAATAAATATATTATGAAATATATTTAAAAGTTTTTTCTTATTAAAATTTATAATAAATCATACATTTATTATTAATTTTTTGGTAATTAAGATAAAATCATTTAAAGATAAAATAAATATTTTTCAAAAAAAATTATGTGTGTAATGTATTTTAATCTTAAAATAATAAATTAATCACTATTAATAAATGATTATAATTAAAAAACTATAGACTATATATGTATCTAATTTAAATAATTAACATTAATTTAATTATGTTTATTATATATGTAATGAGAAAAAAGTCATTTTATGCTTCAAAAATTGATTTTCTTATAATGGTTTTAATTGAATTTCTTTCACATATATTATAATTAAATTCCTCCACTTTTATAAATTATATTTGAAAAAAGTTATATAATTTTTTAATTCTTCATTTCATGATAGGATTGGGATTAATTTTTTTTTTATTTTTCATAAAAGATTGATTATTGAGTAAATAGTGAAATATTCGACTTTTTGAAAAATTATAATTTATTTTCTTCAAATATATTTATTTAAAAGTACCAATATATTTTGGAATTGGTTTTAAAGTAACATAATATACCTTTGGTTAAAAATAATCTAATCAATTCCATATGAATCATAATTATACTTGATTTATTATAAAATCATTTTTTATTAAAAATGCATTTTTCTAAAAACTTTTTTCGTTGGATTTTGTGCCTTTATATTTAAATTTATTTATACCATTTATATAAATTAAATATTAAAAAAATGTATTTAAAATTTTCAATCAGGTGGTTCGGATTTTTCAAATAATTCAATTTCATTTTTAGTTATAATAAATAATAACCATAGTAAAAAATTATCAACATGGTAATGGGTAAAATAGTTAATTAAGGTTATAACTATGGTATAAGATCTCAAAATCAACCCAAAACTCTCCCTTATTTCATTGGATGAATGTAATTCGACCATAACCATTTTAAATTCAAAAATATGGATTTTTTGTGTTGATTCCAGTGGAATTGAATTGTATTTTTTATCAAAAAGGGGTTAATATGTATTATTGATAATAATATTGTAATTGGAGGTGTTTGTGAAGAAGCATGGAGAATTAATATTCTCCATATCAATTGTGATGATTGTTGTATTGTACTTAAATTCTATAACATGCTCTAAAGAATTTTGGTGTAATAACTTTGGTTATTACATGTTGATGAATTTATAAGAAGATGGATTTTATAATGACCACAAAAAATATTATTTTTCATTATGAGTTGTGGAGAAGTAAAGACTTTGTAAGTGGATTAGAATTTGTTTTTGGAATTATTATATGGTGTAATTTTACCCTTATATATTTTATAATTATTGTAAAAAAATATGTCAACCACTTAGTCAGCCAAAGGGACCCTATAAACCCACTACTTAGGTGGGAAATAGGTTTGAACTCTAATCCATCCATGGTTGTGGCAGAGAAGAGTGGTGGTCAGGCCCAGAAAGAGGTAGCCCCAATAGAGCACCAGTGAGCACGTATGCTAGTGGGAAGGATGGCATGTGCAGGGAGGTGCCGCCCATGGAATCCAAGTGTGTGTGTAGTGTGGTTCCAAAAGTTGGACTTGGTCTTATTGAATCTACTGATACAATGGGAGTGTTTTAATTATATAGAGATAGTTGACTAAGTGTGAGACTAGTGTGGTATTGTCGACATTGTGTACTATTAATCAGATTCAAAAAAAATACATAAATAACATTTCATGTATGATCAGTTGTATATGATCCATCCATGGATCCCATGATTTTTCTATTTGAAGAGTTGTCATCTTCAACCTTCATCCTTCGAGGGGTTTACTATGTTTGAGCTTGAGACATAATGTGATCAACCCACATGATCTATATTCCCAAGGAACTACATTAAATAAATTTTTATGGAATTACCAATGATGATACCCATCGATAAATCTCAAGAATAAGCATCAACCATGAGAGGTGTTCACATAAAGTTGCAGAATCATGTGAAGAACAAAATATTGCAATAAGCTTCCATCATGAACAATTTCATCATGTGAAGACTTCAGAATATAACCATCAATTTTTCACCAAGGTGTAATATGGAGAACAATAAGATCAAGTAAAACACCATGGTGTCGCATTATCAAGTGAATTAATAATGAGATCACATGATCGCATCAATATTGAAAGAAAAATATGAAATCTTTATCATTCAAAGGTAAAATAGATCCCAAGATCTCAAGGAATTTAGGTTACTTTGACTCACCATAAGTCTCAGTGGCTATAGTGGTGATTACCTCACTTATAAAAACATAGGAAAGGGGTGATGGTTGGGGATTCTGTTTGGGACTTCATAGAGGGATATCATTTCTCATTGACACATATCATATGCATTCTTTGATCACACAAATAACAGAAGGATTCTACATGATATATTCATTTTAAAGAGAATTCACTCATTTGATCTATTCACACAAAATAGAAGCATAGGATGCTAGTGTCATTCGACATAGAAGAAGGTTTTGTT
Source organism: Viscum album (assembly GCA_963277665.1). Classification (NCBI taxonomy): domain Eukaryota; kingdom Viridiplantae; phylum Streptophyta; class Magnoliopsida; order Santalales; family Viscaceae; genus Viscum; species Viscum album. Next base: position 335,132,929 of record OY728145.1, on the reverse strand, counting down.
CCTTGTTCATGAAAAGGATAATAAACCCAAAAGTCTTTCTAGATTTTATGAGGAACCATTAAAACATTGTGTGATCCCTTCATGTGAAGGAAGGAGTAGCACCCACGTATATTGATACATGAAGTAGAAATCTATTTCTTGATCCATTCATGTGAATGACGAAAGGGGTTTATTTTACTTGTTTACAAGAAGGAGAACCAATGAAACAATTGAACTTTCATGAAGAAACTAAGATACCATGACTTGGTTTTGTAAAGAAGAAGACATGAAGAGTGAGGTTCTGTGAATCCATCTAGGTTTTCATGATACCCTAACACCAAGGTTATTACCTTCATGTGAAGTGGATTAAGACTCTTCTTACCCTGACATGAAGTAAATGTGAGACCCAAGTGCATATACCTAATTCACATGAAGATAACCAGATGCACATTTCTAGTTGATCATTATCACACGTTTGTCAAGAAAACCACATGCATGATCGCATACACAAGGAAGTGTGTGAACTAGTTTAAATAAAATATAATGATTCGTGTATATAAAAACATAAATGAGTAACACTGAATAAGAGTTAAGACATTTGAGAAGCACATAAAATAATAAATGGAATCCATATATTCTAGGTTTTACTCAATGCTTATGCATTATCCTTGCATGCATTAGAATAAAAAAAGTTTGAGGTGACCTATTCAATCTATCGAACATGCATGAGGTTTGTGAGAAGATAAATTTGATATTATATGAGATTATTCTTGTATAAAATAATATTGAAGAAGTTGTGTGAATATGTTTCACACATCTAAGTGAGGTTGGGATTTCATCATATAGAAGGAAGAATTTCCCAAGAAAATTTTCATTAAGTCAATTGATCATATACTAGTTATTAAAATTTTTAAGCAAGACCAACCGACCTTATCAATAGTTATTGAAGGTACTTGAAGTTTTACATGATAAAGTTGGATTTATTATTCTCATGGAGTAATATGAGAGATAATTATATAGAAGATAAACACAAAGAAGAAGAAGGATCTTATGATTGGGGGTCTAAGAAATTATTGAAGAGGCCCAAGATGGGTGAGGTATAACCAGTTGATAAGAAGAGAGAATGTTGGGGGGTATAACCAACCAAGTACAAGAGTTAGATTGTTGGGGGGGTATAACTAGGATCAACTACTGGGGTGTATAACCAGTTATTTACTAAACCATTGTAATTGATACTATGATTATAGTAGAGACTCCATGTAGGGGGGTATAACCTACATGGAAAAGAGTAGGAATTTGTATTGAACCTTGTAAATATTGTGTGATGTGTTTTATCTTAACATTTTCAAATATGAGGTGAGACTATGATATATCACTAAGTGGATCGAGAACCATAAAAAATTTAATATTTTGAATTCAAAAGTAAATAATTCATAAAATTAAACAATTGATACCCCCACCCTCTTAGTGGTCAATCCAGCATGGGGATTACTTGGTGAATTTTTGTGGGTAGTGAAAATAAATCTAAATGGGAATATTGTTGAATCCAATGGAATTGAATTTTATTTTTTTTTGAATAAATGCTAAATATTTATTGGAAATTATAATAAGACAAGTGGAGGATTTGGTTAAGAACCATGGAGAATGACTATTCCACATATCAATTTTGAATATTGTTGTACTATTCTTAAATTATAGAACATGTGCTAAAGGATTTTAGTTTGACAAGTTCGTTCATAAAATTTTGAGGAATTTAGAAGAAGAATATTTTAATAAATAAAATTCAAATTTTCATTTTTCATTATGAGTTGTAGAGAATTGTATACATTGGATGTTTCTTGGAATTTGTTTTTGGAATTCCTATATGGTGGAATTTTACACTTATATTTTATTTAATTATTGTAGAAAATTATTCAAACCACTAATTTGGCCAAAGGGACCCCGTGCGACCACTTCTTTGGTAGGAAACAGGGTGAACCTATAATCCATCCATTATGATGGAAAATAAGAGTGATGGTTAGGCCTATAAAGAGCTAAGCCTGAGAGTTCATGGGTGACCATTTATGTAGGTGGGTAGGTCAAACTGTGTGGGGAGGTGTGGCTAATGGAAACTCGGTATGTGTGGTGTTGTTTAGGGAGAAGATCCCAGGTTACTTGTTTTTGCGTCCCCTTCGGTAATGTGGGCGTCCCACGCCCATATAGCCCGGAAGATTTCCTTGATGTGCAGGGCCACATCCAAATCTTTTTTAGTGGCACTGATAAAAGAGATATTATAGTTAGATGGTGGTTTCTTGAGTAGGTTATGCAGTTTCTTTTTAAGGAAATCACAGTGCCTATCGGGATGGAGGAACTTCTTATCTCTCTAATACCTTAGATCAGATGTGACCTATTGGAGATTGAGTCCAACGTATGCGTGATTACTCTTCCCACTTGATCAGATAAAATCGTCGCATTCCTGTTCTTTTGACCAGAAGCTTTAAAATCTAAAGGGTCTGATGGAATGCATGTTCCATTTACCTTGACTAAAGTCAATGACAATTGGGAAGTGGGCTGAACAGTTGAGCGTCAAGTGGCTGATGTGGAACATACTGAAGAGATTTTTCTAATCTGTTGATCCCATAAATCTGTCAAGTCGCTCAGTGATGTGGGTGCCATCGGTATTACCCCGAAACCATGTGAAAGGATTACCCACGTAACCCAAATTGACCAGGTCCGCCCTAGAGACTACATCCTTAAAATTATACATCGAAGAAGATGTTCGGAAGGTACCGCCTCTTTTTTCCTTTTGAAACATAATCTCATTGAAGTCCCCTCCGAAGAGAATAGGGCTTGGAAGATCGTGAGGCAGATTGCAGAGAAGATCCCATGATTTCCACTTCTCGTTATGGGATGGCCAACCATAGAATCCAATGAAAGTCCATGGCAGGTTGTGGTCCGCATGAATAGTCACAGCCACATGATGTGAGGAGAAGGACAAGATCTTGACGTCAACAAAATCCTTCCAAAGGAGACAGATTCCCCCAGAGTGGCCTTGTCGGGAGACCAGGAGGCATCCTTGGAAGCCTCATTTCAGATCAATACTTGTGGTGTCCTTGTTTTCCAGTATGGTTTCGGACAGGAAAACCATATCAGGGTGACTTTGGGTGCAATTGTGCTGGAGCATACGAACTGTCCGTGGGTTCTCAAGCCCACGACAGTTCCAACATAAGAGAATCATTGATCTAGGCGGGGCTGGTTCTTACCCGCCTCCACCTTTGAGTCCTCCAAACTTTTTTTTCCACCCATTATTTTTCATCTTTTAGGGGAGTCCCCCACTGACAGGCTTATTTCAATTCATTTTTTTAGTCCCTCGGGTTTAGGGTCTTCCAGTTTACCATCTATTTCTTCTCGTTGAACCCTTTTCCAAGTTCGACGGGTGATTGGGCCTGGTGGTGAAGTTCCTGTCTTTCCATATTTATCCTATATTTGGATGTCTTCCATGGTCATTTCTGGATCAGGGTCGGGATTTGGTAGTTCAGTGTGCATCTACTTTGGTCTCGAGCTTTATTCTAGAAGATCTTTTGGTGTATTCACCGGCTCTGAAGATGTTGAGATGGTGTCCTTCAGGGGGGGAGGATAAATGCAATTTTCCCCCTGATTGGTTGAGCTCTCTTTAGGGAATTCTGGTGGTCCAAGCATGAGGATTTTTCCATGTTCAGTTTCCGCCTATCTTGTGTGGGCTAGCATGAGACATTCGTGGTCCTTTTGTTTTTCCGACTCAGGGATGAAGGCATATCTAGTCGTTTTGGCTCGGAGCCATGGGCCATATTGTAGAATGATATCACTTGATCCATTCTCTTGCTTTGAGACACATGCTCTTTCCAGATGGTCGAGACGTCCACAAAAGAAGTAGAAGATTGGGATTTTCTCGAATTCGAATGAAATCCAGTTGTTTGCATCATCGAGTTTAAAAAACATGCCCCTCATCAGCGGCTCCGACACTTCAATACCGGCTCTAATATAAACCTCAAGTCCCCATTGGATAGGGTCCGAGCAGTCCAATTCAAGGAATTGGACAATGCAGTCCCCAATTTATATCATAACATGTTATGTTCGCATGTGAAGAGGGATTCCTTTGATACATATCTAGAAGGGGGATCAGGTGAGATTAATGTGCTGGATATCACCCCCCCCCCCCTTGAATTCTTCCATGAAGAGAAGTTGATTATAAAAGGACCATGACCTACCTCTAAGGATTTTATCTCTGTCTCTCTCATTAAATAACTCAAAGACAATGCGATTATTCCCCACTTCTCGAATGGACACTCTAGCTTCCAATTTCCAAAGATTTTGGAGGGTGTTTTTGAGGTCCCCCTGGTTGACTGAGATATTTTCCAAAAACTTTCCAAAAACTAGTAGAGACATGCATTTTTTCAAGAGTGTATCTTCGTTTCTCCAAGCCTCGATAGTCGCTTTCTCTTTTTCCGTCAGGGACATCCTCTTCCATAGGTTCACTAAATCCACCTCCATTGATCAGTGCTCATGGGATGGGGAAGCGCTCCAAACAAAATCATGGTGATCTTTACTCCTTGGGTCGACAAGCGGTTTTCAGTTTCCTCAACTGACCGGGCTACACGGCAGTTCCCCCATCTCTTCTGGGGATCCACAAAAAGATTCACATCACGTGCCTATGTCTAAAGAAAAAAACCAAGGCTTGGCCCAGCCCAAAAAACTCTCTAACAAGGTCTGCTCTAATAAAAGGACCCCTGACCGGACACCCCAGTCCATGGCCTCCTTCCGTGAAGTGGATTTTTGGGAAATACCTTCACGGAAAAGCTTCCACAAAGAGGCTTCACAGTTAGGTATTCTGCGAAAAACCCTCGCTCTCAGCACGAGCTCTCCGCGAAGCACTTCAGCCTGCACGGAATGCCTCACTGTGGCGGTAACTTCGCGATCACTTTTTGCGAGTCAATCAGGACGCTCACCGTGTTATTCTCCTTCATTCCCAGGGCCTTCGCGAACCAGTTTTCCTTCTCACCACTCTTCGCGAAGCACTTCGGCCACCATGGAAAGGCTAAACCAGTAGTTTCTTCACAACCTCCCTTCGCAGATGGGTCTTTGTGAGTCACTCACAACACTCGCTGAGGGATTCACATTCATTCCAAGATCTCCACGAACCAGGTTTCCTTCGCACCACCCCCTGTTCATAAATTTAACCTCTGTATTAACGTGAAGCATGAATGTTTTTTTGCGGTCAGTGTCTTCGAGATCCAGGAGTCCAAACGAACGCACGAATCCAAAACTGATTGAAGGTTTCAGAACAGGTTCTACCCCTAAAAACCAGATCTGGAATCAGTGAAGGAAGACTTCAACGGGAAGGTCTTCATGACAACGTACGAGAACGAATGCTGTTTGATTTCGAAATTTAGAAAATGAAACCCCTATCCCTCTGAAAAATACATATCCCTCTGAAGTATAGGATACGGGGTTTGGATTCGAGCAAACAGAGCCGATGTCGGAAATCGGTCCTTCCTCACCACGGAGGAGCCAGAGAAGGGACCCAGATCCGAAAATGGGACTCTCAGAGGAAGATGGAGCCCACCAGAAAAATGAAGGGTTCTGGAAATCACCCCGCTGCCGCCATGAGCAGATCGGGATGGAGGAAACTCAAACCCTAGGAAAAAACCTAGGAGGGACGCTCTCAAGTGGGAGAGACTTCTCACCAGGTTACTTGTATCTACTTATAAAATGGGATAATTTTACTTATATAGCAATATTATATTGAGTGTGAGACTGATGTGGGATCACCCATGAAATTTACTATTCTTCCACTTAAAAAAATACATAAAGAACATTTTTTTCCAATCAGTCATATCTGAGTCATCTGATGGATCTCGTGCATCATGTATTCAAATATCCCTCTCCTTCAACCTTTGACCTTCAAGGTATTTTCTTCATCTAATCTCAAGACACCATGTAATCAACCCACATGATTGATTGTCCCAAGGACCTACATGTAAACAATGTTTACGATATTATTAAGGATGATATCCATAGATCCATTGCAGGAATAGGTGTAGACTATATGAGGTGTTCATATATAGACATGGAATCATGTTGATAATAATGTATCCCAATAATATTAACTCATTTATAGTTTCTATAATGTGAAAAAAATCAGAATCTTTACATCAACTATCCACCAGGGAATTGCATGAAGAACAAGCAGATCAAGTGAAGCACTAAGGTATTACATTATCAAGTGAATAGATCATGCAGTCACTTGAACACTTTGATTTAATGTGAAATAAAGAAAATATTTATCATTAAAAGGTGAATGAGATATAGAGATCTTGGGGAAATTAAGTTTCTTTGACTCTCCATAAAACATGGAGGTTATGGCAGTGATTATCTTGACTATAAATATAGAGGTAATGGTAGAGGGTTTAGGTAGCTGTTTGGGACTTCATATAGGGATATTATTTATCCTTGAAATTGAGAATATGTGTTATTTTATCATGAAAGGAATAAAATGAGTTTTCATGTTATATTCATATGAATGACAAGGAACTCACATGATCTATTCATGTGAAAGAGAACTATGGGATATCAGTGTCATGAAAAGAAGAATAAGATTTTGTGCCTTGTTCTTATGAAAGACAAGAAAACCTCAATTCTTTTTTGATTTTATAAAGAACCCTATAAACATTACATGATCCCTTCATGTGAAGGAAGGATCGCCCTCATATATTGATACACAAATCATAAATATCTCATTTGATCCATTCATGTGAAGGAAATATGGGGTTCATATGACTTGTTCACTCGAAGGAGAACCCATGAAGTACTTAAGATTTCACAAAGAAAATAAGATACCATGACTTTGTTTCACAAAGAGAAATATGGGAATAGTGAGGTTTTTTGAATACCTATGGGTTTGTATGATACCCTAATTCCAAGGTTCTTACACTTACAAAAAGTGGAATTAAACATTTCTTACCCTTATGTGAAGGCAGTGTGAGATACCATGCACATATACTAGATTCGTGTAAAGAGAACCAGATGCATAGTGTTAGTTTGTTCATGATCACACGTACATGAATAAAACCACATGCATGATATCTTATACAAGGAAAAATGTGAAATAGTTTAAGAACATAGAATAATCTATGTATATATAAACATACATTAGGAACATTGAATAAGAGTTAAGACATTTGAGAAGTATATAAAATAATAATAAAGGGAATCCATATATCCTAGGGTTTACTCAATTATTATTCATTATCCTTGAATGCATTATAATAAAAAAATATTGAGAATAATCATTCAATGTATCCTACATGAATAATGTTTGTGAGAAGTTTCATTTGATATTGTGTACGATTATTCTTAAATAAAATAATATTGAAGAATTGTTGTATATCTCTTGTATACATCTGAAACACCCCAAACATTTTATGGTATACTTCTATGAAATACATTCTATTCATATCCTATATTTCATGAAGCACTATGTCTTTTTTGAATCAAAACATTATAGGAGAATCTTATAATCTATCCATTAAACAAAAATTTTCCACTTCTATGTTTTGAATTTTGAAAAATGGTCATCTAGAGTTGTGATCAGTAAGTCATTTGGAGACTGATAGAACAAACTTCATTTTTGGTGAATAGTAACACACCCTTATGAATAGTAATATGAATAGTAATATGACCCTTATGAATTGTAAATAATAAAATTATTTTATTCTCTTAAGGAAATAAGATAATGATATCTTAATTAGTTTTTCAATGAGAAATAAAACTAATTGCTCCTTTAAGATTGTTATTTTTTGAATAAACTATGAATTTATTTAAAAATTAAATTAATAATATTTAGAAAATTAATTTTGAAAAATGGATTTCATTTTTTAATTCTTAAAGTTGAAAAATGGATAGGGTAAATTTTTGGTCTTTTTCTTGAAATTGTAGAATTTTTTATGAATAGTGAAATACGATAAAATTTCGTATATACAAATTATCAGTAAAACACGCTATTTATGACATCATAAGTGATGTAAGGCCACTTGGTTCGAACTCACATGTACTTATTATTATTATGGGTCACATGAAAGAACACTATTGGTTGTTTTGAGGGAAATAATAAAATAATGAATTAAATATTCAAAATTTACCCCTCTCCTCCACTATAAAACCCCCTCACCACTCCCTCTTCTCTTCACTTATCTAAGCCTTGAAGCTCCTCAAAGCTCTACCCAAATATATCCCCAAGATCCTCCCCCATGTACAAAATCTCCTAGCCTCTTCAAAATACCAAAACCTATCCTCTTAAGAGGTTCTCAAAGGAGGAAGTCTCAAGAGGTAAATTCCTCTTTCCAATTCCTTCAATTCTTTTAGGATCTTTTCTTTTTGTTTCTTTCTTCACCATAATGGTATGAAAAATATAGTAACATACATGTACTGGAATTTTTTCATTCTAATGGTATATTTCATTACCTTATGTCCTTTCCCCACCATTTATTTGAAAGAAATGAAAACACCGTTTGAGATGTGCTAATTTAGCACATTCAAGGACAATGATTTATCAATTTCTATTAGAATATTTAATTATGTTCATGAAACCATTTTTGCTATGGTTGAACCAGATTATTATATATGTAGGATATACTATTTTTAGTTTTGTAATCCTTTTGTACAAATGGTATTAAGTTATAAATAATAACATGTCCATTGTAATCAAACCCACCATTTAGCCAAAACGGTTGTCACTAAGGTTATATATATATATATATAATAATTTGACTTCACTCTAAGTAACCAAATTAAATTTAAAAACATGTAATATTATAGATGTTAAATAATATAATATAACTACATTTCTGTAAAACCACATCCATCTTATATATTTATCTGAACTTGAATATAAGTGAATCGATCATTTAAAACCAAGTAAATAAACGAGCCTGAACAATGAAATTGAACATTATAACTAATAAAAAAGGCCTTTAATGAACTAAAAAGGGTTATAATACATAATTTACGTATATTAGGGGTTCTAGAATTATTAATTAATAATCCTAATTTGTTTATTCATGTCTTTAATAACAAGTCAAGAATACCTTCAAGCATAAGGTAAGGGACTGCTTAACTCAATTTTCATTCTTTGAGTTAAACATCTACTTCATTGGTTACATTGTTCCAATAATATGTGTGAATGACCTATGATTGTTTTATATTGTATATCCACTTATTTTTTGTGGATTTTTAATTGTCACACATAAATATTTCATTGATTTATCGTCACTCTAATGACACCATCTTTGTAAGGGGTCCTCTCTCACTTTTGTTCAAGAATCTTCCATATGTTGTGCCCTTTTATTTTTAATTCCTAATGATGGGGTATTTTTTAAAACCTCCCCCATACTTACCTTGTGACATATAAATAATATAATAACCTTTTACCTCTCATTAATCCCTCGCAATAACACTCGTTACCATGTCGATATGTTTGTAAGGGGTTTCTCATCTCACTTTCATTTCTGTGAGATTTTCATTGTTCGCCACTTATTTCATATATGTGGTATAATTGTACTTACATTTGATATAAAATAAAATGATTCTATTTATATTCATGTTATTTAATGATTCATTTGATGTTCATTACATTCTGGTCATATGATTCGACTGATTACACTGTGGTAAGAGACTTTGTCTCAACTACTATTTTGTTGGGACTAACCTTGTATTGTGCACCTAATAATCCTTATGTGGTGTACCTACTGCACATTTAAGATAACTTTTAATTTGAAATTATATTGATAATAAATATCCATATTCTCATATCATGAATATGTTGTTTTCTAATCCGTATACCATTTTACATACGGTGTTTATTTTGGAAAGTTATTTTAATTATGGAAATATTGATGAATCTGTATACTCTACTCTATACGGATATTGAAAATCCATATTGCTCTCGTATTGAATCTATGTATAAGGAATGATTTGGAAATTTAGTGGTGTTTGGGGCCCACTACATCCCCTCGATGCATCGGTAGGTCTCATGAGACAAATCTGTTGGTGACAAACCCTTCGAGTTTGTTTCCAAAAATCAGATGGGTTTCTACCCATAGAACTAAACCATTTTTACGGTATTAGGGTTTCATGTGCTCGATACATGACATCCAATTTATAATAATTTTATTTATTCATAATCAGTTATTATTATTATCCATGAGGTTTTCACTATGACAAAATCTATGGATGCAGTTTCATTCTCTGTTTATTAATGGCATTATTTATTCATTTATTCATTATGTCATATTGATTATGTCAGATTGATTGTAATTCACTTATTATTGTACTCATGCTTCTGATATTTGTAACCCTTACTGAGCGTTTGAGCTCACCCCTTTCATTGTTTACCTTCAACAGGTGATGAAGAGAAGGTCATTTATTGAGTTCGTGTGGATGCAGTTTTTAGTTTCGTTATGTATTGTATTTTGTAAAATTTTCCAATATAATTTGAGTAACATCTATGTATCTATTTTCTTTAAGACTAATAAACTAATCGTTCTTTCTAGAATTTTATTCCTTTTAACCATGCCAATATCACAAGTAATTCACCGGCTCCAGTCTAGAGGGGTCGGGGTGTTACAACATCAAAGTGGGGATGATACTTTATCATATAGAAGGAATAATTTCTTGAGAATTGTTTCACTGAGGAAACTAATCATATATAGGTGATTGGAATTATTGATCAAGGAAAATAGACCTGATCAGTGGCTATTGAAGATACTTTAATTTTTACATAAGAAATTTAGATTTAGAAATGTAGCACCCCAAACATTTTATTGTATGTTTCTCTTAAATTCACTCTATTCATTAGGTAGCATATATTTCATGAATCACTGAGCCCCTATGGAACAAGACATGGTTACATATAGCATATATCCATAACTAAGCCACTAAACTAAAATTTACCAGCTCTGTGATTTGAATTTTAAAAATCTGGCATACACGATTGTGTTCAAGATGTTTTTTGTAGTCTAATAAAACAAAAATATTTTTTGGTGAATAGTAACCTACCCTAATGAATAGTAACATACCCTTATGAATAGGGATATACCCTAATGAATATTCACCTCCCCTATGGTGGTATAAAAATAATATTCATGTTGGAAGTACGATATACCTATATTTTAGAATGAGATAATGAATGTTTTAAAATTGGTTTTGATAATAAATTATTATTTTAATTAAATATTAAAATAATCATATTTAGAAAATTATTTTTGAAAAATGGACTTCATTTTTGGGTTCTAAAGGTCAAAAAATGGTTAGGTTGAATTTTTTGGATTTTTCTAAAATACTTAAATTTTTTATGAATAGTAGAATCCGATAATTTACAATAAAAGCTAAATAATGAATTAATTGAGTCATCGATGATGATCTGCTAATGTAAGACCACTTAGTTCGAATTCACATGACTCATTTAATATTATTGTTCATGGAATACTCACTATTGGTTTTCTTGAGAGGAAATAATAAATTAATGAGTTTTATATTAAGAAATCTCCTCTCTCCTCCACTATAAAAACCCCCTCTCACCCCCTTCCATTCACTCCTCTCAAGCCTTGTGCCTTCTCCAAATTCTATCCAAATACCTTTCCAACCTCCTCCCCCACATCCATCAAGCGTTGGTCTCATAAAAATACTAAAACCTCTCCCCTTAAGAGGTTCTCAAAGGAGGAAGTCTCAAGAGGTAAATTCCTTTTTCAAATCCCTTCTTTTCTTTTAGGTTCTTTTATTTTGGGTTTCTTTTCTCACCTTCCTTCACCAAAATAGTATGATAAATCCAGTAACATACATGTACTGGAATTTTTTCATGATAATGGTATATATTTCATTATCTTCTCTCCTTTCCCCACTTTTATTTGAAAGAAATGAAAGCACCGTTTGAGATGTGCTAATTTAGCACATTCAAGGACAACGGTTTATCGATTTCTATTATAATATTTAATTCTGGTTAGGAAAAAATTTGTGTTATGGTTGAACCAGATTAATATGTAATATATTATATTTTTAGTTCTGTAATACTTCTGTATAAATGGTATTAAGTTATAAAGCAAAACATGTTCATCGTAATCAAACCCACCAATTAACCAAAACGGTTATCACTAAGGTTATATATATATATATATATAAAAATTCAACTTCAATCTAAGTAATCAAAATTAAATTTAAAACCATTTAATCTCATGGATGTTCACAAATAGTGTACAACTTCATTTCTACACAACCACATCCATCTTATATATTTATCTGAATTTCAATATAAGTGAACCAATAATTTAAAACCAAGTAAACAAACAAGCTCGAACAATGCAATTGAACATTATAACCAATCAAAAAGGCCAATAATGAACTAAAAAGGATTATAATAAATAATTTACATATAAAATAGTTTCTTTACTTATGAATTAATAATCCTAATTTGTTTATTCACGTCTATAATAATAAGTCAAGAACACCTTCAAGCATAAGGTAAGGGATCCTCTCTCTCACTTTTATTCAAGAATCCACCCTATCTTGTGTGCTTTTTTTAATTTATAATGATGGGGTATGTTTTATCAACTCCCCCATACTACCATTTTGATATAAAAATAATGGAATACACCTTTACCTATCATTAAGACCTTTCAATAACACTCATTACCATGCCAAAATATTTGTAAGAGGTTATTCTCATCTCACTTTCAATTCTGTGGGATCTCCATTGTTCACCTCTTATTTATTATATGTGGTATAGGTGTACTAAAATTGGACATATTTTATCATGTTTCTCATTATATTAATTTTATTATATGACTCTTTTGGTGGTTATTAACTCTTTTTCATACGACTCAATTGAATACAACACGATAACGAGCTTTGTTAAAATCTTCACTTCGTTGTGACTTGCTTAGTAATTGTGCACCTACTCTTTCTTATGTGGTGTACCTACTACCCATTTGATATCACCTTTAAATTGAAATTATATTCCATTTAAATATCCATATTCTCATATCATGGATATTATTATTGTCTAATCCATATACCATTTTACATACGGTATTTATTTTGAATGTTGTTTTGACTGTGGAAATGTTGATGAATCTATATCCTCTATTCTATACGGATAATGTAAATACATATTTATCTTGTATTGAATCTATTTATAAATAATTCTTGGATGTAGAGGTGGGTGGGGACCACTAAAGCCCCTCGATTCATCTGTAGGTCTCTTGAGACAAAACAGTTTGGCGACAGACCCTTTGAGTTTGTTTCCAAAAATCAGATGAGTTTCTACCCATAGAACTACACGGTTTTTACGATATTATGGTTCATGTTACAGATACATGACGTTCAATTAATAAGCATAATCTTTATTCATTATTAGTTATTATTATTATCCATGAGGTTTTCAATATGACAAAATCTATGGATGCAATTTCATTCTCAGTTTATTATTAGCATTAGTTATTCATTTATTCACTATGCCATATTGATTATGTCAGATGAATTGTGATTAACTTATTATTGTACTCATGATTATACTATTTGTGACCCTTACTGAGCATTTGAGCTCACCCCTTTCATTTTCTAACTTCGACAGGTGATGAAGAGAAGATCTTCTTTTGAGTTCTTGTGGATACGGTTTTGAGTTTTTTGTTATGTATTGTATCTTGTAACCTTATCCAATGCAATTTATGTTAAATCAATGTATCTAGTTTCTTCAAGACTACTAAAATGATCTTTCCTTTAGGATTTTCATTACTTCTAACCATGCCAATATCACAAGTAATGCACCGGATCCATCCTAGAGGGGTTGGGGTGCTACAGTTGGTATCAGAGGAAGTTTAGTAAGAAACTTGGAAACTAGAGTAGGAAATATATAGTAGGGAACGCATCCCCAAGGTAGTATTTGAGGATAAACTTACAAGAACATCCTGTTATTTTGGTATGGAATAGATTATGTGGAACTTTCAAGTAATATATCCCTGTCTGGATACGAGCAGGTAGAGGCGGCTCTGGCACAGATGTATCTAGGAGTAAAACCCGAAAACACCACTTTGGGCTAAACTCGAATGGGAACTGGTACACGACAACGGGCCTTGACTCACTCTTGGTTATGACACTCTCGGTGGATATGATTAGGATAATTCAATTTTTATTTACAAGCCATTATGAAGGAGTTAATGAAAATTTTTCCTTATAGGAACCATATTTATAAGATTAGCTATGCATAGAATTTCAATCTATGTTAAGTGCTTTTCTATTTGAGATTCATAAACTAATATAGTTTATCCCATTATTTATAAATGCAGTCTAATGGAAGAAGGGTAATCAATACTCGTGGGCAATGTAGGGATCTCCCTACTGAGCAAGTCAACACAGTCAATGTTGGAGCAGATTAGATCCTGACTATATTGGGACAACTTACTCAAGTTTTATCAAATAACCATTCAACACCTTTGTTCGATCGTTCATGCGGCAGAAGCCCCCATATTTCATTAGGAATACTAATCCAGTGGTAGCTGAGTAGTGGATCAAGTCACTTGAGAAGATATTCATGGAATTAAGAGGCAATGAGAATGAGAAGGTGGTACTGGAATTATATTGTCTCAAGGGTGATGTTGACCAATGGTGGTCCCTGATTCAGAACACCATGGAGGAAGAAGAAATTGAAGATATGGAGTAGAGGAATTTTAAGAAAATATTCTTTGATACATATTTACCTTGTTAGAAATGAACTTAAATGAAGCAGAAATTCCTTAGCTTGAAACAAAGGGAAGAGGACAGTGTTGCAGAGTATGAGGCAACTTTTACAAGGCTGGCCAGGTATGTCGTAGATTACCTATGTGAATCGGCAGACAAGATTGATCATTTCTTTGAAGGTCTTAAGCCAAGTCTTCAGAGGGCACTGGCTTCTCAAACATTTTCATCATATGATGGAATTGTATCAAGTTCCATCAAAATAGAGAGAGAATTATCTAGATCAAATCTTTTCAAACTAAACCAAGATAAGAAGCGATACTCGGATAACAAAAGAAAAGGAGAAGCACCAAAGAAGAGAAAAGAACTAACAGTTTCCCATTATGTGAGAACTATGGAAAGAATCATCTCAGGAAATTCTTGAAAGGCATGGGAGTATGCTATAACTACGGAGAAAATGGTCATCGATCTGATGAATGAAAGGGGAAGAAAAAATTCAATGATGTTCAATGCTACAATTTCATAGAGATGGGACACTATGCAAATGAGTGTCCTAAACGCCGAGTAACTTAACTCAAAAAGGTCCAAGAGATCAAGGGAGATCTTATGCGATTACAACTTCAGAGGTCGAAGTCTATAATGATGTGGTGGAAGGTACTTTAATTGTTTCCTCAAACTTATCCAACACCTTATTTGATTCTGGATCATCACATTCATTTATATCTTCTAAGTTTTCCAAGGAAATTAGATATGTCCAATTTGATTTAATAAAGGAGTTATCAGTCAAAAATCCTGGGGGATGTATCATTGCAACAAAGGCATGTCGACTAGTTCCCCTCTAATCACCAAAATGTGCTTTATTTTCTAACCGTGTCATCATAACAATGACTGAATTTGATATAATTATCGACATGTATTGGCCGTTAAATTTTGATGTGAAGATTTATTGTAAGAATAAGGAAGTTACAATTTTTGAAAATGGTGTAGAATCTCTTGTCTTTAGGGAAGAAACATTGCCACCTGATTCTTATCGAGAACCACCCCCAATAGCTCTACTAAATGCAATACTTGGAGAGGAAGATAAACCAACATATATGGGCGAGGAAAGAAATTTTCAAATTGAAGATGTACACATAGTGAAAGAGTACATTGATGTATTTCCATAGGATTTACCTGGACATCCTCCAGTGAGGGAAATTGAGTTATCTATTGATTTAACTCCTGATGCAAGACCTATATCAAAGACTCCCTATAGAATTGCCACTGTGGAATTGGTAGAGATAAAGAAAAAACTAGATGATTTGACTGAAAATGGATTTATTTGACCTAGTGTTTCTTCATGGGGATCCCCGGTCTTGTTTGTCAAGAAGAAAGATGGATCCATGAGGCTATGCATTTATTATAGGGAAATCAATGCTATTACAATAAAGAATAAGTATCCTCTACCTCGGATTGATGATTTATTTTATCAACTCCATGGAGCCCAATACTTTTAGAAGATTGAACTTCGGTCCGGATATCATCATCTATGTGTGAGGAAGGAAGATATTCCTAAGACAGCATTTCGAACCAGGTATGGGCATTACGAGTTTATGGTGATGCCATTTGGACTGACTAATGCACCCTCTGTTTTCATGGAATTAATGAATAGAGTTTTCAAGGAATATATTAATAACTTTGTTGTGGTGTTCATCGATGATATCCTGGTATACTCAAAAATATATGAAGACCAAGAGAATCACTTGCGGATTATTCTGGAAACTCTTAGAAGAAATGAATTATATGGGAAATTTAGAAAGTGTGAATTTGGCTTCAATCAGTTTCTTTTCTATGCCATATTTTCTCTAAGGATGGAATCCTAGTTGATCCTGTGAATACAAAGGCAATCCAAGATTGGCCTATGCCAACAAACATAACTGAGGTACGCGGTTTTATTGTCTTAGCAGGTTACTACCGGCGTTTCGTTCAGAATTTCGCCCGACTGGCTAACCTGCTAACCAAGCTCACACGAAAAAGGTGTTAATTTTATGTGGACAAAAGAGTGTACATAATGCTTTAAAGAATTGAAAATAAGATTGGTAAATGCTCTAATTTGGACTCTTCCATCTGGAAGTGATGGATTTGTGATATACAGCGATGCATCAATGAACGGGCTGGGTTGCATCCTTATGCAAAACGATAAAGTTATTGCTTATGCATCAAGACAGTTAAAGACTCATGAGAAAAATTATCCAACTCATGATCTTGAGCTATCAGTCATAATCTTTGCTCTGAAAATATGGAGGCATTATCTCTACGGATAGATATGTGAGATTTATACGGACCATAAGAGTTTGAAATACATTTTCACACAAAAAGAACTCAACATGAGGAAAATAAGATGGCATGAGTACCTAAAAGATTACTATTATTCAATACACTACCACCCAAGAAAGGTAAATAAGGTGGAAGATGCATTAAGCAGGAAATATCATGTCCTTCTGACTCAAATGAGGATTAAAAGAGATCCTATATTCATGGGTCTACTGAAGATGGATATGGGAATTGTTAAGGAAGGGGAAACATCTTTTCTCTTTCAAATTATTTATAAACCATCTTTATTAGAGAAAATAAAAATATCTCAATCTGATGATGAGAATATGAACAAGAAAATTAATGCTATCAAGGATGGAAGACCGGATGACTTCATGTATGAAGAAGGAGTTATGAAATTTGGGAAGAGGTTATGCATTCCATTAGTACCTGAGCTAAAAAGATAACTATTAGATGATTCCCATAGCTCAAATTTCTCTATACACCCGGGTAGCACCAAGATATACACAGATCTGAAGGAATATTTCTGGTGGGATAATATGAAGTGGAAAATTGTTGACTATGTGTCAAGGTGTCTAGTTTGTCAACAAGTGAAGGCAGAGAGACAAAATCCCAAAGGAGTGATGAAACCTCTACCTATTCCTATGTGGAAGTGGGATAACATTACGATGTATTTTATCACTGGGCTACCGAGGACACCTAGAAGGAATGATGCAATATGGGTAATTGTTGATCATTTCAAAAAATCAGCACATTTCCTTACTATATGAGAGGATTTTCCACTTGAGAACCTGGAAAGACTGTATATTAATAAAGTTGTAAGACTTCATGGTGAACCTCTATCAATTGTATCCGATCGAGATCACCGGTTTACATCAATGTTCTGGAAAAGTATCCAAAAATCTTTGAACACTGAGCTTTGTATGAGTACTGCTTATCACCCCCAAACCGATGGACAGTCTGAAAGGACTATTCAAACTTTAGAAGACATGTTGTGGTCAGGATCTCTTGACTCCCAAGGTATGTGGGATCAATACATAACTTTAGTGGAATTTTCATACAACAATAGTTTCCATTCTAGTATTCAAATGGCTCTGTATGAAGCATTATATGGAAAGAGGTTTCGAACTCCAACTTGTTGGGACGAAGTTGGTGAGAGGAAACTTATAGGCTCGAAACTTATTAAAGAGACCATGGAAAAGGTGAAGAAAATTCAAGCCCTTATTAAGGCAGCCCAAAGTAGGCAGAAGAGTTATGCTGACAATCATAGAATGGATTTGGAATTCCATGTGGGAGATCATGTCTTTCTAAAATAATCTCCATGGAAGGGTGTCCTAAGGTTCGGTCGGAAAGGGAAACTAAGCCCCAGGTACATTGGGCCATTTGAAATTATGGAAAGAATCAGAGCTGTGGCTTACCGTCTAGAGATGCCACCAAATCTCTCCAGAGTTCATGATGTGTTCCATGTGTCGTTGTTAAAGAAATACATGCCAGACCCAATGCATGTTCTCACATATGAAGAAATTGAACTGGAACCTGATTTATCATATTGTGAAAAGCCTATTGGGATTCTTGACACAAGGGAATAGGTATTGAGAAATCAGACAACTCGCCTAGTGAAGGTTTTTTGGAGAAACCAGAATATGGAGGAAGCAGCATGGTAACCTAAGGATGTTATGAAAAAGAATCACCCACATCTTTTTGGTGCGATTTATACATAAAAATTTTGAGGACAAAATTTCCCAAGGAGGGAATAATGTAGCACCCAAAACATTTTATGGAATGTTTCTCTTAAATACACTTTATTCATTAGGTAGCATATATTTCATTAATCACTGAGCCCCTATGGAATAAAACATGGTTACTTATAGGAGATATCCATAACTTAGCCATTAAACTTAAATTTACCAGCTCTGTGATTTGAATTTTAAAAATCCGGCATACACGATTGTGTTCAAGTTGTTTTTTGGAGTCTAACAAAACAAAAATAATTTTTGGTGAATAGTAACCTACCCTAATGAATAATAACATACCCTAATGAATAGTTATATACCCTAATGAATAGTAACCTCACCTATGGTGGTATAAAAATAATATTCATGTTGGAAGTACAACATACCTATATTTTAGAATGAGTTAATGAATGTTTTAAAATTGGTTTTGATAATAAATTATTATTTTAATTAAATATTAAAATAATCATATTTAGAAAATTATTTTTGAAAAATGGACTTCATTTTTGGATTCTACAGGTCAAAAAATGGTTAGGGTGAATTTTTGGGATTTTTCTGAAATACTTGAATTTTTTATGAATAGTAGAATCCGATAATTTACAATAAATGCAAAATAATGAATTAATTGAGTCATCGATGATGCTCTGCTGATGTAATCCCACTTGGTTCGAATTCACATGACCCATTTACTATTCTTGGTCATGGAATAATCACTATTGGTTGTCTTGAGAGGAAATAATAAATTAATTAGTTTTATATTAAGAAATCCCCTCTCTCCTCCACTATAAAAACCCCCTCTCACCCCCCTTCCATTCACTCCTCTCAAGACTTGTGCCTTCTCCAAATTCTGTCCAAATACCTTCCCAACCTCTTCCCCCGTGTCCATAAAGATTTGGTCTCACAAAAATACCAAAAACTCTCCCCTTAAGAGGTTCTCAAAGGAGGAAGTCTCAAGAGGTAAATTCCTCTTTCAAATCCCTTCTTTTCTTTTAGGTTCTTTTATTTTTGTTTCTTTTCTCACCTCCCTTCACCAAAATAGTATGATAAATCTAGTAACATACATGTACTGGAATGTTTTCATTATAATATTATATATTCCGTTATCTTCTCTCCTTTCCCCACTTTTATTTGAAAGAAATGAATGCACCGTTTGAGATGTGCTAATTTAGCACATTCAAGGACAATGGTTTATTAATTTCTATTATAATATTTAATTCTGGTTAGGAAACCATTTGTGTTATGGTTAAACCAGATTATTATTTACTATATTATATTTTTATTTCTATAATACTTTTGTACAAATGGTATTAATTTATAAAGAAAAACATGTTCATCGTAATCAAACCCACCAATTAACCAAAACGGTTATCACTAAGGTTATATATATATATATATAAATTCGACTTCAATCTAAGTAACCAAAATTAAATTTAAAACCATTTAATATCCTGGATGTTCAATAATAGTGTATAACTTCATCTCTGTACAACCACATCCATATTATATATTTATCCGAACATGAATATAAGTGAACCAGTCATTTAAAACCAAGTAAACAAACAAGCCCGAACAATGAAATTGAACATTATAACCAATCAAAAAGGCCTATAATGAACTAAAAAAGATTATAATAAATCATTTACATATAAAAGAGGTTCTAGGATTATGAATTAATAATCCTAATTTGTTTATTCAGTTCTTTAATAACAAGACAAGAACACCTTCAAGCATAAGGTAAGGGATCCTCTATCTCACTTTTATTCAAGAATCCACCCTATCTTGTGTGCTTTTGTTTTTAATTTCTAATGATGGGGTATGTTTTCTAAACTTCCCCATACTGACCTTTTGATATAAAAATAATGGAATACCCCTTTACCTCTAATTAAGACCTTGTAATAACACTCGTTACCATGCCAAAATATTTGTAAGAGGTTATTCTCATCTCACTTTCAATTTTGTGGGATCTCCATTGTTCACCTCTTATTTCTTAAATGTGGTATAGGTGTTCTACCATTGGACATATTTTATCATGGTTATCATTATATTCATTGTTTTCTATGACTCTTTTGGTGGTTATTAACTCTTTTTCATACGACTCAATTGAATACAACACGATAACGAGATTTGTCTCAATTTTCACTTCGTTGTGACTTGCTTAGTAATTGTGCACCTACTCTTTCTTATGCGGTGTACCTAATGCCCATTTGATATCAATTATCAATTGAAATTATATTCCATTTAAATATCCATATTCTCATATCATGGATATTATTATTGTCTAATCCATATACCATTTTACATACGGTATTTATTTTGAATGTTGTTTTGACTGTGGAAATGTTGATGAATCCATATCCTCTATTCTATACGGATAATGTAAATACATATTTCTATTGTATTGAATATATTTATAAAGAATTATTGGATTTAGAGGTGGTTGGGGCCCACTACATCCCCTCGATGCATCGGTAGGTCTCTTGAAACAAAACAGTTTTGGCGACAGAGCCTTCGAGTTTGTTTTAAAAAATCAGACGGGTTTCTACCCATAGAACTAAACCGTTTTTACGGTATTATGGTTCATGTTCCAGATACATTACTTCCAATTAATAAGCATTATCTTTATTCATTATTAGTTATTATTATTATCCATGAGGTTTTCACTATGACCAAATCCGTGGATGCAGTTTCATTCTCAGTTTATTATTGGCATTAGTTATTCATTTATTCACTATGCCATATTGTTTATGTCAGATCGATTTTGATTAACTTATTATTGTACTAATGCTTCCGCTATTTGTAACCCTTACTAAGAATTTGAGCTCACCCCTTTCATTGTCTACCTTCGATAGGTGATGAAGATAAGGTCTTCTTTTGAGTTCCTGTGGATGCAGTTTTGAGATGTTTTGTTATGTATTGTATCTTGTAACCTTCAGCGATGCTCTTTCGATTTGCTGTTAGATCTTCCAGTCCTAGGTGATGAAGATTTGGCTTCATCTCCTTGGTTTGTCCTCCTTTTTGGGTCAATGCAGTTGTGTTGTAAGGGTGCCTTAGGGTTGCATCAGGGTTCTTCTGATTTCGATCCCAGCGTTGTTTGCTACGGGAGAGTTTGTCTTGGCTCTACCCATTTGTTTTCTAACTTTGTAGGTGTTTGGATCTCTTAACGATTTTGATGGTTTCATTGTAATTTGTGTTTTTTTCTTCGATCCTGAGGTGGGGAGATGTGCAACTAGACCTGATCCTTGGAACAGTCTCAGAGGAGGACTCAGAGATGGTGGTCCACTGTTGCAGTGCTTTTCGGATTCGGCTGTTTGAGAGGGTATGGAGTCAGTCGTCGAATCGGGCATGTGCTTTGACACAAGAAACTTTCTTGCCGATTAGTTTTCCATCGTTGGAGTGCTTCATCTTGTTTATATGCTAGGGAGGGGCTGCTCTGGTTTTCAATCTAGCTGTATATCCTTTTGTACTTCAGGTGTGATTCTCCTATGTCAATGAAGTCTTTGGGTTTCCTCCTTATTCCCTTAAAACGAGGACTTATCAATAATAAAAATATTTGAAGGCCTTCGGGCCATTGGATGGATACAAAAGCCCAGAAACCACAACCTAGCACAAGTCATTCCTGAAAAACAATTCCCCATTAAACCCATTATTTTTATTATATTCAAGTGATTACATTTAAATAAATCTTCATTATTGGGAAACTAACAGGCATAGGCACAAGGCAAAGAAGGAAAAACATCCAAGCAGTAATTTAAGCATTCACACCCGGTTATCTTTTAGAGTCACAACAAAAAAAGGGATTTGTAAGTTCCCTCAAAGTAGTAAAACCAAACCAAGCCCCGTAGTACGGCCCCGTATGGCCCCAAATCCAAAAACCAACAACTTTAAAACAGGGAATCCCATTTCCATCCACGTCACCTTACAGGCATCAGCATAACAACCAAACACATCACCAGAACAAGTAAGATCTCAAATTAATTCAACACCTTTCATTTGGTTTCTTCTTTCTATTTGGTTAACCGGGGTGATCACACAGGGATTGTTATTTATCATGCATCCATTTAACTAGCCAAGTTTACGTGATTTACCATTTTCTATATTACAACAATTTAATCACAGGGTTATCTAGGAAAACATAGGTTCATTAGTGCACAGGGAAGGACCACCAACGACCATGATTTTCAGTGGACACAAGCCCATACGATTCACATCATATAAAGGAAGATAAAAGAATATAGAAACATCATCATCAAGTACACCCCTTCATTATTTGGTTTTATCCATCCCCAAGAACTAGGGATGCACTACTTGTAGGGGAGAAACTAAATGGACTCCATGAGTGAGTAGGAAAGGTTCCAGTATGAGCGCAAAACTATCCTCGGGAAGAGGGACTCCAAATGTACCAAGGGAAGGAAAAGAGACCATCCAATAAGAAGAAAGAAACTCTGTGTGATAAAAGGAGAGATCTTGGAGTTACAAAATATGAAATATTGAACGGATTTAAATTTGGATCATGGTTTCACCATGCTATTGGATGGTTGCACATGATGGAACAAATTGTTATTTAATAATTCTCATCAGAGTGGTGGCCATAACAGCTGTGAGTTAAAGGAATTCATTTAAATAGTGTAAAATGTGTAACAGCGGTACACATTTTGGATTCGTCAAGGGTTGCCACACTCTTGAGGATTAGAACAACATTTATGGTCTTTAAAATGGACTTATAATACTTTAAAGGGGTATTAAACCTTAAAGGATTCACTATGGGAAAACTGGGGAAAGCAACCCCTGACAACCCCCCATGGCACTGATCAGTGACACACCGATGGGTGCCACCACGGTGACACTTTTCCACCAACACCGCTACCCTCACAACTCACTGTTGGGGTCTAGGTAGACCCAAACACTAGAATTTGGAAAAGTAATAGACCAGGAGGGTCAGTGCCATTACACCTCTTTTAATTTTTTTAAGTAATGTAAATACTTTATGAGACATTTATTGATTTTTTATAGATATTTGAAGTGTATGTTTTAGTGGAAATTTTATTTCATTAATAATTACTTTATATTTTATAGACATAAGTTTAAATTTATTGATAACCTTTAGGGTTAATATGATCATTAAGGATATTTTAATTATTATCAAATAATATTATTGTACTTTGTGAAAAAAAATATTGTATCGAAAACCTTAATAAAAAGGTTATTAAATGATTAATTTTATTTCAAGGATGTACTTTTTTTTAATGTTATAGGAATTATATTGACATGGTTTATAAAAAGGACAACCTCTATGTTGTGGGACAACCCATTTTATCTATAAAGGTTATAGGGATTAAACTCATGATCGAAGGATAATAAGGGTTTAGCACCTGCCACTAGCCTACGCAATGTCCTAGTTAATATGAAATTTCTTTAGTTAAATGTTTTGAAAAATAAATATTAATGATGAACCAGTGCTATTACTTTTGAGGTTTAGAGATTAATTTATTATATTGGATAACTTGTGCAAACAATATTGGTTTTGGAAAATAGTTAGAGACATGTGGAAATACATTTTACTCTTTATGGATCTTATGATCTATTAAAAGTGAATTTTAGTGATTTGGGCATAAAAAACAATATTTGGATATTCATTTCTTAGACTAAGGGATGAATTATAAATTGATCAATGCATAACCAAAGTTTAAAATAGTGTTTATGATATAGAAACATATCAAATAAGTATATTTCATTATTTTATTAGACATTAAAATAATTACTCTAATTTAGGGAAAGTGTCTTTAAAAAAATGTTATACTATTACATTCATATATGATGAATAATATGGTATTTTAAATCATCATATATTTATGATTTTTAGGCCCTTAACGTTCAATTCATCATTCACTTTCTTGTGATCAAAGACCTTAGTCACTCAATAATTATTTACGTTTTTCTTCCTTGTATATATCTTCACTTTCCACCAATTTTGTTCGACTTAGAAACCTATTTTATGTTTTATTCCATATGAACCTTGTACTATCACAACCCCCTCCCTCTAAGGATACCCCACCTAGTCTAGCAATGAATAAAATGAGATAATGACCCCCGATTCCTGCCTCTAGTAGGCCCTGAGTTGGTGACTTTCACCAAGGGTGTACAAATCTCACAATATGGGAGGCATTACCCTTTATAAGGAAACAAGATCGGGAGATAGGATGTATCAAAAAAACCAAATCCATGAAATATATAAAAGATAAACCAAAAATTATCCCACATGCATGTATAAATATAACTGATACAGATAAAAGTATCCAAAGTAAAGACCCAAAAGTAAAGCTAAAGCAACAACACAACAACAACTAAGGATCCAAACTAGTAAGGTCTAGCATGGTCTGTGAAATCATCATAGAAATATAAAAATAGTTTTATATACATATGTTGAGAATATAAGTATACTCAGTAGGAAAACTCAAGTCTCTCATACACATGTGTAAGAAGAATACTAATGCACTTGTGAGAAAATAGCGGAACCAAACAGAACCTATACAGGTATACTAACCAAACACAACCTCACCAAGGCATGCTCGCCAAATAATTCAAGAAAGGTAATATAATATAAGGTAAATCACATAGATGATAGGGTACCCCGCACCACTTTCCCATTGATTAACCTCTCTCACACCCCAATAGAAAACATACTAGCACTCCACCTCTTCCGAATATACCACATCACATCCCACCCACACACACCTGGTCCTCACAACACATCCTTCCATCACACACCTGGGCCTCACAATGCATCTCACCCATAGACACCTGGGCCTCACAACACATCACATATCATCCCATAGACACTTGGGATACCACATCACAACTCGTCCTGAAGACTCTAGGGACATCACATCACAACTCATCTCAAAGACACTTGGGATACCACATCTCAACTCATCCCAAAGACACCCGAGATACCACATATCAAATCATCCCGAAGACACCAGGGATACCAAAACCACCATCTAATACACTAATAGACCTTTGGACATCATAGCCTATACAATACCTATCTCTCATAGAAGATGGAGCAAGGAATAGTCGGTGGTTATCCATCCATCCTCCCACCAATATGTTTGGAAAGACACCCCCTGAGTGACTATGCAGGTGTTCAGAACATAGTTCTCAATATGGGTGGGGTGTATTGAAATCATAAGGAAAATACAATTCTATATATATAGTACCAAACCCTCATGCCCAACCTATGGTTTCTCAAACAAATAACTAACTCACAACATCATCACCTTTATTGAAACCTCAAAAATAATTTAATAGTATCTACAATAGTCATTTTAGAAGGTGAAGTGCCCTGATAATCTAATACGAATTCACATTTCCTCCACATTTAACACCCATTTATTTTATTATTTAGCATCAAATACCTTTAATCACACAAACCCTCATTAAATTATTTATTAACAATTCTCATCTCATTAACCAAACCAACCCATGTAGTTTAGTAGATTATTAAACAATTTTTTATTCTATCATTACTCAGAAATCTAGCACAACATAGCCAAATTTCACAAACGTCTAATCATTTCATCACCTTACAGCCCCAAAATCATGGCCCACAAACTGTCGCCTCGCTGCCCCGAAAGAATGGCCCAAAAAACTATAACCTAGCCACCCTAGAATCACATCACACAAAATATCAGTCCCATGTTCCACAACAAAACATCACTGTCACATAGGCATGACCACACATCATAAAATATCAAGAGCCATTTACATATTTACAAAGGGGTTTTTATCACGTTCCACTCTATTTTAAGGGAGTTATCACATAATCCAAAATATCAGGGTAGCCATTTCATTATCCAAGTATAAGTAATTAAACAATTTACATTTATGGTGATATCACAAAAATCACAATAGTCACAATACATATATCCAGTGCAAACAAATCCCCCAATGGCCACAGTTTTTAGTGGTGCATCAAGCTCGAACAATCACAATATCAATCCCCTTTCACGTTGTGTAGTCTTGGGATTCTAGGTTCCACATAAAAACATGTCGCCTTTTTATTATTTAACCTTGAAAACCTACACATCATAAAACATCCCTTGAAAATCCATGAAACCAACTTTCACATCATGTAATACACTTACAGGACATGTATTTCCTACAACAGTTCTACTGCACCTCCATTTCCACTTAAAACTCCCAGAACCTCCCTCAAACACCTCAAACAACCAAAACTAGAAAAGTAACGGACTGATAGGGCACAAATTATTACATGTAATTACCATTATCTCTTATTTATAGTATGTTTTATTAACCCTATTTATGGTGTGTGTTTACAAAAGAAATATTTTCAAATTTCCATCCTTTGATTACTGAGAAAAAGTTCAAATTGTGAGGATGTGATTTATTAAAGGGGTGGGATGTAACACCTTGAGATTTTAAAATAATAAAATTATGTTTTATAGTGTTAATGAAATAAAACAATGATATTAAATGATAATTTAATAACCCTATACTTTATAATATTTTTTTAAAAAACAAATTTATTCTCTTTAATAGCTTACAATTCATGCAACACCAAGTTTGAATGAAATGTCATACTCTATTTAAATAATATTATTTTAAAATTACCATTATAACCTGGATGTTAAATTGGAGGTTAAAATAATACTAAATAAATTATAAACATTATATAGTTTAAAGATAAATAAAATTTATATATATTTATTATAGATAAAATTAGAACCATTTTTTTTTAAAAAAAGTGTTTTCTGAAAAATAGTATTTTTTCTATAAGACGATTTAGTCGTGCTTTGTGCACATAATTTAAAATTAATTTTTTAAAAATTTAAGTAAATTTATTTGAAAAAATAAATTTTATTTTTTAAATAATAATATCAAAATTATCCAAGGGTGAATTTTTGGGATTTTTCATAAACATCATTTTTTAATGAATAATGAAAAATATTAAATTTTAATTTAAAGTTTCCTTTTTGTTTAAATTATTTATAATGTTAAATTATATTTGGAATTAGTTTTAAAATAATATTAGTTCAAATATATCTCTATATGTAAAATTTATTTCATTGATATCTTTTTCATATTTAATTTTGATATAAAAACATTGTAAACTTTTAAGAATTTTTTTGAAAACCTTCCTTCTCATCGTATTTATGTTATTAATTTTAAATTAAATTTTACAATTATGTGAATTAAATTTGAAAAAATGGATTCAATATTTTTAATCACCATAATATATATTTTTTAGTAAGGTAAACTTAATTTTTTACCAGAATGAATTGTGAAAATAGTAAAAAATTAATTACCATGGTTAAGGTAAAATGGATTTACTTAGGGTTAAACTAAGAATATAAGGGTTAAAAATGACCTAAATACTTTTCAAACACTCATTGGATAGAAATATTTCCACCTTATTTATTATATTTTCTATAATGGACCATTTTTTAAGCTTTTATTATGATAAAAACATGGGTATGATTGAATCTTTTCAAAAAATTACAAGTGTGTCTATCACCTCACTTATAAAAGGCTACCACATATCCTCTCTTCTTAACACATTAAACCCTATTTGGTTCAACCAAAACCTGAAAAAATAAATTTCCAAATTCCCTCCTTTAATGTTATAAGTCTTATTTTGTGCTTAAATCCAACCTCAGAAGGATTTGTTTCAAACTTAAGAAGGGTACCCGAAGAAGAGGTAATGCTCTTCAGTGAGTGTCTTTATTTTATTTCTTTCTAAAAATCCTTCAATTATAATTAAATCATGATGATATAATAACCCCAATATCTTACTTATACTTTTATTTTGTTAAAATAATTTAATTACCTATAACAATCATCAGTTCCATCGAATGGGTTACGAAATCATCATTCGTGAATACAGAGGACTACCACCTCACGAACCGATGTCATTCATTTTTTGATTACCACCTCACATGGTTGGGTATGATGATGGATATAAAGTATATATATGATAATTATAACATAATTATACCTATTTAGTAATTATATAATATACACCATTTACTTTACATTCTTTTTGGGATACGATAACATCTTTCATGTGTACGGCAGACTACCATCTCACAAAGTGATATGATTCATTTTCACTAACACTTTACAAGGAAGGTAATAAGGGTAAATATAATGAATATATATGATATAAATGAAATAATTATGATATTAATGAAAATTTATAATTATAAAATGTTAATATATCATTTTATTTCTTAAATTTTCACTCACTAAAAAGTGATAATGTTATTCATGTACGTGTGGATTATTGCCTTCACGAAACGATGTGACTCTCTTTTCATCACCCCAAAACATGGATGGTATATGTAAGTATATTTAAATAACTAATATGTTATATATGATATTATTATCATTCTATAAATATTAAATATTACTTACCTTCTTTCCATAATGATTAATGAAAAATGGAAATGTTACTCATGCATGCGAACGACATACCATCTCCATGATCTTAATGTAATTCATTTATCAAAACCAACTTTCCTGATTGGTCTTAAAATTTTAATTTATGTATAAATATTAAAATTATTTCATGATTATTATTCTTTATATGTTTAAATAATGACCTATTTGATCATATTTATCCTACCAAATTCATTTTTCACACATAAACTAAATATGCTCAAAACATATGATGTGAACTTGATTGATTAAGTAAATGTATAAAACATGGTAATAAGTAAAATAAATGTAATAATAAACTTAAAAAAGGTTCTAAAGCAATTAAATAATTAACATAAGTTTTATATTCATGAAGATAAAGACACACGTGACAAGTTTTACTCAAGGTAACGGACTTCGTCTCAATTTCCTTTCATAGAGGCATATTTTGAAATTAAACCCCTATAATATTTTATGAGGTGTATATACAGCCCCTTTGGCATGTTAAATAATTAATTTTTCTATTCACATAAAATATATATATTTTTAAAATTTATTATTTCATGGGGATTATGATTCAAATATTTCCAATGTGATAAGGGGCTTTTCTTTAAAAAATTCTCTTTAATGTTTCCTTTTAGCTCCTTCTTTTCTATGTCCATGTTTTTATAATGAATTAAGGGAAACATTATATGGAAATAAAATAATTATAAATTACATATATTTTTTTAATCTATTTTTAAAAAAAATCAAAATGAAACTTTTTATGTGTTTTATATGGAATATTTTGACAAACAATAAAAGAAATGTTCTATTATTAGCGTATACAATGACAAAAACTTTTTCGCCATCAGTATCATTATTTTATTTATGGATTCCTTTGTAATATTTCATTTTTTCTTCAATTAAAACCCATATTTCTCCTTTTTTGGGTATTTTAGTATTGAAAATGGGTTTTTAAAAGAAAATGGTATTTTTACCCAAAAGTGTTATTCATATGGGTTTAAAAGAGTTTTTTCAAAGGATTTTATCATGAAAGTGTTTTTTTAGGATATAGTACTTGAGAATTATATGAAACATGTGATATCGATAGAGATTATATAATTTGTGAGCCCTATTACAGCTCATGCGTGAGCTTGATATATCTTATACAAAGGTTTGGGCCCCATTATTGCTCAAGGAAAATGGATGAGCTCGATGTAGATTATACGAAGGGTGAGACCAATTATATCTCTCCAATTCATTGGTTAATTATTATTTTGGAAGAAAAATTTGTGGTTATTACAATTTAAAGTTTTTTTAAAGTGTTTTATGAATATGATGCTCAAAGTCTCCAATAAGGGTTTTTTAATTCATTTCCATGGGTTTAAAATTCTTTCTTTGAGAAAAATGTTTGTTTGTTTTTCATGTGAAAATTATTTATTTAATACACTCAAAAAACATTGAGGGTAAAGGTAAACATTATATTATTTTTCCTATTTTTAGATATACTAATGGGTTTCTTTCTTTTTTATTCCCCTTGGTAATATTTTTGTGCTCATCCCATGTTTTAAAAAAATCACAGGGTTTAAGGATGGGTAAGGGAAATGAAGGAGTTAAGTTGAAAGTCATCAAGATTTTCCATGAAAATAAATTATTACTTATTTTAAAAAATATATATTATAGGAAAATTAACCCTAATAATAAGTGTCCACTTTGTATTTTATGGTTTTTCATGTATTATTTATGGCCTAATTCTATAAAAATCTAAGCCTAAAAAGTTCTTAAAAGGTAAGAGAATAAATTATGGACTTAAATATCAAGGTTATGTAATATTTAAGGTTGGGTACTTATACCCTAGCATCCACTTACTCTCAGTGATCATACCAAATATAACTATTCCCATGCATGGGATAATAGAGAGGAGAAACCAGAGATCCATCAGTAACTAATATAT
Source organism: Viscum album (assembly GCA_963277665.1). Classification (NCBI taxonomy): domain Eukaryota; kingdom Viridiplantae; phylum Streptophyta; class Magnoliopsida; order Santalales; family Viscaceae; genus Viscum; species Viscum album. The sequence continues at coordinate 335,101,792 of OY728145.1, read as the reverse complement.
ATTATCTTCATTTAGTTTAGTTAGTGTTTTAGTGTAAATACTATTAGGTATGGAATACCTTACATCGTATACTTATATTAGTCTAGCCACCTAAGAATTCAAGGTTCCTATGTGCTAACCTATTACTATTAAACTAAGTACCACTTTCATAGAGATGAAAAAACATTAAAATAGTCAAGAAAACGCAATAAACCCTCAAAAACATTTCATAAATAAAAACAATTTTATAAATCCTTGAGAACTAATGAAAAAATATTTAATTTATCAAAAATTTGTGTGCTATGAAACCACATACTTGAAAGTGTCAAATTTATATGTGTGTGTGTGTGTTCACTCATGTATATTTGCATATCCATTGAGGTAAATAGATTAGTTACAAACCTCATGCTTTTATAAAAATAAAAAATTTGAATTAAATCACCAACACTTTTCATTTCAAGCATTACTTAAATTTCCATGTAAAATTTTAAATACTTTTTAAAAATATAGAAAAGAAATGTTCTAGAATTTAAAGACCTAAATTAAGGGGAAACCCACCTAGAATTTTATACCTTTATTGTAATAGTTGAAGGAAGCTACCATGGTTATTGAAGGAAGTGATTATGAATAAAAAAATTAATAAAATGGGTTAGTATAAAAAAATTTATTGGAAAAAACATTCTGGAAAAGCATTGGTTTTATCAAAAAAAATTGATTCAGCTATATATTCAATACTATAATTTTTCTAAAAATCTATAGAAGAAAAAAATTATTTATCTTTGAGTTTTGATATATAATAGAAATTGGGAACAATATGAAGAATATAATAATTATACTATTATAAATTAATATTTGGTATAGTTCATAATGTAATTACTATGGTGAATACACCATACATTCACTGAATTTTAAAGTGAAAATATATAGATTAAATAAAAAATAATCCAACTAGTTTTGTAAATATATATAAAATAAGAATTTATCCAAAAAGGTCAGTACATCTAATAATATAGATATGGTTTTTATAATTATGTATGTATGAAAAGTGGTAATATAAAAATATTTAACATATATATAAGAAATTTAAAGCAAAACATACCTAAACGATGAACATACTGAGGCTAATGTGAAAAACTATAAAATAAATAAACATGTTAATAAATTAATAAAATAGTACAAAATGGAATGTATGATAAAAATATTCTAAGGATAATGAAAGTAATCATAATGATAGATTATGAATCCACTATTATAGTGTTAAATTTTATAAATAATAATCAGAATCATTCCAAATGAAATCAAACAAACAATACAAATATGAAAATAATCATGTAAATATCAGTACAAAAAAATGACAATTATCAATAAAACCAACAAGTATATCACATGACCATGGAAAAAAATCAAAAATGGTGCTCCTCATCAATGTCATCATTGTTTCCATAATTAAATAACAAGTATAGGGAACCTTCCATTTATTATTACTGATAAGATCTAGATGTAGGCTATGCTTTATACCCCATTCCATTAATTCGTGACATCAACATAAATCCTCTTTTGTTTTTACCTTCACTTTTAGCATTATTTCAACTAAGATTTTACAGATATTTTTCTCAATATTCATTAAATATAAACAAAGTCACAAAAAAATAAAGAACAATATGGTAATTTGAATAATATATTTCATTCCTCTATTTTTTCATAATTTGAAGGATGAAACCACTTTTGTTTAGATTTTTATTGACCATTTCCAAGATAAATATTTCAAACAATAATTTTCTATGAGGATATCTTCCCCTGACATTCGATATGGTGTTTTTTCTCTCTTAACAACATTTCCAAATTTTTTATGATTATTTCTATATAGATGACCTAAAAAAAGAAATCAGTGCTTAATGGTGAAGCTAAAAGTTCATAAATGTTTTAACCTTCAAGAATGTTTATTTCTCAGGAAAATAGGGCATGATAATTTTCCATTCATACTCCAACCATGAAACATTTCATAAGTTGGGAAGTCATTTATTATCTATAGAAATATTTCATACATTAAAATTTTTTCCTTTTTAGATTCATCATATGTCCATAAACCCATATTCTACAACACCTAAAACTTATGGATTAAGGTTTAAAGGTATACATTAATATCATTTCTAGTATCTGTGGTTCCAGATATTAATAGAGACATAATAATGAATGGTTTTGTTATATATAACCAGGAAGGAAGGTTATAATGTGAACAAAAATAGTCCATGCACAATGTGAAGTATACATCTATTGAAATGGACTGAATCCATCACCTGATAATCCCAATATAACATTATGTGGTTCAACTACAAAAGAAGTGTGTCCCCTAATGAATTTATACTATGCTAATCCATCTATGGGATGAATTATTCCATTATTTTACTTATTCCTCCCATCTCTATTCTATCACATTTCTATTTCCAACTATTCAGATATAAATAGTTTTTGAAGTATTGGGATCAGTGGAAAGTTCCACATTAACATTGCCGATACATGAGATAGGGTCCAATATTGATGAACCTTGGTGTTGGAACACATTCATTTTTTCAATTTCCTTCCAAAAAAATACAATAATTAGGGTAATCATGGATCTTATTTGATGAAAATATAAACTTATCAATTAAATTTATTTCATGTAATCATTTTCTAGAATAACTACATAATCTGGTAATAAATAATTCAAAAATGAAAGGAGATAATCAATTCCAACATTAATAATTCAATACATTGTTTTTACAAGATATAATCACATATAAAAATCTAGTTTTTTCATTTTAGGACATTCCTGATATACTAAGGTACTTTTATTTCCCATTTGATTTCTAAATTCTTTATCCTCCTCATCATGATGTATAGATGTAAATTGTGTACCTGTATTCATGTCATCTTCCATTTGAGTACAATAAGTGTTATCCTAATAAATAAATGAGAATCAATCATGTATTAAATGCTCTATACCAATGTTTTAACTAATTCATTGGATTTTTAATCTTGATCACTTTCTCTATTAATATACCACACATTAAATTTCCTCAGGAAACAATTCCTCATGATATGGTAACATAATTCTTCATGCATCATCCATGGTATTATAATACAATCATAACAATAGAATTAAATCAACCCTCTATATAAATCATAACAAAAGGAAAAATATAAGGTTAATTGAAACTCCTTTTGAAAGTAAATTGAGATATGATCAGTATTTTATATACAAATTCTATCCATTATAATATAAAAAGATATATATTTAACAATATAAAATACATTAACAAACAACAAATGGTGAAAATAAAAATTATGAAAATACGAATTACACTATAATTGGATTAAAATTCAATATTACAAAAAATAAATATAAATTTTAAATCATTAAAGGATTTATCTTAGTTATATTTTGAAACTTATACCATTAAATATGTTTTCCAAAGGACCTATCATATCAATAACAATATTTACTATCATATCAAATAGTAAACTCAATTTTCAAGTCCAAAATAAAATGACAAACATATATTTAGATTGAATAAATATTTAGAAAAAATAAAAATATCACTTTTAGCATCATGCACTCAATCTATTATATGAGACCATTTTATGAATCACTAAACAATAAACTGTATAATTTACTAACCATTCACTATTACAATAGAAAAATTATATCCTAATATTCAAAAATCTATTCCAAAATTCAGTCATAATCACTAATTAGTTTCAAATTTGAATTCATATAATTCGATCAAAATACATTGGATATCTCACCCATTATAAAAAAACCAATTTTATAATTTTTTTAAAACATAAAAACAATGTTTAACTCACTTAAAATAAGAACCCTTGATGGATAATAACATTTGGCATCCATATCATATCAAACCACCAACTTCAAATATTTATAAATTAATCATTTCAAATTAAAAAAAATCATAAAAAAATTAAACCATATAAAATAAATTGATAATAATTAAAATATTGTATGAATCAAAACTAAAATCAAGTTGTGTTGCAACATGAACCCCAAATAAATCAAAATACACTAACTATTTTTTAACATTTACCAAATAGATTGATCCACTACTAGACTACCAAATTAATATAAATTAAATTAAAAATTACTAAATTTTAATCAATCAAAATCCATATAAAAGAATCATGAACAAATATAATATAAATATCATAATAAATTAACAAAAATATGTTACAAAAAACTCATTCATTAATTGAAATTAGTATAAAAAAATTAATAAAAACAAAATAATATTACAGAATTATTACAATCAAAACCTTAATAATTGATTTTATGGTTATCATGGTCAGAAGTTGGGTCCTCCAAATAAGAGGGGATGAGGGTAGATTTTAAAGATATGAGGACTATTTAGGGAATCATATGGGGGTGTGAACTACCGTATAGAAAGGTCTTGGGACTTGTAGGGGTTTGAATGATGGTTAGGGTATTGGATGGGGTGATAAGTACAATATATAGCATGGGTGGGGAGGGGTATGAACTTAGACTATATCAGCCATCATTTAGCAAGGAGGAGTGTAAAAGGAAGGTAAATAATGGGTCGAGGTCACCTCTATCCATTGGGAATCTGGCGTCGAAGTTCACAAGGAATATCTTCGGCATATTCAAATGAGGAGGGGGATAGGGTTGGGGTGGGCAGATTTATAGATATCTGTAGAAAAAAACGAATAAAAAATATAGCTCTAGGGTCATATATGGAAACAATTTTAACTAGACTGTGGTAATAGATCAACTTATAGACACCGTTTAGATAAACTATGGTTGTATAGTCATGTCCATAAGCTAATATTTTAGTAGTGTATATAGTAAAATCTTAGGGTGTTACATTCTCCTCTATTAAATAAGTTTTGTCCTAAAAATTTTAATTATTACCTAATAATAATAATATACAAGTATATTGAAAATATTAACATGACTACAGATATAATTTCTAGAGGTATATCAACCTTCCAAACATAGGAAATATATCTTTTTTCTTTAAAAATATACTTATCCATAATATTGAGTTTTTCTCTTACCATTTGATCCATGAGTTTATAATTATTAGAAATCAAAATCCATATTATATAATTTTATTCAAAATTGTGTACATAATCATCCTTTCATTGATAGACTATCATAGGATGATATGAAATGTGATTTACCTATTCAATAAAATATTTTTTACTCAAGTAGAGAGAAAAAATAAATTTCCAAAATCACATTATCTTTTTCTAATAGAAAGATAATAATACTTTCATGAATAAAACTCCCAAAAACCTTATAGAATATTCACATACCTTGGATACTATAATGATACTACCATGTTTTTTTAATTCAACGACTAATATTTGGTGAAAATTCACATAACATAAGACATCCACAAATTTAGAGTGATGAATAAGTGTACCTAGCACCACTTAATTATTACTATCCACTTTAATAGTAGTTTTTTCATATGATTTTTCTTATTAAAATGGTCTAGGGGGTTTTTGGTGTTGATTTTAATCTTAATCACTTGAATAAGTGCACTATTCATCACAGTTCCCAAATTCCTCATATCTAAAACATCGAATTGCTAGTGGATCCTTAGGAATAAAATTAGTTTTCCTCATAAATGATAATTAAACTCTTACTTTTTCCTTATCAAATTGTTGCATTATTCTATCCTTTACCACATATAAAACATCTTATAGTTCCATTGAAACACTCCCCAGGGTTTCTCTTCTCATATTTTTGACATAAAGGATATTATATCTTCTTTCCTTCGCCATCTTCATTACCTATAATTCTATGAATATTCATACTTCTATTATTTTACTTGTATGAATATTTGTAAAGATTAAATTAATTAATCATAACTCAATATATTTGGGTGAGAATAACCACATGGTTTTGAACACCATCTTCCAACCCACTTGGTTTATTATTAAGTCAATTACTATATTTTCCATCGCATTTATAATTAACTTGATTTATCATAACTCTAAAAATTTCAAAAACAAAAAGAGTTAATCATGAGTGATCGATATTAACATCATAAGGGACTTATACAAAATTTAACCTCAAAATGTGTTAGTATTAGAAACCATCAATTTAGCTTTTAGTTTAACCTAAATCAATCTTGGTTCAATCTAGGTTTCTATAGGTTGGATTCTCTCATATTCCTTAACTGAATTCCTTAACATAATAAATATTTCATAATATTTTGTAAAGATAATGTTATTAACCAAATCATTTCCCTCATAAGAATCAAACCAGGAATGTTGTTAAACCTCTTTGTCATGCATTGGGTGACGATTGAGTTAATACCCAATAAGCACCTTTTAGGGTTACTACTCTAAAGTACATCTATGAAAGAGCATGAATCAACTTATAGTATCCAAAGAGGTATTTCATTACTAGGAAAACCACAAAATATTAACTTTATAAAAAATTCATGGTGTTATCCATGTTGTGCATGTGCATGTGCATGTGATTTGTTGTGTTTTGTTTTATTACATTGATTATAATACCTCTTATGTTTTATGTTGATTGATTATTTTTCAATTTATTATCATGTATTACTTTATTATTTTAAATATTTATTTATCTTGTAAAAAAAATTATTTTTTCTATTATTTAATTATATCACATATGTTAATTTATGTGCATTATTTATAATTTATTCAAATGTATTGTATGTTTTATTTTATTTTTTGTTATATAAGTGTTTATTTTTTTAGTGTTTCATATATATATATATATATATATATATATATATTTATTTATTTATTAAAATATATTTTTTATATATCATTATATATAGTTATATATTTAATTACACTATTTTTTTAATATACACTGCATGAGTTTATCGTGAAACTTCTCCTATAGTGCACTAGTAGAACAATATCACCTTGTTCCTAAATAACTTTCACTCCATGCATGGTGACTTGTCAGCTTCATTGTCTCTTTACATGGTAGCTAGAAATTCTATGATACCATCTTCTAACCATCCTTCATGGAAGCTCGTGCAGCTGATTCTTCTTTACACATATTGCTAGTGGCTCTTCTCTCACCGACAGTAGGCCCTTAGACCACCCATGGTAGTATTTCTTTATCTACTCACATGATGGTAGTACTTAAACTGAAAAACACTCCTTCACTAGTAAAATATCCTCTTCAACATAATGATATAAAAATTTCCCTCTCCTTGGTTTGATGGTACTACATCTTTTTAGTGGTATCACAACACTCGATGGTAGCAACATCTTTAGTCCAACAGTGGTAGGTTCTTCCTTCATAACAACAATATAATCTCCCCTAATAGTAACACTTTGTTCATGTGTTAGATTCCTAAGTTCTCCATGATGGTATCATGCACAACAACTCCTCTATTTAAGTAGTAGTGATTGCATCACTTAAAAAGATATTAGATCGCCTACTTCTAGTTTGAGGAAGTATAATAAGACTCTTGTGATCATTAAATTGTAATAGGTCATTCAATGGTAGCATCACATATAACTATAGAATATTCTATCATTAGTTTTAATTTTTTATATCTCTAGCTTTATAAATTTGTGTAGCCTTGATTTATGATTTCTTTGACCGTGGAATGCAGTGGTACCACATTTATCTAGGTTCTATCTTTTTTTCTACCATGCGCAAGTCTAATTTATTTTTATTTCAAAATTTTATTATGATTAGTTTTTTTAATATTTAAATTTTTTAGTTACTGTAAGTTTTTTAATTAGTTTTTTTATTCTATAATTATTTTTTAATCATATTTAGTCTATGTAAATTATCTTAAAATTCTTAAAACATGTTTTTCAATATTTTTTTCATTTATTCTTAATGTTTCATAGAAATATAAAACATGTTTTTTGAATAATTTGAAATTATTTATTATTTATTATATTATTTATATTAATTTTTCATAAATTATTTGTTAATAGTGTTAAATATTTTCAAAGAATTTTTAATGTATTAAATTCATGATAAATGTGCTTTTATATTGTATGCATTAATATAGAATAATTACCAATTTTTTATTTATATTCAATTTTCATGTGATATTCATCGAATTATTTGACTGAGAATTTTGGAATTATTTTGAAAGTTATATTTAATTTTTTGACTTATTTGAGTTATTTAAATGATATATTCAAATTATTTTTAATTCCTTCAGTTTTTTTGGAATCTTTTTTTATTTCCACAATATTTTTGGTTGACTCTATCATTATTGTTTTGAATTTTTCTAATGGTTTATATGATTTTGTAGCCTAAATAGTTTTCTATTTAAGGAACTCAAAGGATTCCTCAAATGATACGATTACATAAGTCAATCAAGTGATCCAAATCATTTTCACTCTTACAATAATCAAGTGATCTTATTCCAAACCGTTCACATCATTTCTGTGAACTATCAAGGTAAGAAATCTTCTTCAACTTCATACACCTTAGAGATTTTATCTATACCATTTCTAGAACACCCAAAATAAGTTGTCTACATTATTCTAAAGGGCATGTTTCAACTTCATCATCATTAGTAATCCTTATGCTTCTATCCATTTGTAATATTTTTTATATATTTTCTGTATAGGTATAGGTCTACACTTAAATATTTTTTCACATGGGGTATACTAACTATAAAATGTATTCCCTGGTTATTCTCACCTAACCAAAAAAATTATAACACTTAGATCAGGGCTGCTCCTTTTAGAAAAGATCATGTTTTTTCCACTCCTGCAAAAGGCTATGTGATTAGGTCTAGGGTTTCTCCTCAGAAAGTCATGGGTTAGTATTAATCCCATTGTAAAATTTTGGGTTCAGATTTATACCATTGTAAAATTATCTCTCTACTTCATAGTGGGTTCTATATTCCACCATTTGGGGTGTAAAGAGTGTACTAGGTCAATTAGATAGAACCACTATAAAAATTCTCTTTACTCTATTTTGTTTTTAATTTTTCTTCTTTATCTCTTAATTTTAATAACTTTACTAATTTTAATAAATAACTATTCACCCCACCACACCCCCACCCCCTCCCCTCTGTACTATATTTCATTACCTTTATCCCTAGGGTTTTCACTAAATTTATCTATTATTAATTCCTAAAAATAACTAGTATAATCCTCAAAAATTACTAAACACTCCTATGATGCCAAATAAAGAAACCCAAGCTAAACATATCTTTATTTTACCTCATTACCCTAAGTTAAACATTACATCTCACAAAAATCGCACACTTCTTAGCGAAACTTTTGGTTTGGTATCTTTGAGGACTTGTTATATATGAAACTTATTTTATAATATTTTGAACATTTGTCTATAATAAAAAACTTCTATACCCCCTTGTAGACTTATCATAAGTTATAATTATATTCATAATATAAGGAAGTAAAACATAAGAAAGAGGTTATATCAAACCCTAAATAATATAAAAACCTATCAACATGTAATCAAGGGTTAGATAATAAGAAAATGATAAAACATGAGCAAAGGGAAATTTCTTTTTAAAAAGAATATGGAAAAAAAGAGTTGTACATAAATCATAAAGGAAGGGTATGTGATCTTAAAAGAACAAACATAAAATATGAAATAATAGTGTTATATAAGCATGGAAACATATAATAAGGAGATAATATCATAATTTAAAGGAATCATAAATATTTGGAAACAACCTAAAACATGACATTATAAGCATAAGTCAAGGCTCACTACAATGACTATCATAGTGGACAAAGTCCCATAGTGTATTGGGTTCACTCTCCATTCCCATAAACATAGTAGATAGAGTCCCATTGTGGATTGGTTTCTATCCCCATTATATTTGATATAATCTTAAGAGATGTATATATTTACCCAATGTACTAGGGGCTATATAATTTTGGGCATACCCATCACATAACATAGTGTTCTTAGGTTAACCAATCATGCACCATACATGGTATCCCATGAGATGAAAACATTACCTAATAAATTATAGGTCTATATAATTCAGGATTTACCCATAAAATAATTATAATAATAATATGTACATTAATATATGTTCCACATGAGGAATTAAAACTATACATAAATAATTACCATGATAAAACCCATGAGAAAGAATTGGGTCCCGTAATCTTATCACAAAGAATAAAATAAGGATATATCATTAGGATTATCAAGATAAGAAAGAATGAAATAATTTTGAATGTTCATTTATTAATAAAGAAACATAGGTATTTAACATTTATTTCCAATGTAGGAAAATTCATGGGAAGGACTAAGGACAAGTAAGAATAAAAATGAACCAAATAAGTGATGATTTTCAAAATGAGTATAGGATCTTTAAAGGATTGAAAAAGATTATTATTTCCCTTTATACCAAAATTTAACTAGGATATTTTTATATAAAATAATTAGGGTTTAAAAAATATTTTCATGTTTAAAAACATTTTAGAGAGGTGACACTTGTCATGCAATAAGAAATCGAAGAGTTCTCTTAAGTCAGGTTTACTTAAAAGTGGGAATTTTAAAAGGAACTTAAAACATGTATTAACCCAAAAAATAAAGGTATATTAAACTGGGTCTATATATATATAATCATATAAACATCATATGGAATAAATAATTGATAATAGGATAGAGAAAAAATGGAGAAAAAGAAATAAAATGTGTAACCCAATAGTAAGAGGAGGGATTCAGAAGATCACTTTTTATGTTTTAAAACACCTATATTGAAACTAACATAGTTAAAAAGGATAATAAAACACTATTATGAATATTTTATGGATAAATATGGGTATATCATAAGATAAAACATAATTGGGTTCCCAAATAGGAAGGCAGAACATTGGTAGGAAGGGAAAACATGGAGGGAAATCATTGTTAAAGAAAATGTGCATTATTCTTAATATTTTCTTAATTTTATAAGGAATAAATTTATCAAGTGGGGATATTTGAATAAAAAAATATTTACCTAGATAAAAATAAAAAATTTAATATAAAATATTATGGTGGAATAAAACAAGCATGGAATTGAGAAGTTCAAAATGAGACCTTATAACCCAAAGAAAGGGGGTTCGAGTTAACAAAAACCTTATAGCATCCCAATATTTTGAATTCAAAATTTATATAAGGTTTTACATAATATGGATTGGTAAGTAAATTTTATTTCTAAAAATTTATGACAAGAATAAATCCATTTCGAATTTATATACCAAAAAAATAACAAGTGGTGAATATGATTCATATCTCAAAGAAACAAAACTAAGATCCAAATACCATTACCTTAGGTCCTGATTCATTCTACGCATGAACCTAACATCCTAGATAATAAAATTAAGGTTGTTAAAAAAATTATTAAGATCATAATTCCATCTATATTTTATATTCTAAGGTGAATTTATTATAATTTGTTATTTATTTTTAATATAATTTCTACTTGTATCGATTACTTATAGTTGTTCAGTTAATTTCCTTATAACCATTTTGATTTATTGGTTGTGTTCTATATTTTATTAAAATAAATTAATGGTATCTAAAAACTTTTAGGTTTATTTCCTTAATTATTACATTATCGGAATATTTATATAATTTCATAGGTTATCCCAAAATGGACCCAAATTATGAAAGTTGCCTTGATCAATTCATTCAAGGTAATTAAGGTTAATATAACCATATATTATTAATATTACATATATATTGTAAAATATTATCATTATATAATATTAATGGGTTTATAAATATCATGTTTATATATTAGAAATAATTTTAAAATCATCCATTTTAGGCGGTTATGGAAAAATGAAATACGTCGTTCTATGGAGGTGGCAATATACACGTATATAGATAATGATCAAATTTTTTATAGAATGGGAGGGAGTATTAAAATAAAAAAATTATTATTTAAAAATATTTATAATTTTATAATTATTATATTTTTTATTAAATAACTCTTTTGTACCAGCCATTTAATGAGTTTATGAAAAATGAGACTCATTGTTCTTAGAGGCGGTTGTCCACACAAACACATGATGACATTTTCTTTTTTCTCAATAATTTTAGAGGAATGTATAAAATGGATATTCCATTAGTATAATAACATTTAAAAATATTAAAAATTGTTATTTTTTTTATAAATTTATTGACAGATGGTACTTGAGGGGGTACAAGAAAAAAAGAACTTGGAGAGTTGGGTTGAGAGAATTACCTCTCCCTTCAGAAGTTCACCCTTAGGTGACTCCTTAAGACTCCTTAGCTTGGTATTTTGAGAATAACAACACTTATATGAAATGTTTAGTGGATTTATGAGATACTATAGTAGATTTTTGGTTCAGATATTTCTTTGTAATGGGTGTATAAATGGATAGCAGGCGCGCTCCTTTTATAAGTAAATATAGTAGGATTTTTAAAAAATCTCTTTACTTTTCCATAATTTCATTGCATTATTCAAGTATAAAGGCACAAACAAAGTTCAATAATAAATTGGGGAATAAAAAATGTGGAGTATGACTCCACATCCCATTGCAATAAATTTTTTTAACAAGTCTTATCTTTTTTTCACTAGGTTAAACCGTTTTTACCATAATTTAATCTAACTGTGGTAACACCATTTTTACCCTATGTAACTGATTTTAATGAAAAAAAATTTGAATTTTAAATAATTTATTAGTTTTGAAATTATGATTTAAAATATAAAAATATTTTTATAAAATAAAATTTCTAAGGTTTTCTGTAATTTATTTTAGTATTATCACATATATGCATAAAAACCATTTTTTAAAGCATACTTTTAAGCTTAAAACTTATGTGTATAGTGTAATTATAAATGTATTTTATTTTGATGAAATAAATTGTTTTATTATAAAACAAATAAAATTTATGAGGCTTTAAAATCAATCCAACTCCAAATTTTACTAAAATAATATTTAATTAAAAAAATCACAAAAATGATTTTATTGGAAAATATTACTTAAGTTCCTAAAATGCTAAATAATTTTTCTAAATTATGAATGGTATTTAAAAATTTATTGTTTTAATCATTAAAAAAATATTTATAAATTAAAAGTTTCATAAACTTTAAGTCTTTCTTATATAATTATAGAGCAACAGTTTTAGTAAAATCAGTATTTTCTCAATTCACCTAAAAATAAACTATTTTAGAAAAATAACAAAAATGTATCCTAAGATAATATTTTTATTCTAAATCTTAAAAAAAGTTAATTTTTTTAAATTAAAATTCTAAAATTTAGTAATTTAACTTTAAATAAAATTGTAAAATTTAATGAAACAACTATTTTATATAGGAAAATAAATTTTCAAATTATTTTCCTTTTTTATTCTTATTTCCTATCAATTACTAATAAAATTAGTGTTATTATATTATTAATAAAAATATATATATTATTCATAACTTATCTAAAATATATTTGGTTTCTTAAAATAAATCACATAAAAATAAAATTTTATAATAAAATATATTTATAGCATAAAATGATCTTATTAGTTATTTAACCACATTAATTAAATCAAAGAATTAGTATTAAAAATGTTATTTATTTTATTTCTACATTTATTTTATAATGTGGTTACCTAAATTTTTACCCACCAATTCAATTGATATAATTTAAAATTTATATAATGTTTCATGGTTCATTTTGGTTTGGTGTTTCATGTGAAGAAAGATTTTGATATGGTGTTTATTTAAAGAAAAATAAATTGAAAATTCTTGGTGCATTCCACATGTTGAACTCAGTGAGTCCATTCTCGGAGTGCATGCATGGCCACCTTGCATTCCCATCCATTCTATTCATACCCAACCTATACATGTTTTGAATATGTCACATACAAAAGTAAAAATGAAACAAAAAGAAAATGAATGGGGGAAGATACAACCATTGGGAAAAAATAGATGGGATTTCCCCAAGCCCAATCCATGTGCAGCCGACCCCACACATAACATCACCCGACCTCGTGCATGTAATTATATAGCCTGGGGAACCCAAAATATTCATGAGAAAGGATTCTAAATGACATCATTCAAGCATCCCTATATTCTAGGAGCTTTTGGCTAGCGATGAGGGCCTAAGATATTCATGGGGATATTATACCCTCAAAATAAGATCAAGGGGTCGTGCCTAAATTTTACTAAAAAATTGGTATGAAACATTCATATATCATACATCCTAAAACCCTATAGACAAAAAACTAGGATCTATTGGTCCCTAAGGTCTAGAAAAGAAAGTAGTAAAATAATCTATATGATACATCAAAACAAAACAAAGCGGCTACAGAAGATAAAAAAATGTATCTACATACTAACCAAAACCATGCATATGATTAACTATAACTTCTCACATACCTATCTTATTGAATTCATTCCCTATATAAAATTTTTACTGAACCACATTTCCATCTCATTGAAATACCTATTTCATAAGAGAAAATAGGAAGATCAAATGATGTACATCAAAACCCATGTCATGTACATGAGTTGGGGTGAGTCCAACAACCTAGTAGGTATCCCCAGTGCCTCAACAATACTGAGTGCTATTATGATCAAGTGGATTTTCATGAAATAAAAATATAGGGTCTAACCATGTATGTACAACACACCCACCTAGAAATATAACACACTACGAACATACAATTAGAAAATATTTTGCACCATGTTAGGATCTAACTCATACCACATCCCACATAATACCTACTTAGAAGACATTATAGAATCTATGTCATTCCATACCCATAAAATACCTAATTTAGAGCCATTATAGAATTCAATCATCATAAATCACAACCCAACTCAAACATGAAGATTTTGGGTAGTATTTCAACCAATGATTTCCAACCCACACTCGAAGAGTCATGGTGGGGAGTCATATAAAACCTCGACCCATTACCCATGGGATCAAGGTATGGTCAGATGTCCATAATCCTTGACCCATCCCTCATCACTTAAGGGAGGTCCATCATTTATGAGTCACGTCAAACCATTCCCTCTCACTCAATATTTGGTCATCTAGGCCTTCTCACTCAAGGAGAAGTCCCCTTTCATAACTGCCACTCTATTACTCATGGTATGGATTGACATCATTCATCTGCAATGACCCAACCCACATCTAGCTTGTCCTCAACCAATACCCTTTTCAAGGTATGATCGTCATACTAACTCATCCCCTCATACTCTCAGGAGGTCATTAAGAACATTATATCATCCCTATAGACTCTAGGGAGGCAACATAAAATTCATGAAGGCAAGAAAAAGTAAATAACATAGCTCGTATCATATCTCACAAACTCAACATCTAGGAACTAGTCCCTCAGGACCTAGTCCCATGTCTCAAACACATTCATGATCCATATCAACCCTCCAAGGGTTCTATCATGTCTATATGGGGAAACCTTCACTTTAATACCATAAGAAACATTATCATAGGTAAATCTATAAAAAAATACATGCATCATCATTCATCGATATACACAATATATAATCACACTCAAACAAAAAGCATAACAAGCACATAAGATTTGGAAAACAATTTGTCACCTTCACAAGGTCAACTGGAGTAAATGATGTCAATCCAAAAATTTCCATATTACTTTTAAAAAAATTATGATCATATTATTAAAATTATTTCAAAAGGTTATATGTTCCACTTTACTCACACTAGGCCCTTGGCTCAAATACTATCAACATTTTTCATAAAACGCATTTTTCATTTTGAAATAATATTTTAAAACTCATTCCACATATCACCCAGTTCCTTTAAAATTTATATTTCAAAAAAATCTTATTATTAAAATTAAATTTTAAAAATAAACCATTTTCTTTTGAAAAACAATGCATGCCACCAATAAAAATCATAAATAGTTCCACCATCACTCATTCGGCTAGCGAACCACCATCTGATTTCATAGCAAGTTATAAGTCCATGTTGACAATTAGGTCGACACAATATCATACCAACCTTATGGAAACTCACAAAAAAACATGCATCATGTAGGAATTTGCACCAATGAAGGAATAAAAATATAAAATCACCATCTAGTAAACATACTCAAATAAAGTCAAGGCCCCTACCTCAAGTAAGGTCGTTCCCCTTATTTCTGAATTAGGTCATCATTGACCAGGCTCGTCTATGCATCACCTCAACTCCCATGGAACCTTTATTAATCCCCAAAATCACAATTAATTAATTATAAACCTTTATAATTAATTAAGAAACTCAAATTAATTAATTATAATTTATTTATAAATTTATATAAAATATTAATAACTCCTAAAATATCACCTTATGATACAATAAATTCACCCAAACTCATGTCGGCCTCTATAGAGCCAACGATCACCTTCCACATCTAACAATGCTACCAAATTAATCAATTAATTAATTTAAACCAAAAACTATAATTGTAATAATAGGATCCAAACACACTGGGAAACATAATGAAGTTGAAATCTCAAGCAATTTGATAAGGTATACTACTGATGTACTCCAAAATCTACATCAAGAAAAAGACTCAATTTTTAATACCCGAATTGAAATTAAAATTCACCCCAAAATTGAAGAAGACCTAAATAAATAGAGTTTTCATAATACATTATATAAAATGGTGAATGATTTCTTATTTTTAGTGTCTCTAGACATCCTCTATGATCTATATATATAATCCCCAACATGTGACATTATTTCTCCATGATCGGGTGAAATCGTCCATTCTAAAACCCAACATCCAAACTAAAAAACAATTAAAAACAAAGGTAGAAGAATGAGGGAAAAGATAGGTGAGATCTTAATAAGAATTGGTTAGAAAACCCCTCTATAATCTCTTAAATTTAAGGGGTGCCAAGGGGAAATAAAGGATTAGATAAGAGGAATATTCACCCTCTTCCCACATTGCTAGAGTAAAAGGAGCCTGAGGGGGGGTTCCAAATAAGAAACCATTGTTAAATTTCTAAACATACACCTTAAAAAACTACCCTAACTCTACCATCTATATGGTGGCCCTAGGAAGTATACTTGGTCACTAGCCAACCCACGGACTAGTCGGTGGACTCTGTAGTTGAGTTCTAGTAGCCTCGGCCACCCATCCCTTCTCCAACTTCCTCCTGAGCACCTATAACACCTATAGGTCCTTGAACCCCATCCAAAAAAATAAATTTAGAAAACTCAAATTATAAAACTTACATTATGTTATGTGTATCTCAAAATGAACCATCAAACAAATGGGAAAACATTCAAATTCCCTTAGGAATTTCCAACCCAGAATGTTGTGAGTCATTATAGTACACATCTTCATCTACTTTAGTGTTCATGGAAAATGAGAATGTATTCAAATAATCTCTCTATATATTGATTTCTCTATCTTTCTCATAAACCATACTATGTGAATAACTTTATAGTTTCTTTGATTGTAACACTAGAAAGAAAAAATCCACCAATAGTTTTATGAACATCCATAATTAACTCAAATCCAACACAAGGCGCTTTTAGGGTTTATATATGACCTTCATGTAGCCTTTATATCATAGAACCAGTTTCTGGCTTCCCAAACAACCCACCATGTCATTTATAACCTTTTTTACTATGAATATATTTACCAAACTTCCCCAATAGAGACGATAGGGGATGAAGACCCTAGCATGGAAGGTGAAAAAGTAATGAATGAAAAGATAATGATGTATCCATTGAATACAAACTAAGTTATCATCCTAAATCCCCTTTATGAAGTTTCTACTCACATTTCAGTAGTTGGAGACACAACCCATATCCAACCATCTGAATACTCCACTCACATGCCATTAGTTAAATCTATTGGAAGTATTTTTATAACCCCATAGGGCTTTTCATGATATTTCTCAAAGTTCAAACATAATTTTTTCTATATTCCCCCCCCCCCCATGGAATTAAAGAGATCTATGAGCCAGTATTGAAAAGTCATAGTCACCTAAATGACACAAATATTAATTGGAAAAACCAAATAAACATAGAGAACATGATATGAAGAGTGTTAAATCAATGGATATTCAAGGAATAAATGATCTCAAACTCAAGATTTGGATACCAATGTAAGTATTCTATCTCACCAAATAATATACACCAATAAATGTAAAGGAACAAGGATCAAAGTTTCCATATAAAAATTCTTGATTACCTTTCTTAAAGGTTTATACCACTAAAAATCATATATCCACACACATTTACAATATACCTAGATGAAAATATTTATCTAATGGGACTCAAAAGAGAGTAATTTCTAATTAGGGGATAGTGATATAACATCTTTTCTCCCCCTCTAATGATGTAGATAGAGATTTGTATATCTTTTTTAGAAGCTAAATCCTTATGTGGGGATCTTTAATACTTTTAGTTATTTTGGTTAATTCCTATTTTTTCCTATGGAACATAATATTATTAAAGAAAGATTATTCTTT
Source organism: Viscum album (assembly GCA_963277665.1). NCBI lineage: Eukaryota > Viridiplantae > Streptophyta > Magnoliopsida > Santalales > Viscaceae > Viscum > Viscum album. Next base: position 335,083,376 of record OY728145.1, on the reverse strand, counting down.
TATTAATTTTGGGGTTTTAGTTTATAAATAGGTGGTCTACTATCAGTTGTATTCATTTTTTGACAATATTAATAGAATTACTTAGAGAGTTCTCTCTATTTTGGTGTTATCATTGGATTCCTCCCAAGTTTCTCATGAAAGGAACCATTTACCCCCACTACATTGTATCATTTTATTTTTCTGAGTAAATAATCACTTAGATGTTTTCCCAAAGCTTTAAATTTGAAGAATTCTAACAAGGGATGAAGCTTTATCATTTTTATCCAACAAATACATCTTCTATATTCACTGGTATCACGTTTTATATTTTATTATTATTAAATTATAAATTATAATATTTATTAATTTTAGTTTTATCACTCAATTCACACAGTGGTTATGTATTCAATCAAAAGTTCGACTTGGTTATTCTTCCACTAGAAAACATTTAAAAAAGTTTTTTATTATCTTGATTAAAATGAACTAAGTGGTTTAGGATTAATTTTTAAATAAATAAGGTTGGGGTTGTGTCCCTAGTTAAGAAAATAAAATATTTCTATAGTGTTTTCACTTCTTTTAAAAGTGAGAATCTTAGTGTATATCCATAGATCTCTACATTTATGAATAATGAAGTAAGATTTGTTAATTTATACCACTATAAAATCTTTATTCTCCCTTATTTATTTTATTGTTTATGTTTCATGGATATACCACCTTCTTTAATTATCACTACTACATCTATTATATTTTGTTGTTTTATATTTATATCTACTATATTCCTTATATTTTTTTACTCTTATTAGTAAATTAAACATATTTTTAATGGTTGAAAATTCACCCCCCCCCCCCTATTGTCTTTTACATTTACCCATTGGTAATTAAAAAAGAGTAATAGGTTTTAAATTAAAAATAATTAATCTTTCATTGTTGGTTCAATATTAGAATTTATTGAATAAAATGTTATCACTCATGAAAATAATAATGAATGAGAGAGAAAAAATTACATCATAGAGATATTTACTCAAGAAAGCCATAGAATCTTAAATATTTTTTCTATAAGTATGGTCCCAAGGGACATTGGTCTTGATTTTTTCAAACCCCATAACACCACTAGAAACTATATTTGGAATCTATTGATGAAAATAATCGTGAAGAAAATTTCACTAAGACACCCCATAAAGGGAAGGAAAATAAGGTGAATCTCACTAAGAACCACAAACACTCAAATAATGATTTCACATACCTCAAGGTGAGGTATTTTAACTATATTTCAAATGAGATGATATATGGGAATCGCTATGAATATCTTTCATGATTTTTTTATTTATATAAGATGTTTTTATTTCACATGTAATTAAGTGAATGCGTGTGAATCTTATTTAATAATGGGGAATGAAAAAAAACATGTGTCTTGTAATTAATAAATTAGGTAAGATTCATTTATTATAAAACCTACCAAATTTATCATCTGAATTTCATTGCACTCGTATAAATGAAATCAAAACACACATAAATGTAAAAAAATGAACACAAAATGTGAATTTATGACATAACCAATTAGTCCATTCTGGTTTAGGGCTGATGTAGGAAATAATTTAAAATACACATGGATATTTAAGGGGATATATATGGACCAATTAATCTACCATTTAGATTGCTTAAATATTTTGGTTATTGATTGATAATTCAAGTGGATAGAAAAATTTATGTTTACTCTCAATATATAATGTATCATTTGTGTTATTTATCATCCAAATAACTAAATTGAGAGAAAAATTCCCTCATTATACCATCAAAAAATAAGACTCTATAATACTGGAAAAAGTATATCTCAGACTTTTAATAATTATTTCATAGTAATGGGAATTATAATAGACCATCAAGTCGTATGTGTGCACATACACAATGGATTGGAAAAATCAATGATAAAATGCCACAAATTTATTTCTAGACCATTAATAATGAGATAAAATAGAGATTTATGTGGTTTCTTATAAGATTTCATGTTTTAATTTTAATTTAGAACACACCAAGTGTATATCATAAACACTTTCCACTCCAATTAACATTTGACCAAGAATCTGATTTCTCCCTTTTAATAATTTTTTAGTTATAAAAAATATATACCAATTTCTCCCACACCATTTAAAATAATGGGACCATAAATGAGAATAATAATATATTTTTAATGTGAATCATCATTCATTATGATTATAAACATAATAAATACATGTTAATAATTTTATGGGGATAAAAGAAACAAAGAGAATAGGTTTTCAAGAATGTGTTGTCCTTATCATTTCTTGACCCTCTCATCAAAAAATGAACATAGATGTGAAAAAGATTTTATATTTTTAAGAAGTGGTAAATAAACTACTATATAGATTCTCTAATATAAGTAGAATGATTAAATTACATATATCAGTTGTGAACATACCTATAATGCCCCTCCTCCATACAACCACTCAATAGTTCCTAGATCGTTTATGCACTATGTCACCTTAGGCATGTCTCCCTATACGTCAAAGGTCTCCAACTAGCATCAAGGGTATACTATGTGATAATATAGTGACTACACCCTCTAGATTAAATAATTGTAATAATACCAATATAACACAACAAAAGAAAGTAAATAATAATCAACAATAAGAAAAAAAAATAAAAAATACCAATTTGATAAGGATTTACTATGTTATGAAGTCATACAAGATTAAACAAGATCGATTATGGGCATATCATATATGTACATACAAAAAAAATAACCAAATTGAACTAATGGATTAATACTGAGGAACTACCCAACCCACATACAAAATCATTCCCACAAAGCCATGCACCATTTATACATCACCAAATACTAAAATACTAATGATGATATTTTTCCCTTACCTGTATCATAAGACATAAAGTCTGCACTCACCCGGGAGCTCCCATGAGGGTATCATTATGAACTCAAAAGGCCACCACTAATGGTGTCTCTATATAATATCCGTATATATAATAGTGTATGAAAAATTCAAATAAACAGACATCAATAATTAATGAAAAAACCTACTTGACTTGTACTCTTCAATCCATGATATGTCTTTACCTACCTTAACCAGTGTTAGAGTGGAATAATACACCCACGATCTATTATACTGGAAGAGACCTAGGCATTCTGATCAAACATGTTCCACTAGGTATATACATCTTCTATAACTATAATATCCATTGTAGTTTTAACATGAAACCCCACTATCAATTCCTTAATCCTTCCCATAATTTCATCTCAAAATATCCCTCAACACAGTGGGTAACATGCTCCCATCTAGTGGTATCACTCACCAGAAATTATGGCCTCTATGGTGTGAACCTCCTCCATGTTTATTTTCAACACCATTACCCTATACCATTCAATCTAAAAAGTCTAATACCCTTAAAAGTATACTAAACCACCTCATGTTCCATTTTCTATGTGAACATGACCCCAATTACCCAATCGGCCAACCATAGTGAGAGGAATTCACCAATATCCTAGGCCACACCATCGGTAAACCTTCATCTCCACCCATGACAATGGGAAACACCATTATCACTATGCTAGAAACCCTCAACAATATCATATCTCAAAAATACCCAATTCTTAACATATATAAGTATTTCTATCAAAATATAAAACCACAACACCAAGATATACTAGTCTAAACCAAATATTTATCACATTATACTACCCCTAGTATCTCATGGGAATAATGGATACCCCAAGTGGTTATGTTCTTAGTTTATCAACCATAACTTAACCCATGACTATTTCTTACATGTTGCATAAAACATGTACAAATAGTAAACAGCTAGGGACCTACTATCTAAAGTTTACAACACTCCACTCATTAAGAATTTTTTATCTAGTATAGCCTTAATTTAAAGAGTTATAAAAATATAAAAAAAATTGAAATTAATGTTCTTTGGTGAGGTATTAATAAATAGAGATAAATATAAATATTAGTCACTTATATATGGTTTTCCATTATAAAACCCCATGTTTGTGTGGGTTCTGAGAATTCATAAGGGATTTTAATTTTTCTTTTGGGGATGGTTAATTTTAAGAACCAATATGTGGGTCAATAATATAATATTTTGAGCATCCTTGGTTAATCTTTTCTATAAGGTTTGATTCCCAAGAGGGTACTTTGGTTCTTGAATGAGGATTAGGATCTTCATATTAAGTTTAAAGAGTTTTTTGTAGAGTCTACCTAAGTTTCACCATTTGGTGCGTATGGTAGTTCAAATTTTATTGTGTATGGTTATCTAGTGAAAATTTTGGAGGAAGTCATGTGGATATCAAAGGAAAAAATACAGGGTGTCTTGGACATGGGGCTTGGTGCATAATTGCAGAAAACACATGTAGATTATTGCAGAGGTGTTTTTCACAGCTGGTGTGCGGTTTAGAAAAATGTACAAACCAATCGTGTGAAGTGTATTTCCATATATGGTGAAGGATACAGAGTTTCTATATATTTTATCCAACTATTCATCCAACCCATTATTCTAATTATTGAGGTAAAATTATGAATTTTACCTCCTAATTTCTTAAGATGGAATCCCCCTCTCGCACATGGGCCTTCGTACTCCCCTCCATCTTCCTTCTTAGTTTCCCATTGATTTGGAGTGTTTTGGAACTGATATTAAATAAGTTAAGGTATTATTCCATCCTCCACTACATTCATTGACCTTTTCCTTTATTCTTTTTTAATTTTAATTTCTCTTGGTTGGGAATTTGGTGCTCATTCCATGGGAACATGGTGGAATTGTCTGAGTATCATGGAGATTTCATGGGGCTTGTGTACTGGATATCCAATGATAATGTCTTCCCATCGTTTCAAGTCATTTTTCAGGAGGTAATCCATATATTTTGTTTATCTTAGGTTTTTATATTAAATAAATTTATTTTGGCTATTTAATCACCGCATACCATTGGGGTTTTTTCTTGGCTTGTGTAAGGGATGTCCCATAGTAAAGTTGACCCACCATTTCTTGATAATTCATTGGAGGTATGTTGTGCCACCTAATTTATTTATATTTTTTACACTGAATTAATTTAATATGATGATTGAATTAGCAATGCATGTTAGGGCTTCACTCAGTTTGATATCAGGAGTCTGGTGTAGACCTCCCATGGGTTGGTGGTCATGGATTCAATGTGAGAGGGTGTAATTGTGACTTAATAGACCATTATGTAAATTTAATTAAAAGTTATTTGACTAATTATAAAGTTTTATAATTAATTTTTGTAAATATTGGGCATGAATTAAGAGCTTGGTATGGGTGTTCGGTCTTGGGGGAGCATGTACGGGCATCGTTAGTAGTTGTCGGGATGAAAATCATATGGAATCATCAATTTAAGGTATATGGTCTCATGTTCTATCCTTATGGTTTATATGCTTTGTTTTTGTGGAATGATTTGTATGGGATCACTATGGGAGTTTATTACCCTTTGGTTAACTCAAGTAAATAATTTTAATTAAAAGGTTAGTTTAATTAAATTGTGAAATTATTTGAACACCGAAAATAGACCAAACTAAGTGTTGGGTCGCATATGGGGACTTGTGCACTATCCCAATGCCTCATGCATCAATGGTAGAGGAATTGAATTTTTATATTTAGTGTCACTTCCAAACCCCTTTAGAGGAGTGATTAGACCTTATAAAATATAGTGGCACTATAGTGGGGGCCTTGTCCGCCTCTTAAAAAATGAGGCGAGGACTAACATAGAGACTTTGACCTATTTAAGCCTTAAAGGACCTTTGGTATGACTTCGAGGTAAGAGGCTCATATCTTGGTTGGGAGAGATCACACCCTTTTCCTAGAGTTTTGACTTAGCCTAGATGGGTTTAAATAGGCTAGATTGGTATCATGTTGGATGAGTTGGACCTTGGAAATAAAATGGGTAGTGATCCATCTCCCTATAACAGTGTTTATATGGCTTCCCCTTTGAATCCAAGACTCTATTTTATGTATTTACATAGTCAAAAAGTGTGACTTCCTTGAGTGTCAAGTGTTATCCCAAGATATTAGTTGTGGATGACGATCCCAATAGGGATGACTCCACTTGCATGATAACCTAGAAAACCCTAGTGCATTCCTATTGATATATTAACCTTGAGTGGGTGTGTGTGTTTGTGGAGGGATGGTTATGGGTGTTACCTTAGAACTCAAACCAATGTGTAAGCCTGATGGGGATGAGATTATGATGATAGGAATAATAATTAATCTTTCCCTTGTTGTATTTTTATTCATATTTATGATTTCTAATTTATATTTATTAGGATTCTAGGGAATTATTTGTTGGTTTTGGAACTAATATGATTACTTTGGATTACTGGGAATCACCTGTTAATATGGATAAGACCCTGGGATTCCCTGTATGTTTGGGATTTGATCTCATGATATTTTGGGGGTCTATTACTTGTTTTAAGAGCATCATGTGTATATGGTTGATGAAGTTTTAGATGCCTAGATGTGGTTCCTAGGATCCAGTATCGGATCCAGTGATGATGTTATTACATAGTTTCTAGGATTCATTTAATACAGAGATACCACTATGAATTCTCAGGAAGCTCAAGATTGGAATGGTGATACTATTAGACCATTATGAATGTATGCACCCTCTTGGGTTCTAATAGAGGTATGAGGTGTTGGGTGGGAGTTTATCCCAAAGCATGGATATTGGACTTCCTAGGGGTAATTGTTGGATACCCTTTATCAATGCCTTTTATAACCCTTAGGATCAAGTGGATGCACCATATATGGTTCATATGAGGATTCAAGTGATATTGGATACCCAGTAGATTTACTATGAGATCCAGGAGGGTATTCCATTTGAATTCATAGTTTACCCAAGAATCATTCTAGACTAGATGTATAGGATTGCCTAGGGTCTCCCCCTCTTAGGAATCAATCTTCAACCTAAAATTGAGAGAACTCGAATACTATCATGGGGTTTATCATTAAATATTGAATATGAGGGATTCCTAGGATGAGGGATGTTATTTATTTATTTTTTTATTTTTTATATATATTTATTTCAGAAGAGTGTGTCACATGCACATATCGTTGCATATATCAGTTCATACAGGACCATGTTGGTGGTTTTCGAATGAGATATGTAGACATGCCCTGCTCAGGCCATCATTGCACATGGGTACCCAACCAGCTCTCACATAGTTATTGTAAGTAGAGATTAGGCTAGGTCTCGTATCTTAGTTCAAGAAGGATGGATTGGGGTCTAGAGATTAAGTAGGTATGTATTGAAGTTGTGATAGAGCCTAGAGTCTTGATATTTATCTTTTTATTTTATATATGTGACTAGACCATGGGGTGATCGGTCTTGAATACCTATTTTTGCACATTTCATTTTGTTATAGATTTCCTTATGTTTATTGCTTCCACTAATTGGTTTATTTTTGTTATGTGTGACACTTAGTTATTTCTATTTCTATTTTTTACTCTAATGATGGGGGTATATCCTCCCCATGGTACCTCCTTATACCACTACTACTAGTTATAAGCCTCTATAGTTTAGGGAGGAGTGATTGAGGTCATGAGGTGGTCTAGTATAGTTAATGTTTAGAGTGAGTTGGGTCAGGTTATTATAAAGTGGTATCATAGGTTTTATTTTTATATTTTCTTGAAATTTAAGATGTGGTAGCCAGGTGATATAGTAAGGTGTTGGATCCTACTATTTATATCAGACTAGTGTGACAAGAATGCTTATTCTTGTGAGAATTCCATGTTATGAAGAATTGGGATTGTGGTTCTTTGTGTTTGATGTTAGGGTTGTATATGATTTTCACCCTAAGATACTCACATGTATGTTTGAGGTTCTTGATTTATTAAGGATTTTATATCATGTTCTTAGATGAAAGAGGTGTCCCATGCATCATATTTGGAATGTAGTATTCACATGACATGTAGGCCTACTAGTGATATTAATGTCACTAATGACTAAGGATTAGTTGTTTAAATTGTCAGTAACTACTCATACAAAATTCTTCTATATAAGTGCTTAGTGGTATTCTACTCAACTGGGTCTACTTTTATATATATATCCTTCTAATAATATATCATGTGGATCCATGGTGATGTACTTGATTAATAAGGAGTAATCCACTTGCATGGGATGTGCAATGACCTGTAGTGGGTCAGAGTTGGCCCTTGGTTCCATTGTGATGACCTTGGTAGGTTGATATAGGCATATGATTTCTTAGTGTTACACCCCATGAGGGTGATGTGAATGGTAAAGGTTCAATTATTTAAAGTTCTAGTAAGAACATATATGATGTTTTATCATATATCTTTGAATGGAACTCTACCAAACTAAATATATCAACCATTGTACCTTGACATGGATCATACCAGATGATTTTATAGGTTATTATCTTGAGTTGTGATTCTCTAGGTATTAGTTCAGTGTATATATTCTTGATAAGAATTAGTGATTAGTAGACTATGGCTTGGAATTTGATTCCAATTGTAAGCATGAGAACCTTAAGGGGTGTCAGTTTGTGAAATGTTTTGTGGTTTATAGACTGTAACATGAGATGTTACCCATGAACTTGACCTACAATGGGACCTTGGTTTATGTTCTAGGTGGGATACCCTAGTGACCATCTTGGAATACAGCTCGAGTTTAAGTGAGTTGGTTTCTACTTTTATTTGAAGTTGGCACATGGAAGATTTTGGCCCAAGTTCACTAATTATTTAAAAGTGGGAAACATAAATGGATGATTGTGTTTAATATCGATTCATAAATTGTTAACGACCATGTGATATAGTTGGTGAAGCATTAATTTTTTTAGGAAGGCAGCAAGGGTGATAGCACTTTGGCGTCAATGTTGGTGTTAAGGGAATGGTCATTTGGATGCCTAGTCTGGTTAGTTTTAGATTAGATTTGATATGTGATTATGGAATGGTTGGATGTTATGAATTTTAGAACACTTTCAGGAGGCAGTGGTCTTATGAATAATTGTGGAAAGAGTATGGTGCCTAATTTTGTTGAGGATTACCAAGGGAATATTGGTTGAAAATTGAATAGGCATTCAATAGGGTGTGGTATGCCTGGTTTGATGATGTATGAATCTTTAATTCATTAGTCAGGTTGTTAGAAGTTGGTCATATTAGAGCATGTGACCCCTAGTTTTTTATGAGAATATGGTGGTTCATGTTATTATGTGTAGGACCTGTGTAAATTTTGACAAAATTCTTGTGGGTATGGTGACTCAGAGATTTGGATGAATGTAAGAAATATGGCCTCCATATTGATAATAAATATGTAAGAGGTGTGTTGTTATAGGATTATAGTGATGAGTTTGGATGGGGACACGTGGCATGCACAAGATGGTTCTTATTGAATTTATGCTCAAGGAGTGGTATAAGGGAAGTTGTGTGGTGTCAAGTGCACCATCAAATATTTTAGGGTGTGGCCCTCACTATGGATGAAGTATCAGTAAATTTCATTGGTTTTGTTCATGGGATCCAAGAATGGGAGGTAAGAGATATTTCATATTGGTGGTTAATTATGAGTGGGAAGGTCATGTCTAGACTTTCAGTTTAGTGATGAATAGAGAATAGGCTATGGTGGTTGGGAGATTCTTTTTCAAAGTAATAATAATAAAATTCCTATGGTGGAGACTAATGTGTCAGTCACAAGCATGTGACCATTATACTAAGATGGTCATGATGGTATTCGGATACTAGTATGATGCCGGATTCCTTGGGGATTTCCATATGTGAATCAGATGCGATAATAGATCAAAACTAAGAATTGGATCAATCTTGGGATAGAATTCAGTGATATAAGGGAGCTTGGATTAGGCATGTGTTGGCATGTGTGGAAGGACACAACTGCTATTTTTTCGTGGAGGATCTAACTATGTAATCACAATAGGATTAAATTTATACTTTAGTGATCATGTTCATACAATCATAGAATACCTCCAGTGTTTAAGGAATTATGATCAGGTGTTTAGTAGAAATTCAGTGGTAGAAACTGATAATTTTAATATGGGTCAACCAAGGAAGGTTTGACTTATTTTATCATGAGTAATTGGATGTAGTGGACTAGAAACTGCACCATGCAGATTGATAGAATGTGAGATGGGTGTTACAGTAGTTAATTCTAATGGTGAAGTGTTGTGGTTTAGAATTTGTCATTTTGATCTAATTCATATAGTGGGGAGCACCATAGGTGAGGTGATTAGTTAGATAAGTACATGTGGATGTATCGGGATAGGTGATCATTATAGAATGTTATCATGATTCTTCTGAGTGATATAAGTGCTAGAATGGGAATTTGAGATTGGAACATAGCCTGTGATGTTGAATTAGTAACCAATGTAGATTGGGATTTATGTTTTGAAGGTCACTAAGACTTCTTGAGAATGATAATTATTATATTGTGAAGATTTTAAACCCCTATGTCTTTGTGGGTTGTGAAAATTCATAAAAATGAATTTTTCTCTTGGTGGATGGTTCATTTTGAGAACTGATACTTGGATTGATAATATAAGATTTTGAATATCATGGGTTATTTTTTGGATAAGGTGTGAGGCTTAATATGTGCCTTGGATTCTTGAGTGAGGCTCAAGAGATTCAGATTAGGTTTCATGAGTTTTTGGAGGAGTCTTCCCAAGGCACATTGTTTGGTGTACACATTTTCGGGAAACCATGTAGCACCCTGAGCATTAGAAGGTTTTCAGCTCAAATTGTATTGTGCATGGTTTTTTATAATGATCAGAGCATGGTTTGGAAGAAACTATGTGGATCTAAAATTAAATTTCACTAGGTGTCTTAGACCTTGTGCTTGGTACATGGTTTTTGTATAGTTAGAAACAAATTGTGCACATTGTTGCATATGTGTTTCACATGTTTGGGGTATATTTTACCAAAACATGAATACAAACCATGAGAAGTGTATTTCCTTGGATAGTGAAGTCTAAATGGTTGGTTCATGGTTTGTTCAACCATGAGGAAAAACTATGAAACTTATTAAATAGGGAAAACTAAAATGTTTCCCTCCTAGTTTCTTAATAGGGAATCACCCTCTTCTTTCTCCCTCTATTTTGTGTGGACCTTGGGGCTCCCATCCCTATTTCTAATTGGTTTCCCCTTAATTTGGGGTGGTTTTAGAACTGATATTCAGTGATTTAAGGTATGATTCCATCCTCTTATACCTCTATTGATCTCCTCCTCAATTATTTTCCCATTTTGATTTCTCTCGATTAGGGATTTGATGTCGATTACACTGAAGTGTGGTGGAATTGGCCGAGTTTCATGGGGATTTCATGTGGATTACATAAAGGAGATCCCATGATGATGTATATCTACTATTACAAGTTGTTTTTATTTAGGTAAATTTCTTATTTAGTTTCTATTAGGATTTTTTATTAAATTTATTTATTTTGGATATTGAATCATCGTCTCCAATTGTGTTTATGCTTGGATTACATAGGGAACATCCCATAGTGACATCGACATTCCTTTTATTAGTGATTAAACGGAGGTATGTCACATCACCTAATTTATTAAGGTTTTCCCTTTGAAATAAATTAATTGGGTTTTATAATCATCAACATGTGTTAGGTTTTCGCTCGCTTTGATGTTGGGAGTCTGTTGTGGACCTCCCATGGGTGAGTGGTCATGATTTCAACATCACAGGATATATCAGTGAGTTAATCATCTAATGAGAATATTTAATTAAAATTGATTTAATTACTTATAAAGTCTTATAAATAATTGTTTTTAGTTTTGGGTGTGAATTAGGAGCTCAGGACATGAGGTTAATCTTTAGTGAGAATATACAGGCAAGGGAATCAGTTGTCAGACTAGAGATCATATAGAAGTGTTATTTTAAGTTTGTTAGTCTCGCATGATATCCCTATGTATTATATTCTTTTTTATGTGGAATAAGTTGTGAAGACTCACCATGGTAGGTGATTCCCCTTCAGTTAACTCAAGTAAGTAATTTGAATTAAAATTTAAATTTAAATTAAAATGTGAAACTAATTGAATGATATGAACAGACCGAACTAAGTGTCAGGTCCCACATGGGGCCTTATAAACTAGCCCAATGCCTTATCCACTAATGGTTGAGGCCTTAAATTTTGATATGCAATGTGACTTCTATACCCCTTGAGGGGAGTGACCATACCTTATGAAATAAAGTTTCTTTGGACTATGAGCCTTGTCTTCCTCTTGAAATAATTGTGTTGTGGATTGGGATGACTAGCCCAAGAGGGATAGCTGAGACCCTTGAGGCACCTCCAAGAAGAAGGTTAGTATTGACTAAGAGACCTTTTCCTTTTTAGGAATTAAAGGACCTTAGGTGTGCCTTTTATCTAATAGGCTCATATTTTTGGTTGGGAGTGATTATAGATTTTTCATGTAGTAGTGACGTAGCCTAGGTGGGTGACCTTAGGCTAGTTTGGGATCAAGTTGGGTGAGTGGTTCAGCTGAGTAAGACCTTAGAACAGAGATGGTCTATGATCCATCTCCCTGGACCAATGTTTATGTGGCTTCCCCTTTGAGGACAAAAGTTTGTTGTATATGTTAACACTTCTGGAAAGTGTGAATTCCCCATGTTTCAGGTGTTATCATAAGAAATTAGTTATGTACAAGGATCCCAAGAGGGATGCATCTACTTCTGCACTGACCTAGAGGATACGATTGGGTTCTTATTGATAGAAAGGCCCCAAGTGTTTGCATGTTTTTGGGAGTGATGGTTTCAAGTGTCCTCTTAGAACCCAAACTGATGTGTAAGCCTGATGGGGCTAAGATAATGATGATGGAAATGGGTGTTTAATAATGCCTTGTTGAATTTTTATTTATTTTTATGATTGATTAATGATATTTCTCAGGATTACTAGAAATCATCCATCGGGCCTAACACTAATGTGATTTCTCCGGATTCCCAAGAATCACTGATTGAGATAGATGATACCCTAGGTTGTTTGGTATGTTTATCATATGGTCCAACAATATTTTTGGGTTGGATTTATATTTTTACTATCATCTGGTGTATATGGTTAATTTGATCATGGATGACTAGAGGTGGTTCCTAGGATCTAGCAACGGAGTCAGTGATGACATTCTTATAGGAATCTATCAGATGTCTAGGATTCCTTTTATATAGTAAGACCATTGCGAATGATCGAGAAGCCTAAAATTTGAATGGGGATATCGCTAGGACATTGATAATTCATATAACCTATGGGATTAAAATATTAGTATGAGGTGTTGGGTGGTTTTTTATCCCTGAGCATGGACGTTGTACATCCTAAGGGTGACTATTAGATCCCCTTTATTGATGCTTATTATACCCAATAAGATTGGGTGGACACACCATATATGGTTTGGATATGGATCCATGTAATATTTGATTCTCAAGATATTGAATGTGATATCTAGAAGGGTATTCCATTTGATTGTCTAGGATTCCCAAGAATCATTCATTCATGGACATATAAAATTTCCTAGGGCCGCTACCTCCTAGGAATCAAATGTTTCCCTAAAATTATGAACAACTAGGTACTATTGTGGGGTCCAACCCTAGATATTTAGGATGAGGTATGCCTAGTGATTCCCTTGGGCTTTCTACTCATCAGTAGAGGTGTGGGTGTGGGATCCCTAGAGTGTGGATAGAGGTCCCCCTGAGGTGATGCTCATGATTAGAGATATTTTGGCTATGACTAAAGTAGATATTAGGATTTTGTTTTATATATTTTCATTCAATATGAACATATCATTGCATATTAGTATAGTATTTTGACCAACTGATTTATGTACTCACACCCTGCTTGGGCTGCCATTGCACATGGGTACTTGAGCATCTATAACATAGTTATTTCAGGCCCAGGACGGGCTAGGGCCCAGAACATACATTGATAATGATGGATAAGAGTCTAGATATTGAGAAGGTATGAATTAGATTTTTGGTAGATCCTAGAGTCTTCATCCTTATTTTTTATTCTATATATGTGATCATCCCAAGGGAAATCAGTCTTGTATGCATGTGTTTTCAAATTTTATTTTTTATATCATGTATTATATTTGCTACTTCCACTGCTCATCTTATTTATTTTATGTGTGATACTTAGTTATTTATGTTGTTATTTTTTACTCTTATACTGGAGGGTATAGCCTCCCCATAATACCTCATTAGACCCCCACTTATAGTTAGCAGCCTCTGGTATTCTAGGGACTTGCCTGAGGTCACTTGGTGGTCTATTCTAGTTATTGTTTAGAGTGATATGGGTTGTGGCATTACAACCTTACCTGTATCTCCCTCCATATTTAAATGACATTTGATTCGGATAAAAAATGGAGGAGATCTCCCTTGGAAAAGAATAGAGAAATAAGAGGGTTCTGGGATAATTTTTGTTGTTTTATATAGGTTATGGGAACCCACAAATCCCATTAAAATGTGTTTTTAATAATTTATTTAAAAAATTTAAGGTAATAGAAATATTATTTATCTGATCCATAATTACTCAAACTAGTAAGGATAAATGATCCTTTCTCAAACCAACACGCATAAATGACCCTTACTCAATCTAGTAAGAATAAATGATCCTTTCCCAAAATTGAAGAATATGGAAACATTATTCATTTGAATTGATACTTACTCAAAATTTTATATCCTAGGTCTGACTAACCACTAAGATATGGTTGAATTAGTGGTATTATTTTATTAACTTTAAATTCAACCTCTTGAACTTGTTAAGTTTCTTAATCCTCTTGAGGATTTCTCATATCCTTGAATCATGTGTAGTAATAATAAGAAAGAGAGTAGTTCATAGTATTTACATGGTTCATACATAATAGCCTACTCCTTTACAAGATTTTTTATACCACCCCCCCCCCCCCAACCATGGATTATTCCACTAGTTTCAATAATCATCTATAAGAAAGGATGGTCCAGTCTTATTAACATAGACTTTACTGTATTATGAATTCTAAAATCCACTGGAAGAGAATACAACTTCTCAACAAAATATTTTTCAATAATGAAAGTCCTTTAGCTTGCTCCTGGTGATCTTTGGACCTATTAATGATAGTCCTCCTCTACTAATAGATTTATCAGCAGGTCTTCATGTAAACACCTTTCATGAAATTCAATAGCACTATCTCAAAACTCACTTCATATATTAAACAATATGGGCTCTTCTCCTCCTTCTGAATACTCAAACAATAGTTATTCTTCTTTAGAAAAGGATATCTTAGATTCATATTCATATTTTATATCTAATATTAGAAATTATCAGTCTCTCAAAATTCACTCACATATAATTTGAAAGTTCTCTCAGAGTTGTTCTCTCACTTATTCTTTTTTAACTAAACTTTTATATCCACATAATTATATCATGAATATTATCCTCCATATTCAAAATATGTAAAATACTTGATATTTGGATGAATATAAACTTCTAAATTAAATCATCCAATGAATTATCAATTATATTTACAATAAAAAATTCTTTATTTAAATCTCCCAAATAATTAGGCATTTCCTCCTTTGAAATCCTATACAAAATCCGCTTCACTTAACTCATTCGAAATCTCATCCTTGTTTTCATGAATGAATGCAATATGATGTGGATATTTCCTTATGTAAATCTATATTTTATTTTTCCACTTTTTATTAATTTAAATACATATAATCAATTCATATGATTAAGATTCTTATAATCAAATGACTTCTCAAAATCCTCTAAGTTTTGAAATGATACGAAGCATAGGTGAAGTCGTACTAAACTCAAAAAC
Organism: Viscum album; assembly: GCA_963277665.1. Classification (NCBI taxonomy): domain Eukaryota; kingdom Viridiplantae; phylum Streptophyta; class Magnoliopsida; order Santalales; family Viscaceae; genus Viscum; species Viscum album. Next base: position 335,067,596 of record OY728145.1, on the reverse strand, counting down.
TCATATGAAACTTTTTAAATTATATGGAAATGTGGATGAATTCATATGAAATAAATTTCATATGAATTTGAAGTTATAAGATTATGAATTTTCTATTTTACTACCTTAGGATAAAATTGTATGATCGGCATCAAGTCATATAATCATAGTCCTTTTAAAAAATTTAGGCCTCAAACCAGAGTGATATGAATTCATTCCTTTATTAAATTAAAATTTCATCATTCAAATTCATATGATTATCCAGAAGTAATATGATCCCACTAAAGTCTTAAAATCGTGTACTTTTATATTTTTCTAATTCCAGCTCAAGAATTCTAAACTTATGAAAATGGCTCCAAGTCTTCTTCATCTCATCTCCAGATCATCTCTGCCATTCAAAAAACCACTAACAAACTATTTTGAATAGTGTTTCTACATCCACTAACACATTCCCTTAATTTCCAAGAATATCATTAAACTGATCATCACATTTAATTTTTGACCTTGTCTTGGACCTCTCTACTGGAGATCTTTAAGTTATAGCCTGAAAACTCCTTTATCACTTGATAATTATAGTATATCACTCAACTTATGGACATGGATATATTATCAAGAATGAAAATAAATTAAAACTCATGAATCTATAAAAATACTATAAGAATCACAATCAAATTTCTTTACCAAACACATATTGACTCATTGATATAAAATGAAATTCTTACTTCAATTCTTACTTGGGCACTTCAATATCCCCCTTTGAATTTTTTTAAATACCAATAATCACAAATTTCAATATGTGTAACTTCATAGATTATTACTTCTCCATTTATTGATAATAAATTCAAATTATAATTTAAGGTTCTTATTATTTCACTTTCTTCCTTAAAAACTCTCAAAAAAACTTTCTATTCTCTCTTTTCAGATTTGGACAATAGATTATTCCACTTAAGATAAGTATGATACCATATGAATTCCTTATCAAAAAACCTTTATCCAAGAAACTCTAAGTCTATATGGTCTAATCCTTTTTAGAATATAATATTTCATTAAAAAAGTTGTCAATGTTTTCCATAAACAGCCATACTTGTGATACCAACTCAAGAATCTCATTTTAGGGGCTACTTAAAAATAGATTTAATGTGATAAATAATTAAATTTCACAAAAATCAACAAAACCCTAAAAATAGTTCGTGTTCATGTCATAAAAACTGTCCTTTTTCTAAAAATTTCATCAACTAACACCTCACCTTTTTAAACATATTTTATATATCAAAAATAAGGGTTGAAAGTGTGATTGGCATACCATTTTCTACAGTTTTATATAGTTGTCTAGAATTTACCGATTCACTACATGTCAACTTCAACTCATTTTACCCCCCTCAAGGGATTAAATAAACACCTCATATCCCTGGTAGTTATAAAATACAATTAATAACACCTAATTTTCTATCTACTATGTATATTACTCAAAATTCTTCTTTAATTCCCTATAAGTTATCACAAATAAATAAAAGGTTTAGGGAATAAGGAGGGAAAATTTTTTCATATCATAAGTTAAACTAATAATGAGAGTATTATCTCAACCTAGGATCCTCTTTCATTTCATAATCAGTATGGGGATATTTCTTTGTATTCTTTTTTATGTTTTTAGCCTCAATAGTTTTCTTGTCTTCTTTATTCCCTTTATCTTCTTCATTGTGTGGAGAAATTTTCTCCACCTCATTCATCAAGGAAGCTTCATTTCATTGTTCCTTCATTTATAATTTCATAAATTCTTCTTATAATATAAGAATAGTTATACAATTATTCATTTCATGTTCAGTTTGTTCATATCTCTCACAAATTTATTAATCCTTCAAATGTGATTTTGTGAATATATTATCCTAATTTCTAGACTTTTCATAAGAAACAAAAATCTTTCCTTTATCTCTAGAATCAAATACTTATTTTTTAATTTTTTGGCCTTATCCAGTTGTTCTATCTATATTTTTAAGAACACTTTCATGAATTGATCTGATTTCATAAGTTTCTCAAACACCTTCTTGGCATCATTAATGTTATATGACTTCTCTATTATTGTCTTATGAATTCTGTTCACTTTAAATGCATATGGATATTCTCTAGGGAGTATAATCATGCACTCCTTGTCATTTTTTGAGTTGGTTCCCTAGAACTGAACTCTAAGTACATGATGATTACATGTATTCATTATTTTGAATATTAAAAAGGTTTCTTATCACATCATGATTATTCCTATGCATGACATAATATGTGATAATATCCTAATGATATATGCCACATCAAAATTACATAGTAGTCCCCCTCTATGATGTGATACTTTAGATGATATAATATTATTCCTGAAACCCATGTTCTATGGTTGGATGATATTATCTAATGGTACATAGAAAATACAGGCTATTTGGGTTAGGATTCTCATAAGACATTGAGATGCTCTCTCATGGTGTTCTCTCTTGGTAATCTATAAGAAAATAGGCTATGAGAACAAACCCATCAATGGAAAATCATAATTTTATGTTTTATTGGATGTTCATATATATGGACATGTGTATTGATCCATATACATTAAAATTATCATTAATGAATATCATAATTTTTGTACATTTATATATTTACAAAAACCCTCATGACATATGCTCATGGTGAGGTAGGATGCAGTGGGTGCATCATGAGTGATATTACAGTAATGGATAATGTGGGAAAGGATGTATCCCTTTTTTGTTAATGGAAGTTATTATCTCATGCTCTTTGATGGATAAGAAAATTCCTGGATAAATCTATATTCATGGGGTTTAGTGGGAAAGTTCATTTCTAGAAATTCAAAGAAATAAATATTGAGCACATAAGTTGATGACATCATCATGCGACCTCCTTGATTAGAGATAACATGATAAATGGATTATATTGCATGGTAAGAATTCGTAGGTGGTTGTATGTCATCGTGATATTAGCTTTATTCTCTATAGGTTCCATGGAATTTCTCTAGATTCTAATCTTGGACTTTAGGAGGTTCTTCTTAATTCCACTGAGAATGGGGCCTAAAGGGTCACACACTAAGTGTGTTTACGATCCTAGTTAAATTTAGTATTTAATTTAACAAGTTAGAATAAATAATATTTATTTGGGTTTTTTTATTGCCAATATTTAATCTCAAGTTATTAAAAATAATAAGTGAGTTAAATAATAAAAAAATGAAATGTTTTGAGAATATAATATTTATTATATTTATCAATGAATAAGGCACAAGTATTTATTTGTTAAATAAAAAGTAATTATTCATGGTTCATTAAATGTTGAGGAGGATAAGTGAACCGAGTTTAATGTTCCAATTAGAAAATTATATAAATGATATTTATTTATATTATTAAAGTGATGCACATTTCAATTGATTAATAATAATAATTTTATTATTATTATTAGACATGGTTTCAACTAAGAATTGGGTAATAGGAAAGGGGATTGTGTGCAGGCTTCCAACCCTAAAAATTCCATAATAAATATATAATTATATCACTTTCCATAATCACTCTAGTTGTGATCAATGGATAAATCAATGATCTCTCTCAATATGTATAGAGGGATTAAGAGATCTAGATTTCTCTCTTCTCCTCCTATTATCTCAATACACTGAGAGAATATCAATAGTTTTATCCTCATAGAAGAATTTGGTTGTGATCAATCGTGAACAATGTGAGAGATTGGGATCAACCATGCTAGTACCTAGTGATTCTATGATGATGTTTAGAGATTGTGGTTAATGTTTGGATCATATCTATAGAGAATTTACACTTTTATCCTATAGTACCACTATGGTATGATGAGAAAAAGTTAACCATGTCATCAATTAAGAAATAATTACGATTTTGGGTAATTCTATATCTTCTTATAAATTTATTATAAATTACATGTAAAGATCCTCCTATTCTCATTCCATCATTTAATCAAGTCATGTAATCTTTGGATTTTATTGGTCATGAAATTATTCATCATGTACAACAATTATTATTTGTAAATTAAGACTAAAATATATATTCCCCATGCCCTACAAGTGCTTCAATTACACCTAAAACCTATAAGTGGTATCAGAGTGATCAAATGGTTAATTTATAATTATTTCTTAATTATTAATTTAATCACATACGTTTACAAATCATATTACTCAAAATATATTTCTTCTTGAAATATTAAAATATTTTTATCTGGCCTTTCCTTGTTCTCGCTCATATAACCGATAAACATGTCAAGATAGAATTAAGGGACATATAAAAACACCATCTGAAGATTCTAAGAATTATATCTAGATAGCACAAGACTATAGGTCTTTTAAACCCAATTACACACAGTGTAACTGTTTATCTAACATGTATCTCACTAAGTTATCACATCAGTCTGAAGATCTCAAATCGAGTCTAATAAAATTAGATCTACAGTGATCTTGAAAAATTGACATATGGTTTGAAGAACCACACATCATGTAACATTCATACATGACCTGTAGTATTCATGTTATCATAGGGGATAAATGGGGTCCAAGCATGTTTTGTATCCACTACATGACATGGGGACTAGTAAACTATGTAAATTTGATGTCATGCACCATATAGGGTGATTACACATTGTGTACCTCAATCACATCTATGGTAGGTGACATTTTCAATCCATAGGCATGTGTCGTGGACACAGGAAGAAGACAATACACGACATGTAACCAAGTACATATCATGTAGCCTGCTGCAACTAGTGTTCTTAATTTAACACAGAGAGAATAATTAATTATATGATTATACCTATTCACATGTGTTTTGTGTGTTGTTTATTCAATAGTACATTCTATGTCATAGCATTGTTAACTATATATTTAATTAATTTATATGTTAAATATAAACTAAAATTTGTGTATGTTCTTTTCTTATAGTGCACTCTATGTGCATCAAGATCATCACATGCAGTGTAATTCACATGTGTTACATGTGCCATTTTTTTGATAGTACACTCCATGTAATTACCTATAATATAATGTGATATGGATTCCAAGGGAATGAAAAGGCATAAAGATTATGCAAGTTATTTTGGATGAGTGTGTGTTTTTTCCTCCAAGTAGACTTGTGTACTCTATTAATTTTAAATAAAATTAATTAATTTAGTTTGTTTAAAATTATGAATGGTTTAATTTTAAGTATTCTCAGATAACATTCAGATAAATTTTATTAATTAGATCAATTCAGGGTACTTTATATTAATTAAATAAAGAATTGAAGTATTTTATGAATAAATTAAAAGTGTATGTTTGCTCCATGCTTTGTGGATGGTCATGATATTAGACAAGAATTGTGTATGTGATTGGTTTATTTTAATTTATTATTGAATTAAAATGTTGGTTTGTAAGTCATACCATCCTCATTATTATGTAAGGTTTTGTGTTCTTGTAGTTTCTTTTATGTAAACACCCTTTATGAAATACATTGGATCTCCTCACTTGTATATGAGTAAAATATTATGTAAGGATGGAGTTACCAGGAGAGACAAGGTAGTCTAAGTCTTAGATCTGAGGAGAAACCCATCAAGATGATACACAGGAGAAAAAGTGGAATGATACAACATGAACTAATCTATGGTTCTAGGTGTTTTACCCTATAGTTGAGGCTTGTTTTATCATCCACTAGATAAACTAAACATTAGAGAATCTCATGATCATACCACTTATATTTTATTTCTATAAATTTCATGGTTGATTTTTTTTTTGGGTATGTTACATGATCACTTAATAAATGAATTAACAATCATGAAAGATGGAATAAAATAAAACTAGATTATGTGTAAATTTTCTCAGACATGGTTAATCGCATAAGCAAGATCCACTTAATATTAACAAGTCATGTGATAAGATAAAACTAATATTTATTCATAAGGATAAAAACCCCTCAAATAAAATATTAATTTGGTATATCCTTCTGTTAATTAAGTTAAAAATTGATTTCATAGTTAAAATTGATTGACCAACCCAAGTCATGGTTATTTAAATTATTAGGAAACTTTTAGATTGAATTTTTGGGTTAACTTAACTTGGTTTACATCAAGAGTTAACTGAATAAGCATGGATTAGTGTAAATGGGAGGCAAGGTTTGAGGAAATATTTATCTGAGATTTTAGGATTGGGGAGTCTAGTTAATAGATCAAATAACTATGAGTTAATGTTTTTGTTGAGTTATGCCAACTTAAAACCCTTTAATTTACCTGTCAGGTTGAATTTTGGGTTATGATAAGGGAAAATGGGTCTTTGCCACTATAATATCTAAGAAATTGGATATTCCAAAACTAATGGTGAGGGAATTTTGGTTTCAATAAAATAGTGGGATATTATTAAAGTATAATAAAAGTTAAATTTGCCAATCTAATTTGGTAATCAAGGAATAACTAATTATCTGCTCTTAGTTTTTATTGAAATGGAAAACTACATGGCTTTGACAATGTCACTAGAATCCATACTAGATAAGTATAACCTTCACATTGACATGAATGTACAGGAATGGTATAGGCACTAATGCATTATACTATTCCATAAATGGAAATTATATGTGCTGGAAACCCCACTTCCTGAGTTTCTGGTGAAAGAGGCTAGTGAGGAAGAAGTATACTCTACCAGAAACATTTAGATGATGAAATAGATGTCCAATGTTTTATTTTATCCCCCATATCCAGTGAGATTCTAAATTAATATGCGTATGTTTATATATATATATCACATTTTTTATCTTTATCAGGAGGAGAGATGAGTGGGATATGAGATCCCTAATTCACTATTCACATGCAATCTTGGAGATTTGGTTCTAGTTGAGCCTCATGTAGTCAAGATGATTGGATACATATAACACTTATACATATTTGGATTTGAGATGCACAATGAGTTTTGTATGGATATTACTATATCCTCACTATCTAAAACCTTCTCCAGTTTTATTGTGAATTATAAGATGATAAATAGTGAGAAGGATTTTGGAAATTCTAACACTTATTCATGAATTTGATGAATACATGTGGCATGACCAACCCACGGCCCTTATGGTGAATAAGAAAATGAATAACAAATCAAAGGTTCTGAAGACTAATTTCAAGTCTAAGTCTCTAAATAATCATCCTCCCAAGAAGAATAATATCCAATGGTGAGAAAAGGAATGGAATATAGTATGTTTTCATGTGGAAAGAAAGGCCATTGGAATAGAAAAACACCCATCCAAAGAAGAAAGGGAAAGATTATAGTGATTTTGTTATCAAGTATAATTTTTCCATATCTAAAAGTTGAGTATTAGATACTTCATGTGGTTCCCACATTTTTATCCAAATACAAGAACCAAATAAATTTTGGAAGATTTCCAGAGGCAAGGTGGATCTATGGGCTACTGGTGGAGTGAGGTTGGCTACTCTAGCCATTGGATACTACCACCTAATGTTTATAATATGATTGATTTTGATTTTAAATAATTGTTATCATGTTCATGGTAATTACATGAACATTTATAAATGAAACAACCTTTTTTAATGAGTAAATTCATTATTAAATAATGTAGTTATAAAAAACACATGAAATACATTAATTATTTTTAAATGTTATATCCTTTCATATTTAAAATAATATTGAGAATCATAACTATTTATAATATATCCATTGAACAGTGATGTTATTAGTAGTATATATAAATATTTATGGTAAAGTCTAATTGGCATTGATGAAATAAGTGATGGTATCGACCAGTAGGACCATACTCTATGAATCCCATTTATCAAAGCTTCCAAGGGAGATAGAATCTTTGGTATTTTACCTTGACCAAGCCCAAACTGAGATTCAAAAACTAAACCATTATTGAAACTATTTATAGTAGAAGTTTAAGATCATCGAGATCACAATCCAAATAATGTTTGCTGAACCACCCCATGAAAACCTCCCCACTACACACCTTACCCTTAGGGAATTCACTGGTGTAATAAAGGGCTATGTATTTGACCATTGAAGTATAAATTTTTATATCTTTATTTTATATAAAATAATTATTAATTTTATCCCTTTTTAATATTACTTTTTAAATGATTAGATAATGAGTTTGATAAAAATTAGTTTTTAATATGACAAAACTCAAATAGTATTTTTGGGAAATATATAGTTTCAATCAAGACACTCTTTTTGATGAATTTTTGAATTTTTAAAATAAAATATATTTTGTTAAAATATTATTATTAAATAATATTTATTAAATATAATTGATAATATAATCTTATGAATTCAAAAATAATTTTTATATGGTTAAGAAAACTGTTATTATCAAAAAACCAGTATTTTTCAATAAATGGGGTTTTTTATTTAAAAATATATTTTCTCATATTTAGAGATTTATTTTGATAAAAAAAATATTTTTTAAATAATAATATCGTAATTATCCAATGGTTAATATTTCATAATTTTCAGATACATTTGAATTTTTGGTGAAAATTAAATTATACGGTGTGTATTATGACATCATAATGACACAAAAGTTATGTAATGTATGCCATAAAATCTATTCACAATCAAATATATATTTACCATTTAAAATAATGTGTTTTTAGGTTATTATATTAATTTTATAAACCCTTAATGAATCCTCCAAAACATATATCATATTTTAAGGTTTTAAAGTCAATTCTTTATAAACATGACTCACTTCCACATCACCAAGGATATTATTTTAATGAGTTTGGTTATTAAACTTATAAAATAATGAAAACCAATCCTATTTAGCAGAAACCATGGGAAAACAAGTAATTTTTTTTTGTTTTCTATTACCTTATAATATAGATTCCAAAACCTATGTTTGGAAATTAATAAAGAACTCTTCTCTCTTTTGTTATATAAACTCTCCCAAAAACACATTTCTCTTCACTAAAAACCCTTGTAGAATGAAATTACTATACCTTTTCCTCTCTATATTCCTACCAAGGTTCCCCTAATATCTCAATAATATCATCCAAAGATTTTAGAAGTACCCTCTCATGGTAAGGGATCCTCTCCTACTCTCTTATTCAAACATCTCCTTTATATTATGCCTTTTGTTTTCCAATTTTTCATGTTGTGATATGTTTTCACACATATATATTACCCCCATTTTTATTTCCAAGTTATTATAGATCCATTTCACTCTCATTAATCCCTCCCATGAATCCTTAAGTACCCCCCCCCCCATTATTTTGTCGAAATTATCTTGTGATTTTTCATGGTAAACAATTGGGTTATGAATACTCATCCCCATTTTCACTAAAGGGTATTAACCTATTTGTACTAGTCCTTAATTTCTTAAGGATTCACATTTATATTACCCATAATCCTTAATAATGGGGTTTAAATTATTGAAATATATATTTATGTTGTATGATTTATGTGGAACACTTATGCATGACATGATATGAAAGTGATGAGTGGTCCTAGAATTATATAGCCCTCTAATGCATTGGGTAATGTTTTAATATCATGAGATTCCATGTATAGTGAATGGGAGGTTATCCTAAGCACACTATGTTATGATTTATTGGTGTTTATCCTTGAATTTTGTTTATGATGTCATGTTTTAAGTTGTTTCCACATTCTCATGGTGCCTTTATGTTATCATGTTATATCAAGCCTCATTGTTCAAGATTATGATTCTCAACACTCTTATGTTTCTGTGATATACCTCTTGGATCACATGTACTACTTTACCTTGTGTTATGATTTTTTATTCCCTTACTTATCTTTATAGATCATCCCTTTCTTATAGACTCCCCCAAGTTATCCCATGCAGTTTTAGAAGAACAGTGGAATTTTAAGAGCATGTAAAGAATGTTTTCAATAATTTCATTGTTCTTATGTTGAAATTTATTATGATATTTTCCTAATTTCCCAAATATACTAGGACTAATTATATTTTGTGTTGTAATAAGTGTGATTTTATGTAATAAATCATGAATTAATGGGTATTAAAGATATTGGTTTTCATATGCCTAGTGTTTACATGAACATAATTTTTGTTTCTTATTTATACCTGGATGGATATATTTTAATTTTTGAAAATAAGAGTTGTTAATTTTAAAAAGATGGAATATTTTATGGTATGGAATATCTGAACAATGGTATTTATATATTAAATTACAAAAACCAAATATTGGTAATTGATAATGAGTCAAATTCATGTGACTCATTTCATACCCAGTTGTGGCATCACCACCTTGGCCACATAAATAAGAATCATTTGATGAAACTCTATCAATATGGTTACTTAGACTATTTTAATCTTAAACCACTTAAACTATGTAATTCCTGTTTATAATGAAAGATGAAAAAACTTCCATTTATTAGTCCTAGAGATAGGTCCATAGAGCTTCTATAATTGGCACACACTGATGTGTGAGGACCTTTTCAAGTAGAATATAGAGGTGGATTCTCATACTTAATTACTTTTATAAAAAACTTTAGTATGTATGGTTACATTTACTTGATGAGGTATAAGTATGAATACTTTTATAAGTTTAAGGAGTTCAAGAATAAATTTGAGAATCATCTTGGTAAGAAGATAAAGAAACATTGATTGGGTTGATGTGGTGAATATCTTAGTCAAGATTTCATCAAATTTATATGGGTGTATGAGTCTTTATCTCAACTCACTCCACCTTATAGACCATAGTGGAATGGTGTTAGTTAAAGGAGGAATCGTACCTTACTGGACATGGTAAGTCTAATGATGAGTCATAAAAGACTTCCATTATATTTTTGGAGAAATTAATTACACATAATAGTGTACTTACTAAACCAAGTACCAACTAAAGTGGAAATCATTATTTCATTTTAGTTATAGAGTGGAAAGAAACTCATTTTTTCACATGTCCATGCATAGGGGTGTGAGTTATTTTTTAAGGAAGCAAAAAACTATCACCCTAAGGCATGAAGTATATCTTTATAGGTTACCCTAAAGAAACAAAGGAATATTAACTATATGATCCCTCATATAAAAAGGTTATAGTTGTTAGGAAGGATTTATTCCTTGAGAGGGAACACATCCTTAAGAAGTATAATGGTACCAATATTGAATTAAATGAACTTGGTGCTCAAGATACACAATAGTTTTTATAAGAAAACTTTCCAAAAGACCCTATGAAAGAATTTTTTCCTAAAACATAAGTACTTTATAGGATCACCAAAGAGGTGATGAAACTTGAAATATTTGGTTTTCTAGTCACAAAATATAGTGAATCATTATTAATTGACAATGATGAAACTTTTTCCTATAAGGAGGTAGTATATAGCTCATGAGCTATAATATGTAAAAAAGACATGAATTATGAGATATATTCCTTGTATTAGAACCAAGTATTGGTTCTGATCGATCATCCAGCAGATGTAAATTTTGTTAGGTGAAAATGAGTATTCATGAAAATTATGGAAATGTAATATTAGGCTATTACCTATAAATCATGTATAATGGATCATGGTTTTAGACAACATTAGTGCATAGACTATGATGAAACCTTTTCTCCAGTTTCCATTCTTAAAACCATCATAATTATTCTTTTCATGGTATCTTACCATGATTGTGAGACTTAGAAATGTATGTAAAAACTATTTTCCTTAATGGGAAAATTCAGGAAGATGTGTATATGACACAACCTGAAGATTTTGTAACTTCGAGAAATGCCAAAAATTTATACAAGTTGAAGGGATCCATTTAGGGATTAAATCAGGTATCTAGGTTATAGAACATTTGGTTTGGTAAATCTATAAAATAATTTGGATTCATTAATAAAATATTTGAGCCATGTGTTCACAAGAGGTTTAGTGGGAGTATATTTATTTTAATAGCAGTATATGTTGATAACATACTACTAATTAGAAATGAGATATCATACTTATAAGAGGTTAAGGAATGGTTATCAATGAAGGATTTAGGTGAATCAACCTACATACTAGGGATAAATATCATGTGTGATATATAAAAGAGGATAATTAGATAAATCCAAAGTAAATACATTGACTAGATACTGAAGAGGTTCGGTGTGGAATAATCTAAGAGGGGATTGGTTTCAGCATCACATAGTATACATATTTTTAAGAATATGTGCCCTCAGACATAATAGGAAAGAGAGAAAATGAGTAATATCCCATATACTTATGTCATAGGATCTATCATTTATGCCATGTTATGTATGAGGCTTAATGTTTCCTATGCTTTGATAATGATAGAAAGATATCAAGTTGATCTAGGTGAACAACCTGAGACTGTTTTTAAGGTTTTCCTTAATTATCTAAGGTGAACTAAAGATATGTTCCTAGTGTTTTGAGGGGATGAAGTTCTAGAAATCAAGGGTTAGAGATATGCTAGATTTCAAAAATATCATAATGATCTAAAGTCATGGTCAGGATATGTCTTTTATCTCAATAGATGATCTTTGAGCTGGAAGAGTTCAAAGAATCTAGTTGTCACCGAATCTACAACATATTTCAAGTACATTGCAGCTTATGATGAAGTAAAGGAAGTATTATGGATTCTCACCTTTGTCTAAGATCTTCATTTGGTGCCTAGTAGTAAAGAATCTATTATAGTTTATTGTGATAACACTGAATCAATGCCTCTCTCTAAACATCCAAGGTCACGTCAAAGAATAAATCATATACTTCAAAAGTTTCATCTCTTGAGGGATTTTTCTAAATAATGTGAAGTTACAGTGAGTAGAGTATCTATCAAGTAAAACATGGTTTTCCCTTTGTGAAGTCTCTATCTCAATAGAGGTATGAGTATAATGTGAGTTCTAGGGGATTAAATGTTGTTAACTATTTACTCTAGTTTAAGTTAGAGTCTATTGGAGTTGGTTCCCTAGAACCAACTTGTAAGCACATGATGATTACATGTATTTATTGTTTTTAATATTAATAAAGTTTCTGATCACATCATTATTGTTCCTCTATATGATATAGTATGTTATAATGTCCTTAGGATATATGTCACATCAAAATTTTATAGCATTTTCCCACTCTGATGAGATACTTTATATGTTCTGGAAATATTCCATAAACCCATGTTTTATAGATAGATGATATTGTATGGTGGGAAACATATGATATTGTATATTAGGGGTATGATCCACATAAGACATTGAGACACCTTCTCATGGTGTTCTCCATTGGTAATATCTAAGAAAGGAGGTTATAAGAATGGACTTTACAATAGGAAATCCATATTTTATGTGTCATTGGATGTTCCTATCTATGGATGTGTGTATAAACCCATACACTTTAAGATTATAATTAATGAATATCATAATTCAAGTACTTTGATTTATTGACGAAAACCATGACAACAAATACTCGTGACAAGGTAGGATACCCTGGGTGTGTCATGAGTGATATTACATTAATGGATAATGAGAGAAAGGATGTATCCCTTCTATTTATTAACGGAATTTGATATCTCAATACCTTTGATGAAAAGGTAAATTCCAAGATAAATCCATGTACATTGTGCTTAGTGGGAAAGTTAATTTAAATAAAATCAAAGAAATAAATATTGATCACATAGGTTGATGACACCATCATGCAACCTATTTGATTATATATATCGTGATAAAGGGATTATACTACATAGTAATAATTTTTAGGGGGTTTTATGTTATTGTGACATTAAATTATTTATCTATGGGTGTATTGGCATATTTTTAGATGGTGACCTTGAAATTTATGCAGTTCTACCTAATTCCACTAAGAAAAGGGCTTAGAGGGTCACATGCTAAGTGTATCTGCAATCTTAGTAAAATTTCATATTGAATTTAAATTTTTTGAATAAATAATATTTATTCATATTTTGGTAGATCACCAAGATTAAATTATGAGTTATTAAAAATAATTAATTAAATAATAATAATAAATATTTATTTTTTAGTTTTGGTGAATATAATATTTATTACATTTATCAAAAATAATGTAGTGATATTTATTTGTTAAATAAATAGTCATTATTCAAGGTATGAAAAATGTTGAGGTGAATAAGTAGACCAAGTTTAATGGTTCGTCTAGAAAATTATGTAAATGATATTTATTTATATTCCTAAATTGGGGAACTTTTTAAGTGATTAATAATAATATTTTTCTAATTATTATTACATAAAAGTTCAACTATGAATTAAGTAATATGAAAAGGGATTGGGTACAAGTTTCCAAACATGAAACTTCCATAATATATATCTAATTATATCACTTTCCACAATCACTTTTATTGCGAAAAAAATAGATCAAGGCAATATATCAAGCCCTAGAGAGAGATCAAGATATCTAGAGTGATCTATTCTCCTTCTCCTCTATCAATCCATCAAGTGAACATTAAGATTTATTCATACTCATAGAATAATTTTTCTATGATCAACCACAAATGATACAAGTGATCGAGATTAATTTCTCTAACACTCAGTGATTCTTTGGGGATGTTAGGAGATTTAAAACATGTGTGGATCACCATTAGAGGGATTATGCACTTGGTTATTATCGAGAAACTACGATACGACAAGAATGATTCAACCGGATCATCAATGAATAAAGAATTATGAGTTCAGGTAATTCCATATCCTCTTATAAATTAATTTTAAATTACATTTGAAGATCCTCCTCTTATGGTTCTATTATTTAATCAAGTTAAGTAATCTACAGATTTCATTGGTCATGATGTTATTCATCATGTAAATCAATTATTATTCATATATTAAGACTAAAATTCAATATTTCCATTCCATACATGCACTTCTACTATGCTTGGAACCTATAAGCTTTATGGTCTTCTTTCCCACACCTACTACACGCCGCATCTAAATATTCAAATTTGTTTTGATTTGAAATATTTGGTGAATTTATGGTCACATATTCTCTCCTTTAATAATTAGCCTTCATTTTCCCGCAAAAAATCCCCCTTGGTCCTTGTCTCTTCTATGTTAATGAAATATTGAACCAAAAAGAATATGATTTGTGTCCATACCTTCCACAACACCAATAAAAACCTCTGAAATCAGATCTTTTATTTTGATAAGAAATATATCCAGAATTTTATTGTTTTTGTGCTACATTATATTAATTCATTGTCCTGGGGGGTAGTGGTCTCCTTGGATTTATCTTTTCCTTTAATGGGGAAGATTACCTCTCATCATCCATCCTGATCCAATAATTTTTTGACTTGGTTTTTGAATCTGTATTGTTAGAAATTCTAGATACATCTTGTGATCAATTAGATTTAGATTTAACTTATCTATTAGGTTTTATCCTCTCACCATATTGATATCACTCAAATTCATCCTTTGATGATTTTTTGAACTATTCTATAATTTTTTTCATCTCATTCTGAACTATAAGATATGTTGATTATGTCTTAGTCAGTTATTATTCTCTTACATCCATCATTTATTAAAGATCGCTTAAAATAATCTCTTCCTCAACTTTTATAATCCTTTGTTTCTTTATCTAATTAGCATAGATTGTATCTTTTATAACCATCTCCACTTTTTCTTCATCTACCTTTTTTTATAATTCAGTAGCTTTCTCTTTTCTTTCTTGAGCTGTGTAATTTTTTCAAGACAAGATTCCAAATTTCCTTTCATTTCCCACTAAGGTTTTTTCCTTTAATACCCATCATTATCATTGCTTAATGAATAAAATCATTTCTCAACATGATCATAAAAATTGAATTCATCATCTAAATTTTTAAATGAGTTGTCTTTCTCTTTATTATTCATAATAGTTCTTATTTTGTTGCTGGAATTCTTATTATTATTATTATTATTGAATTTTTTTCTCATCCTCCTCATAAAATTTAGATTCTTCGACCTACTTATTTGGGAAATATTTTATAATATGAATAGTATCATCATAGTTATAAAATCTAAGTAATTGATTACCTTCTACTTTCCATATTCCCTTCTTGAATCAATTTGATATAATAGAAACAATTTTGTTGAATTCATCATCACCCTTATCATAATCCGAGTCACTTTCTCTCGCAAATTTATCTTATTTTAATTTTCCTTTTCTTAGCTTCGAAATCTATCTCATATTTTGATCTATCCTTCAAATTAGGTTCTTTTTTATCTCATATGCAATGATCGTATAGTGTATCTCATTAACTATCAGATCTTATCTATTTTATAGGGATAAATGTTTTTAATCAAAATGCTCTGTAAAATTCCTAATAAATTTTTTAACAACGGTGGAATCCTTTAAATATTCACCAAAACTCTGGATGTTACTCACAATCTCATCGACCATTGTAAATTATTCTTAAATGGTCTCATCATCATCTATCTTTATGTCTTCAAATATCCTTCTACGTATTTTAATTTTAGCTTACTTGAATTTGATATTTCCTTTATAACTGATACACATTTTTCCCAGATCTACTTTGCAGTTTGAAACCTCATATCTTATGTGTACACTTTTTATGAAAGAAACATTAATATGATATTTTGTTTTTAACCATTATCTATATTCTAGTTATTAGAAGGTGTTACAGAAAATCCTTCATCATTGGGTGGGAAAATAATTATGGTAGCATAAGTCACTTCTAGACTAAATGATAAGAGGTGGGGAAATATTATATTCATCAATTTATGATAGTTATTACCATAAAACATAGTAACAGCTCGATTTTTCACAAATATTTTGACTCTCCATACTCAATAACTTCAAATTATTAGGTATTTAGAGAGAACCTATACCTTTACTTGGATACCACTTGTTGTACCTGAGGGAAAATTAAACTCCGATAGGGGGATTAGTGGTCTTGAACTTGTTAAGGTTCTCAATCCACTTAATGATTTATCATATCCTCACCTCATGTGAAGTAATAATAGTAAAGAGAGAAGAACACAATATTTACAGGTTTTTTCAGAATATCCTACTCATTTCCATGATACACCCCTCCCCCCCTCCACCACCATAATGGATTCTTCAACTAGATTCAACAATCCTCTATAACTAAGGATAGTCTGGTCCAATCAACATAGAGTCCATTGTGTTCAGTCTTTCAGAATCCACAGAAAGAGACTACAACTTTTCGATAAAATATTATTAAATAATGAAAGACTTGTGGATTTCTCCTGGTGATCTCTACACCTCTTTATTATGATCTAACTTTATAGAAAAATATATTAGTTGATCTATACATGTACACATTTCAAGAACTTCAACAGGAGTTTTGGTCATGTAACTCACTTCAGATCTTAAACAACATGGGTTCTTCACCTCTTTTTAAATACTTGGGTAGTAGGTATTCTTCTTTAGAAAAAGATCTACCAGCTTCATACTCTTCTTCCCTCTCTAATACTAGAAAGCATCGGGATCTCATAATTATCTCACACAACATTTGTAAGTGTTCTCACAACTATCCTCATCCTTCATATTTTTACATATATTTTTATATTGACATAATAACAACATGGATATTATCTTCCATATTAAAAATATGTAAACCCCTTAATCTTTAGATATATTAAATCTTCCTAATTAAATCATTCAATGGATTACCAATTTTATCTATCATTAAAACTTCCTCATTTAAATCACTTGGAGACTCGAGTATTTCCTCATTTGAAATCCTCCATAAAATCTGATTCACTTTACTAATTCAAAATCCCATCCATGTATGCATTAATACATGCACTATGACATGGATATTTAATTCTTCAGTGTGGATCTTGACTTAGTATTTTAGTTTTATATTTTTTATGAATTGAATTTATATAATCAATTCATATGATCCAAAGTATTATGGTCATAAGACTTCTCAAAATCCTCTAAGTGTTAATGTCATACAAAACATAGGTGAAATCATGCGAAACTAATGAAGTAATACAAAAATTTATGAAGTAATACAAAAATTTATGAAGTAATATATAAATATAGGTGACACCATACAAAATATATTTCATATGACTTTGAAGTCTTATGATCATGACCTTTCCATTTTATCACCTCAACACAAAGTCATACGATTAACATCAAGTCATAGGCTCATAGTCCTTTTCCACTTTTTGGGCCATAAACCAAAGTCATATGAATTAATGAATTTGTTAAATTCTTACTTCATCACTAAAAGTCATATGATTGTCCTAAATTCATTGATCCCATTGAATGATTACAGTCAAGGAAATTTCCATTTTTCTAGTTCTAGCTCAAGAATTATAGACTTATACGATTGACTCTAGGACTTATTCAAATCATCTCTAGTGTACCTCAACCATTCCAAAACCAAATCCAAATTATGTGGATAGTGTTTCTACATCCACCAACACATTCCCTTGATTTCCTTAAATATCATCACACCAATCATTACATTTAATATTTCACCTTATCTTGAACCCCCCCCCCCACTAGATTTATTCAAGTTTCATCCTAAAAAATCCTTTATCACTTGATAATGATAGAATATTACTCAACTTATGGACTTGGATGAATTATCAATCCTGAATTACAAATCTAACTCATGAATCTATAAAAACCCTCAATTATCACCATTGGATTCCTTCACCAAACATGTATTGAATCATTAAAATGAAATGAAATTCATACTTTAATGCTTACTTGATAACTTCAAAAACTTGTAAGGATAAATTATCTTAACTCAAACTAGTAAGGATACAATTATTATTACTCAATATAGTCAAGATAAAATGATACTTTCTCAAAATAGAAGAATTAGGAAACATTGTTCATCTAAATTGATCCTTAATAAAACTAATAAGGATAAAATGATCCTTCCTCAGTCTATTAAGGACAAAATGACTCTTACTCAAAATATTATGCAACTCCCAAAACCCCCTAAAAACTCTAAAAAATTATTATTTAAGCCTTTAAAACATCTATAAACCCTTAAAGAACCAAAAAATTATTTTAGAACACCCATAAAAACATTTTACAAAAAATAAACCCCTGATCCTAGGCCAACTCCCAAGGCTTATTTCATGGCTTATACTAATAGTTCCAACACCTCTATTGGGTCCCAACTCACATGGAAAAACCAAGAACTAATCCAAATAACTACTCCAAATACCTAGGTTCTTACAACCTCTCCATCACACAATAGCTCGTCCTTGAGCTATCTCTTCCACTCACCGACTAAGTATTCTCTAAAACCTAAGCCTCCCACTCTCCCATTATCACAACATTGAGATGATTTCAAATGCATCCATCTGTTACCCACATACATAAACTACCCCGGCTACCTAAATCACCATACCAATAACTTATATAGGTAATACCCACTATATGAATTACTTATTTGGTCTCATCATACCCAAATTACCAGACACAATGATGATATCTTACTCTTTCATTATAAACACACTGTTTATCCACACATAGCCACCAATCATCATCCATAATTATTCTTCATTGTTCTAATGACCACTTTTTTCCTACTTTATACCCAATTCCTACTTGATACTCAAATTCAATACATCACATATATATCTCATATCTACATAATGCACTCATACCTATCATAAAAACTCATCATCATAATGATCACAACATTCCTCTAACTGTAGATAGCTCTCCAACCCACTTCTTGTGTGTCAGATCAATCATATGTAGCTAGCCTGAAGCTATAATTCCTTATGGTAATCCCCCCAGTGGATTTTTACTCACTATCAGCTACTGCCCCCACTACTATGTTCCCATCCACTTCCATGACCCACACATTTTGATGAATCCAAACTACTAGATCCTGATATTGCCTTAGATCCTTGAGTCTTTCTTAGTACATGACTCCAAGTTGTCTATAAGGTCCTTCAATAAAATCTCTACAAGTATCCCATCTGGTGGCATTCTAATAACTCCTTTAGTGGTCGATCACATTGATCTAGAACATGTCTAATATTCCCACACTAGAAACATGTCACTGAAGAAACATACCATGGTGGAAACATCACACCTCTACTCTGACTTCCCTACTGGGTCTCCTCATGAACCTGCTTCTAACTTCCCGAAGATCCACTACTTGTCTTGACTAAAACTATTTTTTAACTAGGTGTGTTATCCTACTCCAAATTTTTTTGTTCTATTATCTCTTGGTTTACCACTTTTGAGAATGAATTCTATCTAAATATATTTACCTGCACTTAGATAGCATGTCGTAAATCATCCTCAAATAATTTCTCCATATCAATCTCATCTCCCACCATCATTGGTGAAAATCACAAAAATAATTATGAAACTCCTAGTATAATCCATAAATAAGGTCTCTCCGAGCTGTAAATGTATAAATTTGTGGGATTGGTTTACCCATAATGTCTCAATGAAGATGTTTTTGAATAAAATGGACTCAAATTCCTTTTACACTAACCCATAATACAATTATGCATGTACCTATACATACTACTAGTTTTTTGTTGTTGTTATGATCATATATGTAGAAAAATTCACCCTCTACCCCAGGGGTGTCTCAATCCGGTCGAATATCATCTGCACTAACTCTATCTAGTACTTTATCACCTATGGTCCACCTTCTCCCCAAAAAAAGGATGTTCTTTTCACTATAACTCTAATTTTAGGTGTGTCATGGATAAATAAACTTCCCATACTCCCTAATAAATAATCTACATAACTTTTACCAAAATTTCCATAAACTTATTTTATAACCATTACCATAGATCTCCCAAACCTTGTGGTTTTCTTGCTGGTCTTGCAGACTATACTTATGAATCATGCTCTCCTCTACCCTCGGGAACCTCCTCTGGTGCATGCCTATGTGGTACCACACCCCACCCACCCAATGCTTCAATAGTAGTCATCCTGGTAGAATCAATATAAGTAATTAAATACTCTTCTCAATATAGATATAATGGTCCATATATCACAAATAAGGAAAGTTATAATAGGCATTGTGACCCACTCACCCATACATTTCCCTACCACACTAAATGCACGTATCATCCAGCCTTTCACCCCCCCCCCCTCACCTATCTGTATTAGGGGAAGGCACCACATCCATCATGTCCATATAGGATCTATACACTAAGTGTCGTATACTTGGGTTGGATGAGTATAATTCCACCAACAAGCTATACGATAAAATACCATACAGGTGGTTACTGAAATTTTAAATAGTTGAATCCCTTTTCAATCCTAGAACCACTACCCTTTCTTATACTAGCTTCCACCAAGAGACTATGTAGGAAAACACTGTTTAGACTATTATTGAGACTTTAAATATCTAAACCATCCCTTTTTATTTCATGTTCCAAACAACAATCATAAGAAACACACATATGTCATGTGCAACCTATATGCCTAACATGATGTATGGATACCCTATCTTACATCTTAGGAACAAGAATCTGAAACAAAAATCAATTGTATCAAATATTAATTAATATAAATCAAATAACTCAATTGTAACAAAACAAGGAACAACAATCCTATTTTCCCTGGTAACTTGGACATCAGCTCATGTTGATGTTAGCTAGACACATAGTATGACATTCATCCCAAGTTATAAAATATTTCTAAACTCTTTTTCTACCAAAACCCCAAGTAAAAAAACCCCTCATAATATCCTAGTTTTAACACCACTTGGAAACAACCAAACACTATTACCACTTTATAACTAACAAGCTCAGGTATTTCCTTATAATACCCAAGCTTTAATACCACTTTGTAATGCCTCTCCACTCTAAGATCGCATGTTAGTTACTAGATCAACAATTCCCCATGTGACCTTAGGCTCACCCCACTGTATTCCAAAGGATATCAATTAGTAGTGAGGGTCTGTGGGGTGATAGTGTGGATACTATACCCTTTGGAGTTAGTAATAATAATAATAATACCAACACAACATAACAGAATCAATTAAAATATAATCCACAATAAGTCAAAAAATACCTATAGTTATTTTGATAAACATTTACCATGTTATATAGTCATAGAATAGTAAATAGGATCACTTACAGGATAATTATATATGTACATGCACTAAATAACTAAATAGAATTATCGTTCATACATCAAGGAACCACCCGACCCATCTGTAAAATAATGTTAACCATCCCATACACCATTTACACATCATTATCCACTAAAATCATAATAATAACCCATTTACCATACTTGATGCATAATACATAAAGTCTGCACACATCCTAGAGGGTCTATGTAGTGGGTGATTATAAACTCAGTAGGCCACCACCAATGGTGTCCCTATCTAAAATCCATGCATATACTAGTGTATACAAAAGTGTAATAAACATACATCAATAAATAATTACAGCACATAATCCACCTATGTTCATCAAGACAAAATAAGTCTTTACCTGCCTCAACCGATGCTTGAGTCCATACTACAAAAGAGGTCTTTAACAACGCTGTTATTTATCAGTGCTAGTAAAAAAGTTCTGATAAAGGTCACCTTTATCAATGATTTCTTTTAGCGTTGATAAATGCTACCTTTTATGAACACTTTATTTTTAACGTTGATAAAGGACCAGAATAAAGTGAAATAATTAAACAAATAAAAATATATTAACAATTTTATTAATTAAATTATTATTGATAAAAATGATTAAATTGAATATACATATATATAAATTATAAAAATTAATAAATAGTATATATTAAATATATAGATATGTAAAATAAATAAAATAAAATAATTAAACAAATAAAAATTAAAAATGATTAAAATAAGAAAAATATTAAACCTTTTATTAATTAAATATTTATTGATAAAAATGAATAAATTTAATAAATAGATATATATATATATATTATAAATATTAATAAATAGTATTTATTAAATATAGATATATAAAATCAATAATTTGTAATAATTAAACAAAAAAATATTAATGAATAAATTGTAATAATTAAAAAAAATTAAAAATGAATAAATCAAAAATTATTTAAAAATTTATTATTGAAATTTTTATTAATAAAGATAAAGTATAATATATATATATATATTATAAATAGTAATGAATAATATATATTAAATATAAATATATAGAAAATGAATAAAATGTAATAATTAATAACATATTAATGCCTTATTTATTTTTAATGTTTGATTTTAAATTTAACATATATCAAACGTTATGTATTATAGTGATTTTTCATACATATACATAATTAATGCATTTTTTATACAACGCACACACATAAATATTTGCACAATTAATGAAATATTATATAGAAACACATACACCTAATATTTATGTAATTTATTCAAATTTTAGTATATTTTAGAATTTCATTATAACATGATACATTTAATATATTATGTTTTTAATCGGTCAATTTTATTTATTCATTTTTAATATTATTATAGTTACGTATTATTTATTCATTTTTAATATTTTTTATTTTTTATTTTATTTTTCAATTTAATCATTTTCTATTATTTATTTATATATTTTTATTTACTATGTTTTGATAATTTTCAATATGTATTCATATTTCATTCAATATATATCCATATTTTTAAATCATTTATATTTAATTAATAAAACTTTTCCATTTTTTCAATGTTTTTAAAGTGTACTCATTTTTAAATATTCAATTTCACTCATTTTAAAATGCATGTATTTAATATTATATATTACTGAATAATTTTAGAAATATATTTATAACTAAATATTTATAAATAAATATATTTATAAATTTATATTTACTATATTTCAAAATTTATATATTTATAATTATTATCAAAAAATAAATATTATTTTTAAAAAAAGTATTTATATAATTATAAATATATAATTATAAAATTATAATAAATTTATTTAAATAATTAATATAATGTATTTATAATTATATTATATTTATAAAACATATATATAAGTTAATTCTAAAGCCTCAGTTTATTCAGGGAAAGGGGCTACATTTTTAAGAAAATCAGACAATATACAATGCATGGATGTACACAGCAAGACTCAAACTTGAGACCTCACTAAGACCCACAAGGACACCTACCACTGAGATGCACCCTAGGGGATATATATATATATATTATTTTTTAAAGTGTTATTAATATATTTATAAATAATTACTGATATTTTTAAATAATTATAAAATTATAATAAATATATTTAAATAGTGAATATATTTATATTTATGTATATTTATTATATATATATATAAATATATTTATAATTATAAAATTGTAATAAATATAGTTAAATAATGAATATATTTACTATATTTAAATTTATATATATTTATTAAATATATATATAATTATATAAATATAATTATAATTATCAATATATTTATAAATGTATATTTACTATATTTATAAAATTATATATTTAAAATTATAAATAAAAAATATAATTTTTTTAAAAAAATATTAATGTAATTATAATTAAATAATTATAGAATTATAATAAACAAATATATAATTATATAAATATATTCACAACATTTTTTATTTATAATTATAATTATAAATCCTTTATCAGCATTAAAGTTTTAACATGGATAAAGGTTCTTTTTATCAGTGTTTTTTTAGCGCTAATAAAAGGGATCTTTATCAGCGCTTTTTTGCAAGCACTTATAAAGTGTCCCCAATATATTTAAAACAACCCTAATTGTGAATTATTCAATCATAATTCTCAATCTCTCACAGAACTCCCTTGCTTCCAGTGCTACTCCTGGACGTTCTCTCAGATTAATCAAGGCTAGAATCCAAGGTATGTTATTTTCTCATTTTCCTCTCTCATTGATTGGTTTTTTGGGTTCCTCGGTTTGTGTTTTTGAGTTGTTCTAAACCATGAAGAACCCTACATCTCATATCTCTCTCACACACACTTACCTATACCTATACAATGTCATTCCTACTCTATAAACTCATACCAACTTCATATGAGACCACTGAAAACTGCATTTCCATCCGTTGTTGCAACTGATGGTGATTTTCTTGATGTTTTTGTTATTATTTTTTATAACCATTTAGATAGTGTGGATTTTCATTATTTGAATCTTATTTCCTTAGTATGTCATGCACATGTAGATGGAAAGAAAATTAAGATAATAAGAAGAATTATGAATATATGTGTATCTAATGAGCAAATCATCTCATACCATTTCATATAATGATAGGTGTGGTTTTTTGCTTAATTAATATTGGATGATTAG
The DNA here is from genome assembly GCA_963277665.1 of Viscum album. Classification (NCBI taxonomy): domain Eukaryota; kingdom Viridiplantae; phylum Streptophyta; class Magnoliopsida; order Santalales; family Viscaceae; genus Viscum; species Viscum album. The sequence goes on along the minus strand of OY728145.1, from coordinate 335,042,440 downwards.
TGTCGCATAGGTGATATGGTTGAATGAATAAATGGAGTTTGTTCCTATGTCATAAAATGAAATAATTTTATGGCGGTTCCTGTATATTTTCTTTTATTTAATTATTTTTTGTTGTTCATGCATAATTTGAATATAAATCTAAATATAATTCCACATGCTAAATATATTATTGAATAATGAGATGATGATATACTGCATGTAAGAATTATTAAAGGTGTTAAATTAAATCTGGGAGAAATATTATAAAATTTAGTGCTTCTTAGAACTATTATATTATATTTATGACTGTGGTAATTTTTACCATAAATGAATTGATAAATTCTAGCCAGCTAAATGGAAAAGTGTTTTCTAGGATTACATTTTGGCTAGTGGTATGTTGTGATTAAAAGTGAATTATATTTTTGAAATGTAATATGTTAGAATCCATAATTAAATTTTCATTTAGGTTATTTTTTAATATGAGTGGGTTTAGAGTGTACATAGGATAAGAATATTTTTTAAAAATATTAAGTTTTAGGTTTTAATTATGTTAGATTTGATAAAACATGGGTTATATAAAATCATGATCAATTATTATGTATTAAACATTCTATAATAGAAATATTTAAGTGATTATCATGTTTTACTATTCGATTGAGGAATTTTATGTTTACAAACCTATATTAGTTATAGTTTTTATATATGTATTTGATATTTTATTTTTTAAATGAAAGGGTCATAATATATATAGGATAAATATATTCTTAAAATTATTTTATAACAATCATACAAAAATATGGTTTTAATAATTTTTATATTTTAAAATTAACCAATGAACATTTATAAATACATTTTTTTCTAAATAATAGAATTTTAGGAAATGGAAAAAATCTATGAATTTTATTTAGTAAGTATTCATTTTTATCTTTTTATACATTTTTTACTGATTGTTAAACTAATTTGTTTTGTTTACTTGTCTAATAATTTGTTATCTAGTGTAATTTGTTTGAAAATTATTGTTTTCAACGTAATATATAGCTATTTTTTGTTAAATTTTGATAAATATTGCCTTATAATATTTTCTTTGAATAATCACATGAATACAATATTTTTCTTCAATAAATACATGTCTAGATGTGATAAAAATAATTTTTATCATATATTATAATATAATGGGTATTATGAGAAGGCTAAGTATGGTATGTTAGAATGTGAGTTACTATAGACATGTTAGTGATTCGTCGAGGGATAGGGTGAGGCTGATGTGACAATTTTGTTGTTGTTTGTTATTATTTATGGTTTTTCAAAGGTTAGGTTTAACTAATGTATTATGGTAACCATTGTGTGGTTCTTTCCTAAGGGAACCAGTTATGTTAAGACTTCACCATATATCAAATGTACTTCCTAATAAAATGTCTATTTTATACCCATTTCATGATTTGGATGCAATAAGTACATGTGATGGTTATACCTAAGGGTCAGTCATGGATTCTATGGGTCTAAGGTTGAATCTCATGGTACTTGTGATGTGGTTATTTACATATAGAGATAAATAATTTTTCACCTCCTATGATTCAAATGTTTACCTCTTATTGGTGAAATGATTTGAATTATAGGGAACAACCATGGTATAAAATTATGGTATGATTAGTATAATTCACTAGTATGAAATGAAGTTAGTACATTTGATCATCATGGTGTCCTCATTAGTACACAATTACTTGACTTACAAGTGTATTTTCAATGTTACTACTTTGAACATATACTCAAATATATGAATTGTTGTATATTTTAGGGGGTCTATTAGTATTTTCTTGTTTATTTTTATACTCACATCCTACACATGAACCTCAGTGGATATATAGATCTTATATTTGAGATACTGGTGAGGAAAAAGGACTAGTAACATAGATTAGAGTCAGTGCAGCGCAGTGGGGATGAGTTGATGTTCTCATTGTCGTATCAGGGACCTTTTAACATTTTGAGATGACATTAGAAATTTTAAATTAAGATGTTGTAATTTAAAATGTTTTAAGTAGACAATTTTCATCCTCACAATCTTCATCTCTTGAATAGTTAATATTTCATTTTGTTGCTTGAGACTTATCCCCCATCTCTTATATGTTTTTTGAAATAATCTAAGTAGTAGTCATCCAAAATTATCACCAGTACCTGATATGGGGTGACTTTTGGTTAGAGTAGTTCATGAAACATAGGTGGATGTCCATAAGATATGGAAGATGAGTATCAAGAAACAAAATTAAATAATAAATGTTCGGGAGATGAAGTTGATGAGGATGATAGTTGTTTATAACTTTCACCTTTGGATGAATTCAGAGGATAGCACATACTATAGTGGGGAAATTATTTTCTTAAATTCAATTACACATTTCCTTCAAAATGGATTCACACTAATCATTTTACAAAAGAGTATGAAGATATAGTTAAAGGGTTCATAAATTTTTCAATTGATCATACAAGAGACCCTTCTCAAATCCTTTCTCCATGTTGATGTTGTTTTTATTAAAGACAAATTAAATGCTTGACTACTCATGCAGACAATGTCTTCTACACATGATGATGTTTCCAATACCAAGGAATAATAGACTATTGGTGATGAAACTATAGAATTATTAGGGGATCAACAACATATTGATGAAAAAAAATAACTTAGTATCATAGTTTTAATAAAATTATAAAGGTAAGAATCAGGGTATATAATTTGAGGTTGGTTGGAATCAATGCGGCCAACCTATTGAACCCAAAAATTCAATGTTCATTTGTTATCTTGGGATCATAATAAGGATGAATGTGATAATTGATAATGATTTATGTCGTCATGTCCAACCTATAATTAAGTAAATCCTTTGAAAAGATATAATGGTAATGTTACGATATACTTTCTCTATTTTACTGAAAAATATATAATGAAACATTGATTTAATTTTCATTATTCCTTGTAGATTTCATTAATTTTAGAATGTTTCCATAATAAATTTGTCTTAATGGCCACTATAAAAACCCATAGAGGCTTTTTTCCTCTTCTTAAGAAGTTATATCTTAGGGATACTGAGGGGAAAGTAAATCCCCACTCACCAGTTAGTTATGTACACATTATAAAGTAGGAAACATGGGATGATTTCATCAATCATCATAATGAGAAATCATTTCAGGTGTATTATAGTTGATAATATATTATTTGACATTATTTATTTTATCCAACTTGATTCAAAAAAATTTATTTATGAAATAGAAAAAGAGTGCTGAAAACAAGTAACTTGTAGAAAAACCAATGTACCCTTATCACAAAGCAAGGGTGGGGTATGATTCATTAGAGAATAAGTTAGTATTTATTTGAAATCAATAATAAAAATTTAATAATGTGATATGAAACAACATATGTTCCTTTATTTATGTTCATATTGATGAATCAAAATTTCAAGCCACTTCCATCCCACGTCATGTGCTATGGAAGGAGGATCGTGTAAATAGGGAGGGTAAACTAGTTGATGAAAACACAATAACAGTATGGAAAACATGAGTAAGTATGACATAATTGTAATTTGTTATAATTTATAACATTACAAAATAAAAATATATATTTATGTTTATATTTTTTATATGGTTTAGAAAAAACACTCAGCAATGACCATACCAGAAGAAAATCTACTTTTAGTAGCTTTGAAGTGGCCAAAACAATATGGCCACGTTAGAGGATTAGGTTTTGGAGTCTCTCCTAAGATATATTTTGAGAAGATAAAACCACATAAAGATACATATAATTTTGTGAGATGATTGAAGACACAAATATAATCACTATAATATATTATTCTTTGGTCTGGTTTGGAAAACCAATGTATGAGAATGGATTAAATAGAACCAGTGATGGAAAAAATATCCACACATGAACCAAATGATCCCACTATATTTGAGGCTAGTCATTCCCCCAACCACATACCTTACCCAAAATAATTAATTTTTTAATTAATCTTTATCCTAAATGTGAATAAAATAACTTCTGATAACTATATATTACTAAAATTCTATAGGGTATAGTTGTATGTGATTTGTATCTGTAAACACCCATGCACCACCTTATTGTGATGCGTACAGTGTATAATACCCTGAGAGACAAGATACCTCATAAATACCTCCCAAATTATCACATTAGAGTGTGGATTGAGATAGCTCATGAGCCAACTACTGAGTTTCTTATTTCACTTGATGATCTATATATTAAAATTGTCAATGATGTTATTGTAGCTTTCATAGCATGGCCACCAAATCTTATAAAGATACATAAGGTATGTATTTAACAAATTTTTCCATATGAAAAACTTGTAATGTTTGATGATAAAAGTTAAAAAGTGAGGTATGATATTACATATAGAGAAAGTGATGGGTAAACAGAAGGCCAGATCAAGAAAATCTAGTGAATCGACTAAGAAATCAAAACATCATTATGAGAGTACCTTCTCCATGCCAATTCTAGAGAAACATTTATTATCAGCATAACTTAATTAAGAGACCAAATTTAAAGATGAAAATATATATTAAATTACATATGAAAAATAAATATCTGGAATTTTCAGGACAGACATAATTATCCTCGAGACTATAAATGACATTCTCAAGCATGAATGGTTGGGTGTCTCAGTTGTGAATACATAAATAAGGTACATTTTCATAATACATTTATCTAAATTGTGATCTAATATGTTTATTAATTTTAATAACTATTCATATTTTCTACAGGTGTTTACATTACTACTGTATAAATAGAAAATCATGTGAAGCATGATTTGGATTCATTAATATATATATCATTTCTATGGGAAAACTTACTTTGGATAATGAAGAAATTGTGAAGAAAAAATATGAGTTACTTAAAGTGTCTGATCAAAAACTATCAGACAAAAGACTCTTTTTGATTCCTACAATTTATAATTAAAACTCTACAATCTAATCACATAAAAAATATTTTTAATTTTTTTATTACTTGTTTATTTTTTTAGGTAGCACTTGATGCTGATCGCAGTCAATCTGGATACCCCAAATATTTATTTTTTGGATCCAATGCATGGGTATCAAACCAATCGACCACACATGATGTGTATTGTGAATTTTTAATACACTCCAATCAAAATTTTATAGATAAAAGTTTAATTATATGTTTTATTATGTGTTTTAACAAGAATTTTGTTATAATAGGTTGGTCACTAAATATAGGCTAAATCATGGTATAAATCTAGTGTATGAAGAGATAAAGCCTTTGGATTACTACAAATAGAAAAAAATAGGGTATATATAGAAATATTTTAACTATCAAAACATTTCAAAAAAGACTTATTTTGGTCAATGTTTCTACAATGTTTGAAGCAAGATAATGGAACCAATTTTGGATGTTATATTTTAAAATTTATGAGAGATATCATAAATCATAAAAATACCAGAATCCCCTAATAGCTAATTTATGAAGGTAATTACAATTTCATTAAATATATTTCATAATCATTTGTTTTTCTATATTTTCTCACTACTATCAAGATTGTTGACAACCTACATACTCAAAAGAAGAAGTAAATTTGTTTAAAGATGATTGGAAAATATACATGTTATAATAATGTATTCTAACAACAAATTTAATTGATTACCTACTATATTTGTGATATAATATGATTTATGACCTTAGAAATATTTTGGGGTGTGAAACACTAGTTTCAGAATGGTTATATATTATTTTTGATATGTTTCTCAATGAGAGGTATAATCGAGGAAATAAATTTTTTTAGAATCACTAACCTACAAACAATAAAATTGTTGGGACATGGTCGAGATGGAGGTGGAGGGACACTATGAGGTTTTGGGAAAGCGATTTGGTAGACATAGGATTCCCAGGCGCTACTGGAGTCGGCTCTTCCTACTTGGGATCTATCCGAGTTGCTTCCTTTTGTTGTTGGGATTTATTCATAGGGTTTCTTCTCAAGGCTTCTTCCACATTTGTCTCACCTTTCTCTAGCCTAGAGTCCCACCACTCTTCTCCAGGTAGGATTTGGAGTGATGTATACACAGTGGTTTTGGGCCTTGTGGTTCGGCGGTCATGAATTCCCCTAGATGTGATAGTGGTGATGGTGGCAACATCAGTTGGTGTCTCTCAATAGTGTTCTCTGTTTAACGGTGGTATTTGGTGATGTTTTGAGGTGAAAAATTTAGTGTTTATTGTGATGTTGTGAGGTAAGTGATAGGATGGTTTGGATTTCATTTGGTGATGAGGAAGGTGGGGCAATGGTATATGGTATTTCTTCCTTTGTCGATTTTCTGGTGTTTATGTTCTCATATTACTGATACAGGTTGGTGGTTCCTCTGGCCAGCAGAGTTCATCATGATAGCACTTGGAGAGTGGATGATGGTTAAGGGATGATGACTTAGGTGATGCGATGATGGTGGTGACTATGTGGATCCGACTCGATAGGCCTTTCCTTGGTCCACGTAGTGGATCTCGCGGCCTTCGAGGTGACGATTTGGTTGGAATTGTGGATCACTTTATTTTGAATTCCTGGATTCTGTTTGGTTTAAATTTTGAATTTTTGAATTAGAAAATTTGAATTTTTTAATCCTGATGTACAGTTACCACTAACCACAAAGTGGTTTTCAGAAAATTAAAAAAAAGATATTTGAGGAAATATTACTGAAGTGTGAAATAAAAACATCACCAAGAACAAACTGAACAACAACAACAACAGAATATATGCAGTTGCTTGCCCATGAATTCTCTACACTGAAAAGAAATGGTATTAGTATGGGATCCAATAGTCAATTGTGATTCATAAACCACCAATCCAATCATCAAATAGGTATATAATCCAACTTAAATGTTTGAATAAATATGTTTTTAATCAACCTCTAAAGCCATCAGGTGTATAAGAGAGCTATTAGAGGACAACCAGCATTGAGAGATCATGGTCATCGAGGAGGGATGGTCTCAAAGGAAACATGACATCAAATGAAAATAAACTACCTTATGAATAAATCCCTAAAAATTAAAAACTCACTTCAAATTAAATCATGAAGTACCAAAAATCCAAACGAACACCCCTTTTTTAAATAATCTATTAGATTGATCCAAAAACTCTAAAAATAATGAAATAAAAAAATTTATCGGCTGAATCATGAATTTTCACAAAAGAACAATATAGTGGTTTCACTTTTGTGGGTGGTGGAATTATTTGGGATATTAGATCATTAATTAGATGCATGATATAATGTCACAAATTATTGTGAAATCCATACAACTAACATTAATTATGCATGTTCACATCCATTATGTAAAATGATCCATGTTCACAAGCTCATTAATAAAAAACTCATCATAATTCACAATAAAAAATACATGATAATAGGGATATTACAATTTTTATGAACAATTAATTATGATGTTATGTTATAGTTTATCATCACCCATAAAATGAATTTAGATTGTTTTGAAATTGACATTAATTTTATTAAAAAAAGACAACTAACATTCTCAAAACTGAGCAAAATAGTTTGTATTGTTCTGGTGCTTTAGGAAAATGATCTTTAAGTTATTGGTGACATGTGGTAATAATATGAACCTCAAACTGATACATGATGTTCTTGGTATGACTCAAGGTTCCCATTATTAGTTTAAAATTGAAATTTTAATACTAAAAAGTGTTGATCATTGAAAACTGAGAAAACATGCATGGATTATCTTGATAATTTAGGAAAAAGATTCATAATTCATTTGTGACATGTAGAAGTCATTATCATGTCAAACCCACACAAGATGAAATCTGTATGACTTAAAGTGTGTGTTTACTATTTAAAATGATATTTTAGTAAAAAAATGGCATATTCAAAACCAATAAAATGAATTCATATTGTTTTATTACTTTAGGAAAACAATCCATAAGTCATTTGGGACATATAGGAATAATATGCAGCTCAATATAATGTATGTGTGACCGGTATGACTACAAGTGCATATTTTTATTAAAAATTGAAATTAATTTTAGTAAAAAAGACAACTTACATACTAAAAACCAAGAAAATGCATTCATGTTATTTTTAAACTTTAGTAAAATGATTTGTAAGACATTTTTGACATGTATGAATCAGCCTCACCTCAATATGATACATGATGTTCCTGATATTACTCAAAGTGTTCATTGTCAATTTAAAATTGAAATTTTAATACAAAAAGTGTCACTCAATAAAAATCAAGAAAACATAGAAAAATTGTGTTGATAATTTAGGAAAATTATTCATAATAAATTTTTGACATGTAGGAATTTTTCTCACATCAAACCCACATATAATGTGACCTGTATGACTCAAAGTACGTGTTTCCAGTTTAAAATGACATTTTAGTAAAAAACATGAGTGGCATACTCAAATTTAAGTAAATTCATTAATATTGTTTTGATAATTTAATAAAATTATAAATATTTAATTTGGGATGTTTATAAATCAGTCTTACCTCAATATAACGCACAGTATGACTAGTATGACTTCAACTGTATCTTTTTATTCAAAATTTAAATTATTTTAGTAAAAATGATAACTGACAGACTCAAAACTGAGAAAATGCATTTGGATTTTTTTGGTAATTTGGGAAAATGATCCATAAGTTATTTTGGATGTGTAGTAACCAAACTCACCTCAATATGATACATGATGTGTCTGTTATGACTCAAAGTGTTTGTTATTAGTTTTAAATTGAAATTTTAATACAAAACAGTGTCACTCATTGAAATCAGATAAAATGAACTTGGATTGTATTGATAATTTCGGAAAATAATTCAAAATTAATTTTGGATATGTAGTAATAGGTATCACATAAAACCCACAAATTATGTGAGCTTTACTACTCAAAGTGTGTGTTTCCGATTTAAAATGACATTTTAGTAAAAAACACAAGTGGCGTACTCAAAATAGAGTAAATTCATTCATAATATTTTTATACTTTATTAAAATGATCCATAATTAATTTTGGATGTGTAGTAACCATCCTAACCTCAATAAAAAGCATGATTTGATAGGTATAACTCCAAGTGTATCTTTTTATTCAAAATGGACAATAATTTTAGTAAAAAGGACAACTGACATACTCAAAACTGAGAAAATTAATTTCGATTGTTTTAGTACCTTATTAAAATGATCTATAAGTAATTTTTGACATTTAGGTATGATCCAAACCTCAATATGATACATGATATTCATGGTATGACTCAAAGTGTACATTATTAGTTTAAAATCGACATTTTAATACAAAAAAGTATCACTCACTGAAAACCAATAAAACACACTCATATTGTATTGATAATTTAGGAAAATGATTCATAATTAATTTTTTACATGTAAGAATTATTCTCACATAAAATCCACACATGACGCGGTCTATATGACTCAAAGTGTGTGTTTCTATTTTAAAATGACATTTTAGTAAAAAACAAAAGTGGAAAACTCAAAATTGAGGAAACACATTCAATTTGTTTTTATAATTTATTAAAATGATACATAAGTAATTTGGTACATGTAGGAATCAATCACACCTCAATATGATGCAAGTTGTGACCCATATGACTCCAACTTCATTTTTTTATTCAAAATTGACATTAATTTTAGTAAAAAAGAAAACTAACACACTCAAAACTGATAAATGAATTAAAATTGTTCTGTTACTTTATTAAAATGATCCATAAGTCATTTGTGACATTTAGGAATCATCAACACCACAATTTGATACATGATATTCCTAGTATGGCTCAAAGTATCCGTTATTAGTTTAAACCTGGCATTTTAATATAAAAATCACCACTCACTAAAAAATAAGAAAACACACTTATATTTTCTTGATAATTTATGAAAATGATTCATAATTAATTTTTAATGGGTAGGAATCAGTCTCACATCAAACCCACACACGATGCAACCTGTGTGACTCAAAGTGCATTTTTTCAGTTTAAAATGACATTTTAGTGAAAAACACAAGTGGTGTACTAAAAACTGAGGAAACTTATTCGGATTGTTTTGATACTTTATTAAAATGATCTATAAGTCATTTGGGACATGTAGAAATAATTTTCACCTTAATATGATTCACAGTGTGACTGGTATGACTCCAAGTGTGTCTTTTCAATATATAAGTTTCATTTTAGTTTAAAATGTGCATCACATTGCAAAAACCAAGAAGATGAGCCTAGATTGTTTTCTCATCATTATATATGCTATTACTTAGATAATTTCCTTATCTTTTTTATCTTAAACGTTTTTAGTTAATTTTCATAAATATAATGCTTGGAGATGAATAATAAATGTCATTTGATGTTCAAAAATTAACCACAACACAATCTGATACACAGTGTTTCAAGTATGACTCAAAGTTTAGTTTAAAATTAATAGTTTCTATTTAATTTATTTATATCATTACTAACATAATATTTTTTTTTCTTATATAGGTGCATTATTTTTCTCAAGAAGGGGTGGCCTGTTCTTTTATATAGATTCGTTCTTTTTCTCTATAATAGTGTTTTTTTCTAGTATTTGTGTTGGAAATTTTATTTCATTTAAATTATGTATTTTTATCTGATTTTACTGATATACGGTGATATTTCTAGTGTTGTAGTGTGTTGTTACAGCACACCACAGTATTCCCTACTTCTAGTACTATATTGTGTTGTAACATCACACTATAGTATTCCCATTTATCAACACTACCAAATGCGATGATAAAGGGTCCATTTATCAATGCTAAATAAATGCACTGATAAATGGTTTCTTTTATCAGCACTTCTAAAAGTACTGATAAAAAGGGTGATTTATCAATTCTTTTTTTAGATCTCATAAAATATTATCCCTTTTAACCATGTTGCAAAAGTTAGCACTTTTTTAACACTGATAAAGGCCAATTTTAGCACTGTTAAAGGCCTTTTTTGAAGTAGTGGGAGGAACAATGCATCCATGGTATGTCATACTAAAAGATCCCTCAACTTTCTGATCAAACTTGTGTCACTCAGGATATAAATCCTCTATAACCAACATGTCCATAATTGGTCCACCATGATTCTCCATCAACACATCTACAATCCTTTCCATAATCTAGTCTCAATATATAATCTCAATATGGTGAGAAATACACTCCCATATGGTGGTCTCTCCCACTACTAATTATGGCCTCTATAGTGTGAACCTCCTTCAAACCAATGGTCAATAACATTATCCCATGTTTCATAATCTACATAAGAAACCACCCACAATGAGTGGAATAAAATGCCATGGGGTCCATTTTCTATGTGAATATGACCTTAACGGACCCATCATCCAACCATAGAGAGTGTAAATCACCAAAAACCTAGTACACACCAATGGTGAACCTCCATCGCCACCCGTAGAAATGTTAAACACCATATGCACCATACCTCCAACCCTGAACAATATCACATATCAAAAATACACTATCCTTAACATATAGAATCATTCCCATCAAACTCTGAAAATACACAACTAATACGTACTAGAATAAACCTTCCATTTCCCACATGATACCACCCCTAGTATCTTCATAGAACAATGGATACCCCAAGCATTTTTGTTCCAAATCTCTCAACCATGACCTAACCCATGCCTACTTATTACATAATTCATAACAGATATATAAATACGAAATATCTAAGGATCACCTACCTAGAGATTATGGGACTCCACTAATTAATAATCTATAGGTATTTTTTAATTAATTGTAATATTTAGAAAAATATATAAAAATACTTGAAATTTGGGTTTTTCGATGAGGGTTAAATAAATAGAGAGAAATTTAAACATTAATCCCATACAGACGGTTAGCCTTACCTATATCGCCTTCCTACTACAAACATAACATGATTCTAATAAAGTTCAAATGAAATCACCCTCAGATAATAATAAAGAAACAAGAGAGGTGATTAGATGATTTTGGTTGATACTTATAAGTTATGGGAACCCCCAAATCCCCTTAAAATCTATTTTTAATCGTTTATTTAATATTTGTAATGTTCTACAAACGTTTTTCATTTGACCCATCCTTAATAAAACTAGTAAGGATAAATGATCTTTACTCAAACCAATATGGATAAATGGTTTTTACTCAATCTATTAAGGATAAAATGATCCTTAATCAAAATAAAAGAATCTAGAAAATATATTCATCTGAATTGATCCTTACTCAAAATAGGAAGGATAAATGATCCTTACTCAAACTAGTAAGGCTAAAATGATCCATACTCAATCTAGTAAGGATAAAATTATCATTACTGAAAATTTAAGATTTTGGAGAAAAATACTCATTTTATTTGATCCGTACTAAAACTAGTAAGTATAAAATGATCCTTACATAATCTAGTTAGGATAAAATGACCCTTAGTCAAAATCTATTAAAACTTCTAAAAACCCGTAAAAACTCTAAAAATTCACTTTTCGAACCTTCTAAATATCTCCAAACCCTTAAATAACTGAACATTCATGCTAAAACACCCACAAAAATATTTTTTAAAAAATTAAATCCCCTACACATGATCCAAATCCTAAGGATCATTCCATATCATTAGTAACACTTATAACACCTTTATCAAGTACTATCACACTTATTAGAGCCAAGACCCAACCTGAATCACTACTCCAAAAACCTAGGACCTTACAATAAAAACTAGAATTGATATACCTAAGACTCAATCAAATAATAATAATTTAGAAATATCAAAGATACATATAAATCTTCGAAAATCAGGTAGTTCTATGGATAAACCCCATAATCAAATAAGAGTAATAGATATAATTGATAACCTCAATATAAAGTCACGTGTTCTGTAATAAATAAAAAGAATAAGTGTTTCTTAAGAAACACATGATGAGTTTGATGAATATAATCCAAATGATATTAAAAACCCTAATGTTTTTAAAAATAATAAAATTTCATTTAATTTTGTCTCTATAGAAAAATTAAGGAATAAAAATGAAATGGAAATTATTGATAAAATAGTTTAAATTTTAGTGGGGTGTAATACTAGTAATGAATATTTTAAACCAAGGTTATGTAACAAACCAGTTCGAGTCAACCAAAAACATCACCAATCTAGATCACCACAAGGCCTCAAGAATTCCTCTCCAAATGTCATAGGTTGTTGACTAGTGGTGATGTCTAAAAGGTGAAGTGGGGAGACTATAACCTCTGTTCAAAGTGCAACAATAGTGAAAAATATTAAAACTCACACATAGGGGTCATCATTAGAGTGCGCATAATAAATAAATGGAAGCAACAACATGCTATTATAAATAGAATATGGTATATAGTATTATATACTCAAATCATGAAAAACATACAACAACGGGTCACCCACTAGTCTTTCCACATATATAAAATAAATGAACTAAAAATAAAAACATCAAGTTCTACTACCAACAATGAGCCAAACCATGTACCCAGTCTCCATGATGGTCGAGCTACACCAGCCTAATCCTGAGACTCTACATGAGTGACTCTTATTGATCAAGAAACACTAGGCCTCAACCCTATCCACTACACAACTTATGATCCAACTTGAAAGTAGACTTCATTTTTTCATGCACATCGAGCTGTATGTACAAGGGGTGAGAAATAAATCTCATTAGGTCACCCCCAATGGTGAACCTATAATCTATTTTCATAACAAGTTCATGCACACATGATATATCCAACCTAGATTAAAACTAATAACATTTGACATAAAAGAACAATTTCATAAAATAAATGGGCTAAATAAAAAATAAGAAAACATCCAACCATAGGTTCTAGAATAACACTTGAGGTAAATCTACCCCTATTCTGGCCCACTCTAGAGGATTTATAACATGTAATTCAACCCACCACATGACATCAGGCACATATGATAGATCTACACTAGATCTCCATGAAATCAAAATGAAATAAGGTTGAATTTCAGACACTAGGGTGTAACCATAGTTATCCATGTGAAAAATTGCATCTACCGGGATCTAGGACTCCAATAGCACGACCTAAACTAGCAAAAGGAACATCTAGGTCAACACAACTAGAGAACATGTCAGTCTTGAAAGTCCTTCAAGAAAACTCTGGAACCATCTATATACCCAAAAATATGTAGGATCCATACTATAACTAGGGATCATATAGAATCCACAACCTCGGGATCATAACAACATCCATGGTACATAAAAACCACTTCATAATCCCCTTAGAACCTCACAATCCCAAAGCCACTCTAGCCTAGGAATGAACTCAACTAGAGGTGGATGCACTCATCTAGATCCTAAATTAGTTCCCTAATCCCATATAACCAATGTTATCCAATGGAGGAGATAACTAGATCAAACTCAGAGCTAATTCCCCATCCAAGATATCCTAAGGGTCTCCACCTCAAGCCAAAGTCTTGGGAAGAAACTTCAACAAACATCATGACCGAATGCCAATCGAACATCGGATGATCCAACTTTGAACCCATCATCCAAATATCTTAACTAATATCATTGATCAACTCTTAGTCAAAAAATAATGGGTCCCCTCTCAACATATAATAAAACACCCACCAGGGAATCTCCATGACCCACCTTAGGGCCAAACCAAAACTTAGAGCTCCCATGGTCCCCAGAGTCACAACACAAAGTGATTTCCAACTAGGTACTCTCTTGCTACACTAAATATCTCAGGCCATGCCTATAAAAAACATCAAAAATAGCCCAAAGGACATGGTAAGAGGAAACCCTATGAGGGGTTCCTCTAGATCATCCAAAATAAGGGGTTACTCCCAATGTGGAAACATCCCAAATAGTCTTCATTTCCCTCCAACTAATCCTTGATCAACAATGTTCCCAAAGGGTAATCTAAAGTACATCATGACTACAAGGTTATTTACAATGGTCCTAATGACCAACTCAAAAAAAGACACAAAAGGGATCCTCAACACATGTCAAACTGTTTCGTATAGATATTCTCAACCACCGACTATAATAATCGATGATCACTCAATCAGTAACCAACCCACTATGGAATTTTCAAGAGTCCCTTAGACTCATATAAATAGTTAACAGTACTGAGTCATAGCTTCCATCCAAAGGCATTAACCCAACCTAAATTCCCCCAATATCTTTGGCCTCCTCAAACCCAATAGTTAAAATTCAACTTCCCTAACCTTGATTAACCCATCTCATCATGTAAGGAAAAACAAATATCTACTTAGAGATAAAACTCAACCCCGCTTCCTAGGATCTATCTGAAATATCCTTGAATGAAACTGACCTAAAATTCACAAGTCAAGGTCAACTAACAAGCTCACAACCCTCACTCAGACCTCATAGCTCACAACCCAACCCACTAGAGGATTATGAATCCAAGCCTCAAAGTAATCCTCCCATATAACACTCTTAATCCAAAATATGATCTATAAAACCTCTAAACATTGAAAGGATTCCACCATCATGATCTACATGGAAAATTTCTCATAATGAACTAATCACAAGTATAATTTTGACATCATGGAAAAATACAGGAAAACATACCAAAATAGGAAAATTACATTGTGTGTACTTAGAGTAAATGGTAATTTCCCACAAGTTTCCTCCCTAGTCATGTGACTTAGTCCAATCGAAATGTATTTTCCCAAAGTACATGACATGCGCCTCTCGGTACACAATGTGTAACCTCACATGGGTACCTTGTTGTGTACCTCATCCCTACTTGGCATGTACACTGTAAAACTATATGGAATGTAATTCCAGTACATGGAATATTCCCCACATGGGGTGAAACTCCATGTACCTGGCCATGTACCCTCACACGGGGACTAGAAAAGCACATTACATGTCCACTAGTTGTGTACCTCGCATGGGGTCTGGTCGTGTACCCTACACGATCATGTGCCCCCAGCACACCCCAAGACACTAGTATATGACGTGTACCCCTGGTACATGGTGTGTAGTCCCAAAAACTAATCTTCCACAAATAATAACACATTATGTTTTTTCTATGGACTACACATCGTGTACAAGGGTATTTCCATACAAAAAACCATCAAAATAGCCCAAAACCTCTATTTCTCCTCGATTAGCCTTGATCGACCCACATGGGATCCCCAAAACCCTATATAAGGATTTAAAAGCTTAAAATACTATGATATATGTATTTGTGGTGAATAATATAAAACAATCCTACCTTTGGGTGGAAACCACCGAATCTTCACACTGGATCTACACCACGCACTCATCAAGCATCAATCTACCTCTGAATGAGCTCCTCGGGTGGTGCCTCCTCCTCCCTATACCCTTATATCTTTCTACCCCTCTAAGATGAATAAACTAAAGGTTTAATCTCTATAAGTTTTTGTGATAATCCAAGGGAGAAAAAAAATAAGAAAAAGAAAGAAAAAGGAAAAAGGAAAAAATAAGAAAATAAGAAGGGGCCCATTTTTGGCCCTAATGACCAATGGGATTTTATGCCTCACCTAGGAAAAAACCCATTATGGACTCAACCATAGAGACAAAATATCAATCTGACACTCCATTTTAATGATATAACCAAACAAAATTGTGTGAATAAATTGATATTTAATTTATTAAATAATTAATATTTCATAAAAATTATAATGGCTTGGATTTCCACCAAAATTTTATCCTAGGGGAAACATCATATTCCAGGACCAATAGAGTTTGTGGAAAATTATATGAGATCATATTATAAGATAAATTACAATTTTTTCCTAAAACATTTCCATGAATAAAAATTTCAAATTTACCTTGATTTTCACAACCCATGATGAAACGAGGCATCACAAACACCACAACACAAATGTTTCTCTCCCCTGATAAGCCTCGATGGTCAACTAGTATCCATACTCTCCACTAATAACTAGAACAAATAATTCTATATCAGCCATCCAATGACTGGTCTTGCTGCATCCACAAATCTCTCCCAAAAAGAGGCATTCAACTGTGAACAATATGATTATCCCCACCACAAAAGTGTCTTTATCATTCCCCCACTTCCCAAATATAAAACCACATGACCCATGCTATTTCCATCACCTAATGTGATGGATAAACACAACCATACAACTCACACTTGATCTCAACACAAAACCACAAAAACCCATGCTCATTCCTTTCCCACGAAGAATAGTAACCTACGCACTCAAAAAAATACTTTTTAAAAAAAAAGTTAAATTCCTCTGGATAATGATAATTGCTCAATGAAAATTAACTTTTTATTATAAAACACTTTTAAGGAAAAGTGAGAAACCGCATAAGTTCAACCAGGAGAATAGACCTCATAAGAAATCACAAAATCATTGAAACAGAACTTAAGCCTATTAGAGAGTTCCTCCCTAAATAATTTCCAGGAGAGAGTGTGCACCTGTGTATCTGGATCATCGTTAATAATGGCCTCAAAGTGATCGGCCATCTTCTCCCCTATTTTAATGTACTCCTCCTTACCTATCTTCCCTTCATTGAAGCCCCTAATAAGTATAAGGTCATGTTTATTGATCCAAGCAGCCTTCTCACCATTAGTAACCACACAAAGCACCCTTCCCATCATTTGGTCAGCCTCTTCTTGTGTAGCATTGATAGTGAGAAGATCATCCACCATTTCTTCCTCTGAGTTCATAAGTAGTCCCAGGGATTTCTTATTACTGACCACCTCCACACCAGTTTTTTCCGCACTAGTCTCACCAAAATCGGGCTTCACTGCTTTGGGGTTTCCTTGGGTATTAACAATAGAAGCAGGCATGCACTCCAACTCCTTGGATTTAATTTTTTTTACCTAACCTAGTCTCCATTGGTTTTGGTGGGAACAGGTAATCCTTGCGCCCTTTTCTTTTCTTCCCTTTACTCAAGATGAAACTTCCCGAGTCCTGGTTAGATTTTTGTCCCTTCTTCTTCCTTACACTGTACAGGCCTTTACTATGCTTCCCTCCCGCATTGTCCTCTGAAAAATAGAAAGGGTATTCCTCATCATACTCTATCCCACATATTGTCTGATCATCCATGTCATTCTACTAGTCTTGAGCCAATCCTTCAATTACCAGACCATCAAATCGGTTATAGGTTTGGATGGCCTCCTGAGTCTGTTGTTGTCATGTGACCCAGTGGCTCACCAACTCGGTTGTAGTACCCTACTTTGATTCATTCTGAGTTAATTCACAGCCAATTGGAGTACCTTGTTTTGAGGAGTCAAGAACTTTGTCACAAGTACTTTCCTCTTGTGCCTCCAAAGGCATTCCCTAATTTTCAGGAGCTACCTCCATATTAGGTGGAGCCTCTCTGTTGGTCAAGAATTCAACACCGCGAGTCCCCTCATACTTCCCTATATCCAGCGGCTCCTACTCAGTCTACTTGCAATAAACTGAATCTCTCTTTAGGCAGGTTGCATCACCTCCCACCTGAGACTTTGTCACATCATTACCCCTCACATAAACTCACTCACAGTCAGTTTTGCTTCTGCAACTGGGCTCCGGGTGCCTCAATCACCTACACAACTTTCAATGATCCACCCATAATTCAAAGAGCACTGATTGTTTGCACTGTAATTATTCACCTACCGTAATCCACACCCACTCCACTGGTGGCTTGGAAACATCAAACTCCACACATATGTGTGGTTTAACCGAATGGATGACAGAGATTGTTCTTTCATCGTGACACAAGAATCTTCCTACCATATTCCCTAACATTCAAAGTGTAGAAGGGTTTTGGAATGGCAAGGGGAGTTTGGGAAAACTAACCCAAATTTCGACTATAGAGCAATCCCTTTTCATCTAAAAATCATAAGTTCATCGGAAGAGGAAAAACCTGAAACTAAGTCACTTTCATGGAGCATTGGAGAATGCATGAATCAAATCATCCTCCGATCTGAAGAGAATCATCAGGTGACGATTATCAAGAAGACCGAAAATCGTGCGTTCAGGAAGCCCCCAGGATTTAGGGATGAACCGGAAAAAATCTTTCACTGAGGTTGTTTGATGCGTAAATCTAGCCACTGGAGTCATATCCAAGAGACTTGAAGTTTCCATGGACTCCAAAACTGATAATGGAAGTTGCGGCAAGCCATGAAAGAGGTCAGAAACCTTCGGACTTAGCGAGATTGCCGGAAACTGAGGACGAGCAACAGGGTTTGAGCAAGGAGAGGAAGGATAATGTGTCGAATCTAGGAGTGGCGATGCAAGATCCTCCCCCTTTCCAACAGCGGGAAGGGGGAAGGTGGGAGCCGATTTCGGATTCATTAGGGAATCACCTCCAAGAAGACGATTTGAGCCGCGTCACCCATTCAGACTGGATAATGATAACTAAAATACTTAAAATGAGGCTTTCTACCTCAAACATACTATGGTTCACTCCCCACCATAATTATTTCCTTAAACATCTCTTGAATGAGAAATAGGACTCATGTTCATACATGCCAATCCCTAATGAAACTAATTTAACACACCTAAAACCACTGACCATGATCCTCATCTAGCTCAGTTCAAATGAACCATAGTGCCCTCATCACTCACTTTAAAATCTGGGCATCTCCCTCATGCCATGATCAATTACATAACCACCCTCCACTCAAGTGTCAATCCAAATCCACAAGCTTCCAACCATGCTTCCACTGTGCTACCCAAGTCACAACCAAAAACAATCAAGGCTAGGAAACCGATTAAACCTTCCCTCTCAATCCAACCATGAGACAGGGAGAACTCCTAGCACCCCACCTCTTTAACACTAGGCATTATCATGCATAACCACATCCTAGTGATAGTAGACCTTAATGTACCCACTAAAGAAGAACAATCACACCCACCCAAGCCATCAGTGATTGCAGGAACATGGGACCCACCACAAGACCCAAAAGACAATGCATGTAAAAAAAACTCCCTCCCAAGAAACATGAAATAGGGACTTTATTAGAACCACTACCATAGGGAAACTCAATCCCGCACTATCCCAAAAGGGTTTTTTTGCATCACTCAATGGAGGGAATACATCTCCATCACTAGATAACCTCTCACGAAATTATCCTTATAACCTATCATTGAAATAAAATATATAGATGTGGTTTAGTTGAGTATAATTCTACCAAGTGATTATATGAGAAAACATTGTACGAGTTGTTGCTGAAACTTTAAACAACTGAACCAACATCATCAGTAAAAACACATAGACCATCATATGTCATGTAAATCCTACATTCCTATAATGATACATGAACACTTTCATCTTTCCCATTGTCCAATATCCAAAAACTAGAATAAACCATTAATCCGAAAACCCAAGTGCATCACACAAGGTGAAATTACACAATTGTAAAAATGGAATCCAAGAATAGAAATCCCATTCCCTAGAAACTTGGAATTCCCATCGGAAAAGGTGTTCATGACACACTAGTCGGATATGCATCACAAGTTCGGATACATTCCTAGACCAGCTATCTACCAACTCCCTAAATCACGAAAACAAGCACCTATGATACCATTTTATAAAGATCCAACCTAGGTCAACCTGACACATCACCTGATCTAGCTCACCACAAGTCTTCAAGCATGACTCCCCAAATTCTAGAGGATTCTGAATAGGGTGAGGGTATAAAATGTGTAGTGGGTAAACTATACCCTCTAGTCAGAGTGAAATAACAGTGGAAAATAACCAAAATCACACACATGGGTTAACATCAAAGTACACATAATAAATAAAATGAAGAAAAACATGCTATAATAAATAGAATGTAGCATAAATTTATATAGACTCGAGGAATTCAAAAAATAAAAAATTGGTTCACCCACCGGGCCGACTACATATATAAAATAAGAAAACTAAAAATAAAAACATCATGCTCGACTACCAACATCAAGCTAAACTGCATAACTGGCCTCCACGATGCTCAAGCTACACCAATCCAGTCTTGAGACTCCACACAAGTATATCTTCTCGATTAAGAAACATTAGTCCTTGGCCCTATCTATTTCATAGCCTATGCTCCAACCTAAAATTAGATATCAGGTATACATATACACCAAGGTTCACATATAGAGGGTGAGAAATAAATCTCAGTGGGATACCCCTAACAGTGACCCTATGATATAATTCCATAACAAGTGCATGCACACATGATATTCCCAGCCTAGCTTCATAATAATAATATCTGTCATAAAATAAAAACTAGATAAAATAAAGGGGGGAATAAGAAAATGACCAATCATGGGTTCTGTCCTAATGCCCAAGGTAAATTTACCCCCACTCTAACCCACTCCAGAGGATTTATAACATGCAGCTCACCCCACCACACAACGTTAGGAATGTTCTCCAAATCTACATAAGATCTTCAATATGTCTAAATGAAACAAGAATTAATATCATACCCTAGGGAATAAGGATGGGAATCCACATGAAAAACTGTATCTATCGGTTCTAGAAATATAATAGCATGATCTAAGCTGGTGACAGGAATATCTAGATCAAAACAACTAGAGAACCTATCAGTCCCAAATGTACTGTGGAATAACTCAGGCACCAGCTATGGACCCAAAAATAAGTGGTATCCATATCATAAACTAGGGAATATATCATCGATGAATCTAGGAGAACAATGGAATCCATGGTACATAAAACTCACTTCTTGAGTGCCTCTACACCTCATGATCCCAAATGAACTCTAGCCAAGATGTACACTCAACGAGAGGGTGGATTCACTCATCCATATCATACATTATCTCCCTAATCCCATCTAACCATATTTATCTAACATAGGAGAGAACAAAATCAAACTTAAGTCCAATGATTTATTCATGATATCCCAAGGCTCTCCCCTTCAAACCAAAGTCTTGAGCAGAAACTACCTCAAACATCACAGCTAAAGGCCAACCGAATGTGAGCTGATCAAAACTAGATTCCACAATCTAAATAGTTGAACTATCAGTGTTGATAAAAACTCAACCAAAAATTCATGGGTCCTCTCTAAGTAACATAGATCCTATAATCCAACAAAATAATCACAACAGGATCTCCATGACCCACCTCAGAGCTAAACCAAAACTCGGGGCTCCTGCAGTCCCCAGGGTTATAGCACAAAGAGAAGTCTGACTAGGTAATCCCTTGCTACAACCAAGATCTCAGGCCTCACCCATCCAAAAGATCCAAAAATGGACCAAAGGACACGGTAAGATCAAGATACCCTACATGGGGTTCCTCTAGATCATCCAAAAGCATGGGTCACACCTTTTGAGGAAACATCCCAAATAGACCTCAGTGTCCTGCAACTGATTCTTGATCAACAACATGCCCAAAGGGCTTATAAATCATAGTACACATACAAGGGTGTTCACAACAGTCCTCATAACCCTCTCAATAGTAAGACCCAACAAGGGATCCTTAGTACACACCAAACCATGCCAAACCAACATTCTCAACCACCGACTATGACAACCACTGATCACTTTATTGGTAATCATCCCACTAGGGCATCCTTAAGAGTCCCTCGGACTCATCTCAATATCTCAATGACACCCATACATAACGACCATCTAAAGGTATCATCCCATCCCAAAGGATCCAACATCTCTAGTCTCCTCAAACCCAAGAGATAAACCTAAACTACTCAAACCTCATGAAACCCATCCTGAAATGCCAGGACAAACCAATATCTCCTAAAATACACAAATTTTCCCCACCTCTCATGATCCATCTAAAATATCCTTGAATGAAATTGGTCTGACATCTATAATCCAAGGCCAACTAATGAGCTCACAACCCACACCCAGGCCTCGCATCTCACAACTTAATCCACTAGAATATTATAAATCCAAGCCTCAAAGGACTCCTCCCATACGACTCTATCATTCCAAAAAAAGATAATCCAAATGGACTCTAAGAATATAAAGGATTCCATCATTATGATTTTTGTAGGAAAATGGCCAGAATAGACTACTTGCAAGTCCAATTTTGACATCAGGGTGAAAATAGGAAAAAAGACTAAGAAATGAAAAGTGCATGGTGTGTACTTTAGGTACACAGCATGTACCCACAAGGGTCCTCCCTAGTTGTGTGCCTTGTTTAATTGGCATGTACTTTCCAAAAGTACATGGCGTGTGCCTCTTAGTGCACAGTGTGTAACCACATGGGTACCTACCCGTGTACCTCATCCCCACTTGGCATGTACCCCACCAAACTACACGGCGTGTACCACCCATATATAGTGTGTACCTCACATAGGGTTCCAAAATATATACCAATCCATATATGACCACATGAGGTATATCCAAGAACAGTGCATAGCCACTATTTATGTACCTCGTACGGGTTTTGGTCATGTACTATACATGTCCATGTGACCCCGGCACACTCCAAGTCACCACTACACAGTGTGTACCCCTAATACATATCATGTAGTTCCAAACACTCATCTTACCAAAATAGGAAGAACACACGGTGGGTGTTCTCCAAACTAATCATCGTGTTCAAGGGTATTCCCTAACAAAAACCCCTCAAAATGGCCTGAAACCACCATTTCTCCCCAATTAAGCCTAGATTGACCC
This sequence comes from Viscum album, assembly GCA_963277665.1. NCBI lineage: Eukaryota > Viridiplantae > Streptophyta > Magnoliopsida > Santalales > Viscaceae > Viscum > Viscum album. The sequence goes on along the minus strand of OY728145.1, from coordinate 335,018,888 downwards.
TCAGGGGGTCACCAAAACCCATATAAGGAATTAAAAACATAAAAATATCTATGATATAGTAATTTATATAAAAAACATAAAATGGGCATAACTTTGAGTGTAAACTGTCAAAGATTTTCAACGGATCTGCGCCATGCACCCACCAAGCCTCGATCTATCTATGGACTAGCTACCCAGGCGACACCTCCACCTACCTCTAATAATTTTATCCCTCTCCCAATCTCATCTAAAGACCCAAAAGGGTGAATCATCACATGTGTGCATGACAAGACAAGGGAGAAATAGAAAAAAAGAAAAATGGAAAATGAGAAAAATAAAAATAAAAGAAAAAGAGGCCTGAGCTCGATGCCCAATGAAATATTGTGCCTCACCTGGGAAAAACCACCATTCTAGACTAAAATATAGACATAGAATCTCAATAAAACACTCTATTTTAAATATATGACCAAACAAACATGCATGAATAAATTAATATTTAATTAATTAAATATTAAATATTTTTTAAAAAAATAAAATGGATAATATTTCCACCAGACTCTTTTCCTAGGGTAAAAACCCTATTCTGGGACCAATAGAGTAGTCAAAAAAATTAATATAGATAAACTTATAGGATAAATTAGTATTTTCCCCTAAAATACATTTAGGAATAAAAAATTCAAATTTCCCTTGATTCTCACAACCCGTGACGACACAAGGAATAAAAGGTTAGTTATGTAATGTCAAAAATGAATTGATTGTGATAAATATAAATATGTGGCACAAACTAACATAAGATCATTTGATAAGTGAAACATATTTGGACCTATTATGATAAAATAAAAAGTCACAAACCCTATTGATTATAAATGGGTTTTATGTGAAATAAAAGTAAGAATAATTGGATTGTGAGATAAAAATATCATCTTATCAAATGATGTTTTCTCCATATACTTTTAATTGATATATAATAAGGTTTCATATTCTCCTTTTATGGATCCAATTATATTTCAATATTTAATAAATCTTACAGAATCTAAAAAGGAGGTAATGTTTATCATGAATGGTGTTACATCTTTATTATGTGAGTCTCTTGGATGTTATATATACATATATATATATATATACTTTAAGGATTCAAAATATATGAAGCAATAAAACCAAATTCCAAGAACCTATATTCAATTAAATTATAAAAAAACTTGTATGGATTAAAGAAATATGGGTGCATGTGGTATAATCACTCAAGCAGATATTTATGGGAATGAAATTAAATAAATTTTTCAGTATCTTTATAGAACTTTTGATTTGGTTTTATTATATTCTAAAAAATCAAAGAAAAATATGATCATTTTTTTATATATAAATTATTTATCATATCTATATAATGAAAGTTTACATAGTGGATATGCATTCATGGTAAGAGGTATTGAAATCTCTTAAATATAACTAAAACTGACATTTTTCACAAAATATATTAATTATTTATATGTGATATAACAATACTAGGTATGAAAAGGATGCATACGGTATTGATTTATAACCCAGTACATTCAAATTACAATTAGATTGACTATTAAATCGAGTCAAAATATGTAATTTGGAAATAATGTTGTAAGTGTCACTTAGATAAAAGAAGGTCACATTAAAAGTGTTATCCCATTGTATGATGATGTGTTGTATTCATTATCAATAAGAAGTGACGTCAATATGTGTTGATAAGAGAAGTAAAAATATTTGAGTACCCAATCCAAGATGTAAATATGTGTTGAGTTAAGATTGAAGAATACATTGTAGGTTTGAGATTAATGTTCCCTTGTGTTTGATACATATTGAATATGGATTGTCAATAAGGGGTAAAGTGGTCATGGAATAAATTATGTGAGATAAAACATAGATTTCATATTGATAATTTTATTTTTATTGTGTACCAATGATCATGCTCTAGATATCCATTCACATGTTATTAATGGAAGAATGTTAATAAGAGGGAGAATTTGTGTTGTTGTTTTTGTTTTAGAAATACACTAAATATATTCATAGATTAGGTTTATGAGTTGATGAGTTTGAGGCTATGAGATGTTTTTAACAGATACTATTCTAAGAATATTATTTATTTATTAAATATTATAAAAACCGGTTGAAGGGAATAGATTTTATTTCATAGACTTTGAAGGTATTCTACATGACTATTATTAAAGATCATTTTTGTATCTTTTTAAATATATTAAGTTTGATAAATTAGTGAACTTATAGGAGAATCGTAGAGGATATAGATTACTGAACATTATATCTATGAAGAATGTGAGAAGATGGATAAAGATTGATGGAATTCTATGATTCATTCTTGTGTTATCTAACATGAATGTTATTTCAATATATGGAAGTATCACTTGGATTATGATGAGAATTAAAATATCAATTGAGATATATATTTCATTTATTGGAAACATTATAGTATTATTGGTTGAGTTTTAATAATACCTAAAGTATTTAAGGTGGTGGAAGATCATTAAAGTACTCAAAAGATTTCATATGTGGTAAAAGAACTTTGGGAAACATTCTGATATGTATGAAGATGATTTTAATATTTCCTTAAGTAATTTTAGATGAATTGAAGTGGTTATAAATTTTATGAAGAATATTTGAGTTTATTTGAATAAGTTTTATATTTGTACGTAATATCCTTGTGTTAATAGAAAAATGGAAAAGAAAAGGTGTAATATCTTATAAAAAATTATCAAAGTACCAGGATAGTTTACACTACGATTCATAAGAGTGAATCTATGTAAAATAAAAGGATGCACTAGGATACATTACATCTATTTGATGATATGTAATATATTCCAAAACATACACAAGATTAACTCTGATTTCACACTGAGGTACATATAATTAGCTCAGGGTATATAGAAGATTAATCTAGTGACACATAATATCAACTCTAAAGTTTGATATCATAAGAAATATTGATATTGATGTTACATAAGATTAATTATAAGATTTTAAATAATATATAATAATAAATTTTTCTCATTTAGGAGTAACTTTTAGGATATGTAAGGGTAAGATAAGGATTTCAAAGGATACGTAAGATCTTTTTGTTGGATATGTAAGATTAAAATGTATTCCCAAGTGAAACGTAATATTAAATGTGATGATTTTTTACTATTATTTAGTGAATAAATATCATGATGGTTTATATATTAATTCATGATTCAAGATGAGATTGGGGATGATATTTAAGAAGATGATTATGTCATAATATAAATATTTCCATCACAATATTACTTCATTTGAGCATGTATATATGGAAAATAAGATGTGGGTTTTTTGGAAATTAAAATAAGAAAGATAATGAGAACAATATAAATCTTGTAGATAATTAAATGAGAAGATATATAAGATTATTAAATGATATTGTAGGAGGATTTAGTAAGAATATACATTTCCATGTCTTTGAGGATCACTGGTGTATTATTCTCATAGGGAATTTGACCAGTATAAAAGAAAATTGGATTTGAATATGAAAATCAATATACTAATATGATGGTAGTTTCTATATTTAAATTATAAAATATTATCCTCGTGATTCTTGATGAGTATATAAATAATAATATGGTTTGTAACATAATATGGAGAGTGAGGAGATATCAATAAATTGTTGACTTCAAATATCATAAAGTGTCAAATAAAAAAATAAATGTTGTGAGAGAGACCAACGTGAAAAATAATATTAATAATGTTATTAGGTTGTCTATGTATTCAAGTGTAGAGAATTATTGATAGGTAAACACTAATACTATTTTTTATCTTAGGCATTGAAGTTATTGAATAAGAAGAAGAGAGGCAGTCACAAGAATATTGTTCCAAGTAGGGGAGAAGATCAAATATGATTAGTCATGTGGAGACTTGTGATTATAGTTTATCCTGCTTTGAAATGAAAAAACTGAATATATTTGTGAATATAAAAGATTAGGTTGGTGTAAATGTCTCATAAGAGTGAGTTGGTACTTTCTAAAGTCGATTGGTGTCATGCATTATAATCTAGTTGGTGTTAGGTATAAATGTTTAAGTCCATCCCCTTGCCTTTGGATGTTATTGATAATGAAATATCAATCTTATGGGGGTAAGAAACACTATATTATGATAGCCTAAAGCATGGTGTTGGTTCATTAAGAGGGATGTTATTTGTTTAACAATATTTCATTTTCCCTTTTATGTTTTTTTATGAAATAAACCTTCATCACTTAATATAGTGAATGATCTCACTACTGAAATATCACACACCAAGGAAAGAAAAAAAAGAACATCTGATGTACAAGTTTCACTTCTAAAAATGACCAGATTCTCTTTATAATAGTCTGGAATAACCTGTGACCACACACTCCATTATATTCACCATTTTTGATGCAATGATCTGGGTATACCCATTACTAATAATACAATAATGTCAACAATATTGTATCTGGAAAAATTACACTGATGTCTTATACTTATATAAGATTGGGATTCTCCTTATTCCTATAATTTTATTACCTCTTGACAATATATAGTTCTCTATAACTTCCTCAATGTATAATAGGTGTGTCTTCACCCACACATCACCAATACACAAAAATAATGGTGTGTTGAATGCTCTTCCAACACACAAACTTCACACATAATATTCCTCTTCTTATTCATCTTTTATTACAATCTCTTTCATGATAAACTCTCTTATCCTCTATTCAAATTCAAGAAAGACCCTTATTCCTAATCTTACATTGAATAATAACTTTTTCCATTGTCAATTTTTAATTTCAAATTATAAATTAAAACAAGTAACTACCTATCAACTTTTTCCCATTCATATCTGATCCCTTGGATTATCTCAACCTTATTATTCACCTTTTGATTTAGCTAATAAATATTTTGGATGGTTTTTTATCCCCTTTGATTCATCCAAATCTCATTGAGGTGGTCTATATGTGGTTACTTTTCAATTACTTCTCCAATTCATCACACTCAATGTTTAGTAAAGTCTAGATTTACCCTTACTTATTGTGTAACCCTTAAGTATCCCATTATAACTATTACATATTATAGAGTAGCCCTTATGTATTGTAGAGTTTACCTTATGTATAATATGGTGATCCTTACATATCATAGAGTGACGTTTATGTATCAAAGAGTGTCCAATTCGTATTATAGAGTAACCCTTATGTATCACAGAGTGGCCCTTATGTATTAAATACATTTCCATTTTCTTGAACCAATATACTTAGTACAAAAAATCTTATAGACTTTTTATAAATAACTATATACTTATTTTATCCATATCTATACTTCCAAATATACTTCACCTTATAATAAACACAATTTAATGTGAGTTTGAACATGATTTATGTATTGATAAAAAACTCTAACACAAAAAACCATATCCACTTATTCTCTTTACAAGTCTTCTACCCTTTAACAAAAAATCATAAATTAAGGGATTATTTTTCAACTATGAATCTTCAAAAACTCACCATGGGTCTTATAAATCTCTTAAAGGTCATAATAACTCAAGATATCACCATATTAATTAATTGTCTTTTCGTTATAATAATCACCTCCTTTAGATTTTGTTGTTAACCATTGAACATAAATCACTTTTCAAACTCAACACACTTAAAAATGAATCAACATTCAATAATTATATTACTATATGAGTAAAATCCATGTAAGAAATACAAACATTGAATAATAATATCATTTTTTCGATAAACTAACATACATCCACTTTTTTAGAGAACTCAAAACAAACTGAGATGAACTTCTTGAAACAACTCTTCTTGCACTTCTCAAAATTATTATTTGAACCTATGTATAACAAATTATGACATTAAAACTAAATAAATATTTTATAATGGTTCACAAACCACATGTGCATGCTTACATAATAGTTTTCCCCTTTAAAAAACTACCTCTAGATATTTTCTCCCCCTAAATAAGATATCTCTCTCCTGTTAGGTTAAACATTTCTCTTTAGATTGTCCACCTATATTTTTTTCTCTCCATTATTAATATTTCCCCTTTTATAAAAAATGGAAATGTATTAAAGGATAAACATAATGGATTTATGTTTTCTTACTCCCCATTTGACAATAAATATCCAAATAACAAGTGAGAGAGGGGATAAACGTACCATATCATATCCTTTGATGAGTGAAGGATGATATTTCTTCTTCAAATTACATGGATTGGAATTTAACTTCCCATTTGACTAAAAACCATATTTATCATCCAAAAACTTCTTTAAACCCTATTTTATATTAGGATAACTCCTCTTCTTATTAACTTTAGAAAAATTACATGCCAAAAACACTTTATTCTTACCACTCTTCACTTCAACCACCTTTTTAGAATATTGACATTACCACCTTGAAATCATAACAACTTAATATTATATCCTTATCTAACCTCTTTTTATTTAAATTGCATTACAATTATTCTTCTTGAGTAGACTTTTTTTCACACTTTTTGGATTCATCATATTCCTTGTTCTTCTTGCAATGAATCTTTTTCTATACATATTTATTTCTCTTGTCTATTTTTTGAAATCCCATTGGAACTTTTTGAAAGATATTATAAACTGGTAGGATCATGAGACAATCTTTAGTGATATGACCTCATTGATCACATTTCTCACACTCTTCATTCAGTTTTTCAAATTGTTTATTCAAATTCACTCTTTGTTGTTGAATAACATTTTTCTTGACTTTTTTTTTTTGTAAGGGTTCTATCCACTGATAGGTGTTCCTTTCATCACTATTAATGGACTAAAATTTTCTTCCTATAAACAATAAAAAACTCATCATATACTCATATCCTCTACATATAGATACCCAATCCTTTTACATAAAACACTTCATAATTTTAAGCATAATTAATCATTAGAGTACAAGCCAAGGATCGATAAGTCTAGTGTCTTGGAAGACTAGGTACACATAAAATAAAACATGGGCTAAAAAAACTTATTTATTTAATCTCCATTAAGATCTCCTAACTTCCTTTGATCCCTTACATCCGCATAGGGTACCCTGGGGAACACATGAACAAAGGGATGAGCCTAAAAAGCCTAATAAGGGAATGAACATAAGGATACATCTCAAGCACATGAGTTAGGAAGCATGACATAATGATATCCAAATCATGAAACTTATTAAATCATTTAATATAAGCATGGTATCATATAAACATGGAAGCATATAAATGTTGCATAATCATAAATCATATCTTTAGTACGGTTCAAGGCTAACTGCCAATACCGTTTCCCATTTTAGTACGGGTCAAGGCTAACCACCAATCACGTTTCACATCGCATATCATGAGACTTATCCTTACCCAATGCATTGGAGTGCTATCTGGGTGCACCAAACATATTCATGAATATTCTTTCCACATAAATAATCTTTCTACATAAATAATCATACATAAGCAACCATACATAAACATAAGGGTACCCATGGAATGAATTGGGTACCACAATCATGACATAAAACATATCCAATGGGCGTATCATGAAAGTTTCAATGAAAGGAAAGGACTAGAACATACATGAAAATTAATAGGGTAAAATAATAATATAACATGGTAAGTTGTGTAAAATATAAGTGACAACATATTAAAAATTTATTTTAGAAACATTAGCATTAAAACATTTTTGTGCGGTTTTAAGGAAAACATTCTAGAGCTTTTAAAATAGAAAAGAGGGAATTATTTTATATATAAAAATATTTGAACCAAGAATTTTTTCATAATAAAAACAATTATTTTATAAATACAATTTGTAACAGCCCAAGATTTTATAAAAAAATATTCTTTTTAATTTTATTAATGTCTTGTGTTGTACGCTACACCAAAAGGAGCTTGCACAACACGCATCCTTGTCTTGCCTTGCATTACACGCAATCGCGACCTTCCTCGATAGCGTGTGTAATACGCAATACCGAGTTTCACTAAACAACGATGTGCTATTAAAATATTATTAAAACTAGCCGTTATGAATAATAATAACCACTTTTTAAAATTCTGTAAATCTTATTTTTCAAAATGAACTTCATTCTTGGATTCAGAGTATCGAATTTAGCCTAAGGTGAAATTTTGGTACTTTTCGGATAACTTTCATATTCTGATGAATAGTGAAAATTACTAAATTATAATTAAAAACAACTTTTTTAATCAAAATAAGTAATAGTGATAAATTATTAATTTGAGTGGTTTTAAATTATATTTAGAATATATTTTTACAATTTAATACAATGTTGGTCATTGGTTGTAATTTCACATTTAAACCAGACATAATCAAGTGTCAATCTTTTGATATATATTGTTTCCTAAAAACACGCTATTTATTTTAACAACAGGATTTAATTATAAAATTAATTAATGAAACTTCTATGTTATGAATTTGGTAAAATAGATTTCATTTTTGAATTCGGAATATGAAATATAGCTTAGGATGAAATTTTGGCATTGTTCTGAAAAACATCAATTTTTGATGAATAGTGAAACTACTAAGTGGTATTTAAAAAAACTGAATTTTTCATAAAACTTAATTTTGCCGCTTCTGTGAATGGAATTTCCAAAATCCGAGAGACACGGTTAATATCAAGGACTAAAATGTGGTTCAATGAGATGAAAATAATTTTTTGGTGAATAGTAACTTTTTACTTTTTTTACCGCGGTTAATAGTAAATAGGGTAACTAAGGGTAAATATGATATTACTATTACCCTAACACATGTCCTAATTCTATTGGACAAGTGTAATTCGACCAAAAACAAACTTAGGAATAAAATATGACCATTTAGGCCCACTTGGATTAGATTAGGACATTTATTATTAATTTATTTCAAGAAAGGTTAAAATAGTTAAAATCAAAGTTTAATAAGTAAATCATTTTTAATATGGGGTTATACATAATATAAATTCGATTGTAAATATTCATTCGAAAGCTAAAACGATGTCCTACATGATGGTATTTTATTCGTAATTTTTAGACATCAAATAATTTAATTTATTTATGACAAAACGATGATGCAGTAATTATCTTATTAATGAAATATTGACATAATTGATGTTATAAACACCAAAATAAATGTAATTTGAGTTTTTTTATAAATTCCACTAATTTTCTAGGTTACTATGATATATTAATATTGCTTTAATCAACTTGGTTCGAACATTTAATTCTGTTATGACTTTCACAAAAATCATATATCAAATAGTGTCAAAATTGACACAAAATAGTTTTTAAATCAAATATTATATTATTAATTGTTATTGTATTCCTAAAAATCTAAGGTTCGGCCAAATGACTTAGATAAGGATATATATATTAATAATAAACAATTTGGGGTTCGTTTGGCATGTTATAGTAAGTGTATTAACCATATAGTGAAAGAAAACAAAAAGACATGGTAAAAGTTAAATTATTTAACTTAGAGTTAAATCTAATTGATAAGGTTAAAATAATATCCTAAACTTGTCTAAATTCTATTGGTTGAAAGGATTTCGACCCATCCCCACTTTATCTTCGAAATAAGACCCTTTGGAACCATTATAAACCGATTTTGACTTTAATATAAAATAATATTTTGAGATATTCCTAAGGTGCCCCTCTCCTCCCCTATAAAAGGACAACTCCTCCCCCTCCTCCTCACACCAATTTGAGCACTCAAGCTCGGCCAACCCCTGCCAAAATCTCTTCTCCACTTCCCTAGAAACATCCTAGAGGTTCTGGTCTTCCTCAAAGACCAATTCTAGTGCCCTAAGAGGAGGTCTCAAAGAGGCACTTCAAAGAAGAGGTAATTACCGTTACCAATTCTTTCATCTTTATTTCTTCTTCCACTTCTTCTTCTTAGGTTGTTTCATTATGAAGTAATAACATCAGTATCACTCATATACTGATATGTTATTATAAGTATGAAACAAACCTATTTCACCATCTATCCATCCTACGGAAAAAGAAATCACCGCGCGTGCGTACGTACGGAATACCGTCTCCACGCCGTGGTGTAATCTATTTTCCACCACCACCTTACATGGATGGGTATAATGGTGTAAAGAATAACTATACATAGTTATTACAACATCATATTGATTCTGATATATTGTATAATCCACTCCACTCCAATTCAATATTTATAGAAATGATATCATCGCTCGTGTGTACGTACGGACTACCGTCTCCACGACGCGATGAGATTCATTCTCCATGTTAACCATTTAAGAATGATTATAAAGTATATATAAGAAATAATAATGAAATATATGACATTATAAAGCTACTGGATTTATGTATATATATACATATGTATGTCATCAACTTACTTCCATTTCAAGACAATAAGGAATGGAAAACAGCGTTCATGCGTACGTACGGACTACCGTCTCCATGAACGGTGTTTTTCATTTTATTTATCTACCTATTATATATATATATATATACTGAATATATATGATATATAAATCATATTTTATATTCTGGAAGTAAGTAAATCATGATATAAGTAATAATGATGTCAAGAACAACAAGTCAAAACACATACGATAAATGAAACGATTTTACCCAAAACGCTTCTTTAATGTGGAATTTACAAAAGAATGGGTAATATAATGTCATAAGTGAACCATATATGATATCATAACAATGAATATGATTCTGTAATAAGTCAATAACATGATTTAAATCATTATACAGGAGGTTCGGACACTTACAAAGCAAGTCGGACCTAAGGTAAGGGAAATATCACAATCTCATTTTTATCCGAGGTTGTTTATTCGTAAGTATTTACTGGGGTGTATTTTATCATCCACATCCATGTTTCATAAATATGTAATATTATTTCCATCCACCTATTTTTTTTTTAAATCCATTTTTACCCTTCGGGAAGTTTTTAGTAAAAGAAATGAAAGGAATCTTTTGTCGTTTTTCGTACGAGGTACTTTTTGACTTTTCCGACAAAAGTACGAAGAATGTTTTTTTTAACTTATACGGCATGAATGGATTTTTAAAACATTATTTCCAAGAAGCTTCCTTTACAAGTTTTCAAGTTTATTTTTAATCAACTTCTTTTATTTTAAAGTTGTGTGACATGTTATGAAAGGAAAAATGTTTTTGAAGTAGAAAGGATATTTTCCTCAAGAATGAAGTTCAAGTATTTTATCAAAATTATTTTCCATCTAAGATAATAAAAGGGTTCTGTTTTTATACCTATTATTACATGGATTTTATTATGTTGTGATGGAAACATTTTTATGAATTCCTTTATCTTATATGAATTGTTTTATGATGTCATGTTGTTTAAGAATCCCATTTTTATTACATGGGTTATGTGATGATGTATGATTTATGATTATGTGGCACACATAAGAAAGGATTCATTATAAGATGGGTGGGACCTATATCTCCCTCCAATGCATTGGGTAAAGATTTCATATCTCATGAGATAGACATGGCTGGAATGGTAGGTTATACCGGTTCAGTGAAACAGGACTGAAACGAGGATTACTCGATTCAGAAAGGGACTTTGTCCACTAAGATAGTCTTGGCAATGAGTCTTGACTAACAAGAAATGATTCTCTATGATTATGTGTGTATGCCACAATGAGTAATGTTTTAAGTAAGGGTTTAATTTTCACTACTATGATTTATCCCATGTTATGAAATTATGCTCTCTTTTGCAGGTTAAGATTTCCAAAAATGTTATGTTCTTATGAAAATTATGTGATTGATATTTCTTTTGTTTACCCTTACTGAGCATTTGAGCTCACCCTTTTATGTTTTCTTTTCCCCAGGATATAAAGAAAGGTTTTAGGTAAAAAAAAAGATCTTTATGGGAGATGTTGAAGATCTTTCACCACGTTTAGAAGATTACGTTCCGAGTTTCCAAAGACACTAAACTATTATGATCCTTGTGTGTGTGTTTTTGTTATGTACTAAGTATTCCGCAAAAGTAATGTAATGTCCATGTACGTCAAGCTTCGGGTCTCTACAGTTGGTATCAGAGGAAAGGTTTAGTCAACCTTTGGAAACTAGGATGCGAAAACGTTAGTGAGATCCCTAGAGATATTTCTAAGGTATGTCTAGGGATGCCCCTAAGGATAAGTATACGTATAGGATATAGTCCTAGAACTACGGTAACGATCTTAGAATTTAACCTAAGATGTTGGATATTGAGGGTGCTCCCCCTTTACTATGTTGTCTTCCCTAGCATGATTTCGCCTCTCACAAAATTATTTTTGTGTTTTAGTTAATGGAGGGAACCAGAAGGAATTTGGTTAACATTGAATCCAATGGACAAATTGGTGACTATGAGCAACAAAATTGTGTGATGCCTAGAGATAAAGATATTCTGATTATGCCGAATCAGTCATCGCGATATATGATTAACAAGGTGAAATTTAGTGGTATGACTAATTCATCAAAGAAGAGGAAGATAAACTATTATGCATGTTCGCATGTTGAGGATCATAAAGAAAGGAAGATTGAGATTTCGAAAGAAGGGAAGAAGAACCTTGAGGAATACCTCAAATGGAGGGACCGATGTTATCTGTGTGGAGAAAAGGGTCATAGAGTGACAGATTGTTATGGAGTTCAATGTCTTATTTGTGGAGAACATGGACATTACCCAACTCAATGCCCTGATCTGAAAAGATACTTCTAAATCAAGGAAGGAATTATTCCAGGACAGTCATTGAAGTGGATGGACTGAAGTGTTGGTATTCAAGAATAATGTTGTTGAGGTACTTTTATGGTGTATTGGAATATTTATGTATTGGTCTAATGTGGTATTCGAAGTGATTGAGATATTTTTGGAAAGTATATGATATGCGCATAATGAAGGGATAATACGATAATGAGATGTTTGATTGTATGCATGAGCTCATGATTGATATAAGGACTAAGTGATATCATGGTTTGAGTATATAGAATTTTGAGGATTTTGGTATGTGGAAGGTGTTAACTTTTAATTGCATTCATGTTTTCACTAAGTTATTCAAGAGAATACATGATTAAGGACTTTGAATGTTTGGAATGTGACCAACAAAACATATCTTATGATATATGGGGATCAACGATGGTATTAAATCTCTGGTAATTGTTTTCACTTTGTTATGAGAGTGGACTGTAGTATTATGGATAAGCCTAAGGATTGGAATGAATTATGTTGGACATAAGTTAGTATTGTTTGTTTTTCGATATTATTTATGTGATGTTATAGTAATGTAGTTTTAGAAAAAGGACAACCTGCAGGACGGGCGACAGCCCATCGCTTCGGACAAGGCTGTAGGAATCGAACCCACAACCGAAGTGCGACTGGCCTTTATCGCCTACCACTGACCTACAGGAAGTCCCTGTTTAGTAGAAACTAGTTTTATTATATTAAGCAGTATGATATATGAAGTATAAGTCCATTTTAGGAACCATATATGATTAATCTCACTATAGATCGATTTATGCATATAATTTTTGCTAACCTTTTGTTTGAGACAGATGGAATGACCCGTCATTCTATCACATGATCTGCTAACACTTCACGAATAACAAATTAAACTTCATTTATTTAAGAGATGAAGTGGAAATTGTTCAAGACACGAACAACAGTGAGATTGTACCAAAATAAATTAAGTATTTATTCTAATTCAAATTTTCAACTTTAGGGAAATGATCTTGAAAACCAAAAATGTTGTCCTAGTGATCTTATACCTGATGAATCGGATGGTACCTTAGATCGTCACAAATTTATGGATTTGTGATTGTTGGCTTTTCCATAGCCATGTTCTCTACCACTCTCCATCAGAACATGATGGTTAGATTTCTCTTCCATATCCATATTTTCACCTATGTGGAAACCCAGTGATTAGTTTATTTGGGTAACCGTTACGTTTCATACTTTTGTTTTTAAAGATTGGTTTTGATATTCCTTTTTACGATGTGGGTTTTTATTAAAGAAACTTTCGAATAGTAAACCATTTATAACCCCGACGAATTTCGAGGGCGAAATTCCTTTTAAGGGGGGTAGAATGTAACAGCCCAAGATTTTATAAAAAAATATTCTTTTTAATTTTATTAATGTCTTGTGTTGTACGCTACACCAAAAGGAGCTTGCACAACACGCATCCTTGTCTTGCCTTGCATTACACGCAATCGCGACCTTCCTCGATAGCGTGTGTAATACGCAATACCGAGTTTCACTAAACAACGATGTGCTATTAAAATATTATTAAAACTAGCTGTTATGAATAGTAATAACCACTTTTTAAAATTCTGTAAATCTTATTTTTCAAAATGAACTTCATTCTTGGATTCAGAGTATCGAATTTAGCCTAAGGTGAAATTTTGGTACTTTTCGGATAACTTTCATATTCTGATGAATAGTGAAAATTACTAAATTATAATTAAAAACAACTTTTTTAATCAAAATAATTAATAGTGATAAATTATTAATTTGAGTGGTTTTAAAGTATATTTAGAATATATTTTTACAATTTAATACAATGTTGGTCATTGGTTGTAATTTCACATTTAAACCAGACATAATCAAGTGTCAATCTTTTGATATATATTGTTTCCTAAAAACACGCTATTTATTTTAACAACAGGATTTAATTATAAAATTAATTAATGAAACTTCTATGTTATGAATTTGGTAAAATAGATTTCATTTTTGAATTCGGAATATGAAATATAGCTTAGGATGAAATTTTGGCATTGTTCTGAAAAACATCAATTTTTGATGAATAGTGAAACTACTAAGTGGTATTTAAAAAAACTGAATTTTTCATAAAACTTAATTTTGCCGCTTCTGTGAATGGAATTTCGAAAATCCGAGAGACACGGTTAATATCAAGGACTAAAATGTGGTTCAATGAGATGAAAATAATTTTTTGGTGAATAGTAACTTTTTACTTTTTTTACCGCGGTTAATAGTAAATAGGGTAACTAAGGGTAAATATGATATTACTATTACCCTAACACATGTCCTAATTCTATTGTACAAGTGTAATTCGACCAAAAACAAACTTAGGAATAAAATATGACCATTTAGGCCCACTTGGATTAGATTAGGACATTTATTATTAATTTATTTCAAGAAAGGTTAAAATAGTTAAAATCAAAGTTTAATAAGTAAATCATTTTTAATATGGGGTTATACATAAGATAAATTCGATTTTAAATATTCATTCGAAAGCTAAAAAGATTTCCTACATGATGGTATTTTATTTGTAATTTTTAGACATCAAATAATTTAATTTATTTATGACACAACGATGATGCAGTAATTATCTTATTAATGAAATATTGACATAATTGATGTTATAAACACCAAAATAAATGTAATTTGAGTTTTTTTATAAATTACACTAATTTTCTAGGTTACTATGATATATTAATATTGATTTAATCAACTTGGTTCGAACATTTAATTCTGTTATGACTTTCACAAAAATCATATATCAAATAGTGTCAAAATTGACACAAAATAGTTTTTAAATCAAATATTATATTATTAATTGTTATTGTATTCCTAAAAATCTAAGGTTCGGCCAAATGACTTAGATAAGGATATATATATTAATAATAAACAATTTGGGGTTCGTTTGGCATGTTATAGTAAGTGTATTAACCATATAGTGAAAGAAAACAAAAAGACATGGTAAAAGTTAAATTATTTAACTTAGAGTTAAATCTAATTGATAAGGTTAAAATAATATCCTAAACTTGTCTAAATTCTATTGGTTGAAAGTATTTCGACCCATCCCCACTTTATCTTCGAAATAAGACCCTTTGGAACCATTATAAACCGATTTTGACTTTAATATAAAATAATATTTTGAGATATTCCTAAGGTGCCCCTCTCCTCCCCTATAAAAGGACACCTCCTCCCCCTCCTCCTCACACCAATTTGAGCACTCAAGCTCGGCCAACCCCTGCCAAAATCTCTTCTCCACTTCCCTATCAACATCCTAGAGGTTCTGGTCTTCCTCAAAGACCAATTCTAGTGCCCTAAGAGGAGGTCTCGAAGAGGCACTTCAAAGAAGAGGTAATTACCGTTACCAATTCTTTCATCTTTATTTCTTCTTCCACTTCTTCTTCTTAGGTTGTTTCATTATGAAGTAATAACATCATTATCACTAATATACTGATATGTTATTATAAGTATGAAACAAACCTATTTCACCATCTATCCATCCTACGGAAAAAGAAATCACCGCGCGTGCGTACGTACGGAATACCGTCTCCACGCCGTGGTGTAATCTATTTTCCACCACCACCTTACATGGATGGGTATAATGGTGTAAAGAATAACTATACATAGTTATTACAACATAATATTGATTCTGATATATTGTATAATCCACTCCACTCCAATTCAATATTTATAGAAATGATATCATCGCTCGTGTGTACGTACGGACTACCGTCTCCACGACGCGATGAGATTCATTCTCCATGTTAACCATTTAAGAATGATTATAAAGTATATATAAGAAATAATAATGAAATATATGACATTATAAAGCTACTGGATTTATGTATATATATACATATGTATGTCATCAACTTACTTCCATTTCAAGACAATAAGGAAAGGAAAACAGCGTTCATGCGTACGTACGGACTACCGTCTCCATGAACGGTGTTTTTCATTTTATTTATCTACCTATTATATATATATATATATACTGAATATATATGATATATAAATCATATTTTATATTCTGGAAGTAAGTAAATCATGATATAAGTAATAATGATGTCAAGAACAACAAGTCAAAACACATACGATAAATGAAACGATTTTACCCAAAACGCTTCTTTAACGTGGAATTTACAAAAGAACGGGTAATATAATGTCATAAGTGAACCATATATGATATCATAACAATTAATATGATTCTTTAATAAGTCAATAACATGATTTAAATCATTATACAGGAGGTTCGGACACTTACAAAGCAAGTCGGACCTAAGGTAAGGGAAATATCACAATCTCATTTTTATCCGAGGTTGTTTATTCGTAAGTATTTACTGGGGTGTATTTTATCATCCACATCCATGTTTCATAAATATTTAATATTATTTCCATCCACCTATTTTTTTTTTAAATCCATTTTTACCCTTCGGGAAGTTTTTAGTAAAAGAAATGAAAGGAATCTTTTGTCGTTTTTCGTACGAGGTACTTTTTGACTTTTCCGACAAAAGTACGAAGAATGTTTTTTTTAACTTATACGGCATGAATGGATTTTTAAAACATTATTTCCAAGAAGCTTCCTTTACAAGTTTTCAAGTTTATTTTTAATCAACTTCTTTTATTTTAAAGTTGTATGACATGTTATGAAAGGAAAAATGTTTTTGAAGTAGAAAGGATATTTTCCTCAAGAATGAAGTTCAAGTATTTTATCAAAATTATTTTCCATCTAAGATAATAAAAGGGTTCTGTTTTTATACCTATTATTACATGGATTTTATTATGTTGTGATGGAAACATTTTTATGAATTCCTTTATCTTATATGAATTGTTTTATGATGTCATGTTGTTTAAGAATCCCATTTTTATTACATGGGTTATGTGATGATGTATGATTTATGATTATGTGGCACACATAAGAAAGGATTCATTATAAGATGGGTGGGACCTATATCTCCCTCCAATGCATTGGGTAAAGATTTCATATCTCATGAGATAGACATGGCTGGAATGGTAGGTTATACCGGTTCAGTGAAACAGGATTGAAACGAGGATTACTCGATTCAGAAAGGGACTTTGTCCACTAAGATAGTCTTGGCAATGAGTCTTGACTAACAAGAAATGATTCTCTATGATTATGTGTGTATGCCACAATGAGTAATGTTTTAAGTAAGGGTTTCATTTTCACTACTATGATTTATCCCATGTTATGAAATTATGCTCTCTTTTGCAGGTTAAGATTTCCAAAAATGTTATGTTCTTATGAAAATTATGTGATTGATATTTATTTTGTTTACCCTTACTGAGCATTTGAGCTCACCCTTTTATGTTTTCTTTTCCCCAGGATATAAAGAAAGGTTTTAGGTAAAAAAACGATCTTTATGGGAGATGTTGAAGATCTTTCACCACGTTTAGAAGATTACGTTCTGAGTTTCCAAAGACACTAAACTATTACGATCCTTGTGTGTGTGTTTTTGTTATGTACTAAGTATTCTGCAAAAGTAATGTAATGTCCATGTACGTCAAGCTTCGGGTCTCTACACAATTGTTTTTTAAGACATAGGCTAGAGTGCACTTCAAATTTGGGTAAAAATTTGGGAAGTCCCCTTAAAACAAGTTTTCTTGTCAGAACGTTCTAAAGAGGGAATCTTTCCAAATCATGTATATCCCTAAAAGAATGTAATGAAATGGTCATGATATAATAATCTTGTACAAATAACCAGAATTAATAAGACTAACATAAATATATAAGATAACACCATTTTTAAAGAAAGCTAAGGCAACCTGAATGAACGAAGAAGGTTTGGGTAGAATTCATTATGATTTTACCTGCATGGTGTCGGGTGTACCTAAGAGGGATTGATGAGAGAGATAAGGGGCTTCTCATCACTTATAAAACATTAGGGAAGTATGGGGAAGGTGTATAATCATACCCCATAACTTGGTATTACAAAAAAAAGGCATATCATAGAGAACAATCTTGATTAAGAGTGAAAGGGGAGGATCCCTTACCTTAAATCTGGTGGTGTTCTTCACTTGTTATTAATGACCTGAATAAACAAATAAGGATTATTAATTCATAATTCCATAACCTCTTCTATATGTAATTTATTTATTATAACCCTTTTTAGTTCATTTAAAGTCTTTTTTATTAGTTATAAGGTTCAATTTTATTATTCGAGCTCATTTGTTTACTTGGCTATAAAGACCGGTTCACTTATATTCGAGTATGGATTATATGATAGATGAAAGTGGTTTTCCAGATTGAAGTTATATTATTTAGTTAATATTCAGGAGATTAAATGGTTTTATTTTTAATTAGGTTACATAGACTGATGTCGAATTATTATATATATAACCTTAGTGATAACCGTTTTTGTTAATCGGTGGATTTGATTACAAAGAATGTGTTTTTCATTATAACTTAATTCCATTTGTACCAAAAGATTACAGAACCAAAAAGAAGATATATTACATATATAATAATCTTGTTCAACCATAACACAAATGTTTTCATGACTAGAATTAAAGATAATCATAGAAATTGATAAACAGCTGTCCTTGAATGTGATAAATTAGCACATCACAAACGGTGTTTTCATTTCATTCAAATAAAAGTGGTGGGGAAATGAGGGAAGATAAAGAAATAAACCACCATCATGAAGACATTCCAGTAATTTTATGTTACTGGATTTACCATACTATTATGGTGAAGGTAGGTGAGGAAATAAATAAAAAAGAAAAGAACTTAAAAGAAAAGAAGAAATTGGGAAGAGGAATTTACCTCTTGAGACTTCCTCCTTTGAGAACCTCTTAAGGGAAGAGGTTTTGATATTTTGAGAAGGATGAGAGATTTTGGACATGGGGGAGAAACTTGGGGACATATTTGGGCAGAATAATGGCAAGGCACAAGGCTTTAGAGGAGTGGAGAGAAAGGGGAGCGAAGGGGGGTTTTATAGTGGAGGAGAGAGGGGTTTCTTTAATATAAAATTCATTAGTTTATTATTTTCCCACAAGACAGGGAATAGTGATTCTTGAATGACCAAGAATAGTAATTTTATAATGTAATCCCAAACCAAGTGGGCATACATCAGCATAACATCACACATGACTCTATAATTAGCTTATTTATCTTATTTTTGTAAATTACGATATTTCACTATTAATCAAAAATTCAAGTATTTCAGAAAAATCCAAAAAATTTACCCCAACCATTTTTCGACGTGTTGAATCCAAAAATGAAGTCCATTTTTCAAAAATAATTTTCTAAATATTATTATTTTAATATTTAAATAAAATAATAATGTATTATCAAAAACAAGTTTTAAAACATTCATTAACTCATTCTAAACTATAAGAATATCGTACTTCCAACATTAATATTATTTTTATACCACCAAAGGTGAGGTTACTATTCATTAGGGTATATAACTATTCATAAGGGTATGTTACTATTCATTAGGGTAGGTTACTATTCAACAAAAATTATTTTTGTTTTATTAGACTCCAAAAAACATCTTGAACACAACCGTGTATGTTAGATTTTAAAAATTCCAAACACAGAAGTGACAAACTTATGTTTAAAGGTATCTTATCACTTATTAGTTCATTATTATGTGATTTTATGGCATATTTATAAGAAGGGAATTTCCATTAAAAAACATTGGGTCGTTACATTCTTCCCCCCTTAAGAAATTTCACCCTCAAAATTTCATTTTACATTCTAGGTCAAAAACAGATGTGGGTACTTTTCCTTCATTGCTTCCTCCAGTTCCCATGTTGCTTCCTCAAACTTATGATTCCTCCACAACACTTTGACAAGATGGGTTGTCTTGTTGCGTAGAACCTTATCTCCCTGATCCAGAATCTTTACTGGCTGCCCCTCATAGGAGAGATCATCTTCCAACTGCACCACCTCTGAGTTTAGTACATGTGAGGGATCAGGTATGTACTTTCTCAAGAGTGATACATGGAAAAAATCATGAACTCAAGCCATATTTGGTGGAAGTGCTAGCCTATAGGCCACGGCTCCTATACGGTCAAGGATCTCAAAAGGGGCCAATATACCTTGGGCTTAGCTTCCCTTTCTTCCTGAATCGCATGACTCTCTTCCACGGAGATATTCGAAGAAAGACTTTATCTCCAATGCCGAACTCCAAGTCCCTTCGATGGTTGTCAGCATAGCTCTTTTACCGACTTTGAGCAGATTTGATGTGTTTCTGGATGACTTGAACCTTCTCCTTCATCTCTTGAACAAGATCAGGTCCAAGTAGTTTTCCCTCTCCAACTTCATCCCAATAGGTTGGAGTTCTACATCGCTTTCCATACAGAGCTTCATGTGGAGCCATCTGAATACTCGAGTGGAAGATATTGTTGTATGATAACTCAACCAATGGGTGATTCTGATCCCAACCACCTTTTAATTCAAGAGAGAAGGATCTTAGCATATCTTCAAGTGCCTGAATTGTCCTTTCAGATTGGCCACCAGTTTGGGGGTAATAAATCATGCTGAAATTTAATTCAGTACTCAAAGCATGCTGAAGACTCCTCCAGAATTTAGATGTGAACCTTGGATCGTGGTTAGAGAAAATTGAGAGTGGAACACCGTGAAGTCTCACCACTTCCTTCACATATATCTTTGCAAGTTGTTTAAGTGATAGATCTTCCCGAATAGCGATGAAATGGGATGTCTTGGTGAGTCGGTCAACCACAACCCATATCACATTATTTCCTTTCAACATCTTTGGGAGACCCGTGAAAAATTCCATAGTAACATTTTCCCATTTCCACATGGGTATAGGCAATGGTTGCATCATACCATTGGACTTTTGTCGCTCAGCTTTAACTTGCTGACATACCAAGCACCTGGATATATATTCCGCAATCTCCCTCTTCATGTTATCCCACCAGAAGTGTTCTCAGAGATCATGATACATTTTGGTACTCCCATGATGGATAGAAAAGGTAGGGCTATGTGCGTCATTCAATAGATCCTTCTTTATCTCTGGGTCATATGATACACATAATCGTGTCCCAAATCTTAAAAATACTTCCTCATCAATTTTGAAATCAGAGGATTTCCCAATTTTAACAGCTTCCACCCTTTTCTGAATTTCCACATCCTTTCTTTGAGCAACCTTTATTTTATCCATGAGGGATGGTTGAGCAATCATTTGAGAAAGGATTTATGATGTTCCCTCCTAAATGATTTCCATGTCCATCCTTTGAAAATATAAGAAGATCGGATCCTTTTCAATTCTCATCATTGATAAAGATGTAGGATCCTTTCTTCTTAGAGAATCTGCCACCTTGTTTGCCTTACTAGGATGGTAGTGGATTGAGCATTCATTATCCTTGATGAGCTCTATCCATCTTCGTTGGCGCATATTAAGCTCTTTCTGTGTGAATATATATTTGAGACTCTTGTGGTCAGTATATATCTCACATTTTTTCCCATAGAGATAATGTCGCCAGATTTTAAATGCAAAGATCACAGCCGCCAACTCCAGATCATGCATAGGATAGTTTTGCTCATGTATTTTCATCTACCTTGAGGCATAGGCTATCACTTTATCATTTTTCATTAGCACACAGCCTAATACTTTCTTAGAAGCATCAATATACACCACAAAGAGTTCTCCACTTGAAGGGAGTGTGAGTATCGGCGCAGCGATAAGCCTCTTTTTCAACTCCTTGAAACAGTCTTCACATTAATGTGTCCAAACGAAATTTACTCCCATCTTTGTCAGCTTGGTCATTGGGTTTGACAATCGTGAAAAGTTCTTCATGAATCGTCGATAATAACCCGCTAGACCTAAAAAGATGTGGATCTCCGTTATAGAAGTTGGCCTCGGCCACTCTTCAATTGCCTTCGTCTTGGAAGGGTACACAGATATCCCTTTCCTGGTGATAACATGCCCCAAGAATGATACTTCCTCCATCCAAAACTCACATTTACTGTACTTTTAATACAACTTCTCCCTTAGCAAAGTCTTTAACATAGTTTCCAAATGCTCCTCATGTTCCTCCTTTCTCTTGGAGTATATCAGAATATTATCAATAAATACCACCACAAATTTGTCGAAGTAATCTCTAATGACCCTATTCATTAAATCCATGAAAATTTCTGGAGCATTAGTGAGTACTAAGGGTATCACTATGAACTCATAGTGTCCATACCTCATTCGAAAGTCAGTCTTGATAATATCTTTCTTCCTCACCTTTAGTTGGTGATATCCTAACCGATGGTCCACCTTAGAGAAATAATTGGCCCCAAAAAGTTGATCGAACAAGTCATCTATCTGTGGAAGGGGATACTTGTTCTTTATAGTGATTTTATTGAGCTCACGATAATCAATGAAGAGGTGCATTGATCCATCCTTCTTCTTGACAAAGAGGACTGGAGCACCCCACGGTGAAGCACTCGGGTGTATAAAACTCTTCTCCATATCCTCCTGTAACTACTTCTTCAGCTCTTCCAGCTCTACGGTGGCCATTCTGTAAGGTGTCTTTGAGATTGGCAGAGATCCATGGATAAGTTCAATTGATAACTTACCTCTCAGTTAGGAGGAAGACCAGGCAACTCTTTGGGAAATACATTAGTGTAATCCCTCACGATGGGCATGCCTTCAAGCATGATTCTCTCCTTTGTCTCAATCATTTGAGCTAGATATGCATGCTCATAAGAAAGAAACATCCAAACTTTAGGTAAATATTCTAAAGGAGACTCATCTTCCTCCATACACTTATAAAGAATCAGAGGATGCTTCGGGATGTGAAGAGTAATCTCCATTTCCCGACACTTGATGTTGGCCTTGTACAAAGATAGCCAATTCATGCCCAAGATAGCGTCAAACTCTACTAAAGGAAGTACGACAAGATTTGTTGGGAGGTTCAGTCCACAAACATTAACCGGGGAGGAGTTATAAACCATGGATGCAATAATTTCTCCATTCTCTGTTCTCACAGATAACTTTTCCTCCAAATTTTGAGGTGGTGTTTGAATAGTTCTACTAAACTTGCAAGATATTAAAGAATGCATAGAACCATAATCAAATAGTACATTCACTATTCTTAAATGAATAAAAAGAGTACCTATCACCACATAATTTTCAGGCTCCACCTCAGTAGTAGTGATAGCATAATCCCTTCCTTGTTGCCTTGGAGTTTGTTGCTGATTGCCTCCGACAACCCTCGACTTAGAGAAATTGTTCACATAATTCCCAAGCTCCTTGTAGTTAAAACACTGCACTGCAGGCTGAGTGTTGATCTGAACCTTCCATTATTCTTCAACATTAGCGGGATTTTTCATATCCCTTCGGCAGTTCTTGTCCAGATGAACAAACTTTCCGCATTTGAAGCAATTCCTAGTTCCCTTGAGATAGTCACCATGATGCTTCTTCCCACAATTCTTGCAAAGGGTAAAGTGAGTATTCTTTCCATCATGGGATTTTTTTGATGAACCACCCATGTTGTTCTCCATTTTCGGCTTCTTTTCATTAGGCCCATGAGGCCACTTAGAGTCTCCAACCTCTATTTCAACCTTGAGGGCACAACGGACAATCTCCTCACAGCATTCCAAGTCTCGAATCGCCAACACTTTTTGTAGACATAGCATTAGTCTGCTAAAGAAGCGATCCACCTTGCTTTCGGTGTTCAGGACAAAGCCAGAGGTGTACCTTGCAAGCCTTGTAAAGTTCTCTTCATACTCCCCCAATGGACTCATCTTCCTTCTTCTTGAGTCCAAGTAATTCTATTTTCATCTTGAGAAGGTGGGTTTGAGGAAAATATTTGTTGAAAAACATCCTCTTGAATTCCTCCCAATCTATGGAATCAATTTCCTTTTGGGACTTTGTATTCTTGATCAGTGTCCACCACTGATCAGCTTCCCCATAAAAACGATAGACTGCCAGTACAACTTTCTCTTCTTCTAAGCACTGGAGGACAGAGAAAATATTTTCAATGGAGTTAATCCATTGTTCTGTGAGGAGGGGATCAGAAGACCCACTAAACATGGGAGGCCTTTGCCACATGAATGATTCTACAGCAACATGCTCTTTCCTTGGAGGAGGGGGACATTCCACCTGATTTAAGTTATTATTCATAACTCGAGCCAGTTGAGCAAGTACTGCCATGAAGTTTTGAGCACCCGCTTCCATCACATCAGGCATGTCATTAGGGAAATCATTACATTGCCTATCACACTGGTTGTTGGAACGTGTTCTTCTATTTCCCGCCATTAACTAAGAAAAAGAACGTATAATTATAGGTCTTGAATACTTAGCTATTGAGCATAAAAAAAGAAACTTTGAACATTAAAGGATAAACTTATAAAGAAGAAGTACATCCTAACTTTTGATTCCTTAGGTTTATATCTAGGTTATCCTCAATCTATTTCTTCACTTATATTCTTATGGGTTTTTTTTGTCCCTTAATAATGGTTTGTACTAAGCTCATGAATCTACGAAGCATATCCCCTGAGAGTGTTGTAACCAAGATTGCAGCAAGGCCCGTTATCATGCACTAGTTCCCATTCGAGTCTATCTCAAAGCGGTGTTTTCGGGTTTTACCCCTAGATATATCTGTGCTAGAGCCGCCTCTACCTGCTCGTATCCAGACAAGGATGTATTTTCTTGATAAACCACTTACTCTATACTCAACAAAATTTAGGACTGTTTTCTTATACTTAGTCTCATCCTTAAGGTTCTCACTAAGGTGCTTTATTCCTAATCTCCAAAAATAACTAGACCATCCTCTGATACCAACTATAGTGACCCAAGCCTTTTACATAAAACACTTCATAATTTTAATCATAATTAATCATCAGAGTACAAGCCAAGGATCAATAAGTCTAGTGTCTTGGAAGACTAGGTACATATAACATAAAACATGGGCTAAAAAACTTCTTTATTTAATCTCCATTAAGAGCTCCTAACTTCCTTTGAGCCCTTACATATGCATAGGGTACCCTGGGGAACACATGAACAAAGGGATGAGCCTAAAAAGCCCAGTAAGTAAATGAACATAAGGATACATCTCAAGAACATGAGTTAGGAAGCATGACATAATGATATCCAAAGCATGAAACTTATAAAATCATTTAATAAAAGCATGGTATCATATAAACATGGAAGCATATATGTTTTTGACTCTTTTACGCTAGGGCGCGCGCATGTCTCTGTCACGTAGGGGGAGGACGCGTGGCTTGTTGCCCCGCATTTCTGCTTTCCAAAGGCGGGCGGCATCTGTTTCTTGTTCAGGGACGTCTCCTCCTTGATCAAAACCAGGATGATGGGATGTCAATTCTTCCTTTTGTGGATTCCTTCTTGGAGCTTGTCACCTAGTTCGGGTCTCCCTCATAGATTTAAGACAGGTTCGTGAAGCTCGTTCCTGGTGCCATATCTGCATGGACGCCAGTTAATTACTTTGCTTCCGTCGAGACGCTCCAAGGGGTCTTGTCGGGGTAGCAACCTTTGGTGAGGAGAATGGTCATGTTGGGGTGTCGTTGGCATGTCTTGACGCTGGGGATCAACATGTCTGTCTTCTGTCCCTTATTATAGGGCTTCTCGAGGGTGCAGAAGCCCGAGGAATCCCACATTGAACGCGGGGATTGTGTACCATTTGAGGTTTTCCTCAGCTTCCCATGTCTAACACTGGGTATGATGCGAGTTTAACGTCTTTCGGAGACGGATCGGACTGATCGGAACACTGAGAGTGGATCAGATTGAAGAACCCCCTAGGGGGAACACCAATGTCGGGGCCAGCATGTGGGTGGCTTCCCGGATACTGTGGAGTGGAATGAGGTGGCATGATCTCACCGGGATGTGACGGCCTGGGTAAGGATCAGGATGGGTGATGGAGTGAAGAGCTTGAACCTCATGGAGGCTTCCTACGTATCCCCATGGCAGGGAATTAAAGTCTGTGTAGTTCGGTGGTACAGTGGGACACCTGAAGAGGCGACCCGTGAGAATGAACGCATGGATTGGATCCTGGACAAATTAAGATCTCTGGGATAGGTCATGAGCTTCCCAAGGCACGTGGGCTCGAGGGGGAAGTCAGGATGAGACGTGGCTGTGAGGCATGGGGCTTATGCTCTGAGGCGTCCCATAATGGTTCTGGTGAACCAACGCGAAGGGGTCAGAACAACTGAGTGATGGGCTTGAACCTCATGGAGGCTTCCTACGTACCATACATTAGCATGGATCAAATTCCACATAGTTCAGGGCATATAGTTTAACGTCATGTGGGATGGGATACAGTTTAATGTCATGCAGGATGGGATACAGTTTAACGTCATACGGGACAGGATACAGTTTAACATCATGCGGGACGGGATATAGTTTAACGTCATGCGGGACGGGGGCATTTGGGGCTTACGCTCGTAGGTGGCCCATGGTGGTCGGGGAACCGATGTGGAGTGGTCAGAACGACCGGGTAGTGGGCTTGAACCCCGTGGAGGCTTCCTACGTACCATGCGTTAGCACGGATCAAAGTCCATGTAGTTCGCTGGTATGGGGCTTACGCTCTGATGCGTCCCATGGTGGATGTCATGGTTGATGCACGCTCTAAGCCCACGTGATTCATGCTCGGTATGAGAAACAATAGGTAGCAGGGACCAGATGATCACGTCGCAAAGGGTGCGTCTGTGAGAACCGGAAAGGGGCTTACGCGTTGAGCGGCCCAAAGAAGAAACAGGGGCTTACGCGTGGTTAGTGGCCCTTGGTGTCGGGGCTTACTCCAGGATGGAGGCCCGTGGTGTGACAAAGCGCAGTGGGAAAGGGACTCCACTGGACTTGGCAGGGGGGAAGTATGGAGGTGGATGGGTGCAACCTTCCGTAAGAGAGGCTAGGGGCTTACGCTCTGAGGCATCCCCTCCCCCGCGGACAAACGCCACTCCGACAAGGGGGATCTCATTCCATGTGAGGAAGAATCCATTCCCGTGGAGACGAGTGGGCGTAAAAAATGTTCGAGCTGGGGGGACCCTGCGTGCGAGGAACGGGGTTGGACCACAGTTTAACGTCATGTGTTAAGGATGAGGTGCTTAGTAGTTTAACGTCTTGCATCTTGGACGAGGTGGGTTCGCTCCACACCCCTGGGGCTTACATGCCCAATGCCCTCTACCCCTTGTGGGAGGGAAGGCATCGGCAAGGCCATAGTGAAGGGGGGCCGCAGGGAGAAACGTTGAGGGGTCCACGTTAGCGTGACTATGAGAAGAAGAAATAACCGTTAGCGTGCCTATGTGGAGAAGCATAAGGCAAAGAAACACAATGGGAAACACCGCCCAAGGGACCTTGAGGTTACTTCGTATGATCCTGTAAGGCCGTACGGGAAAACAACGCATGCCGCGCATGCCCAGCAGGGAAGACATCAGGCGCCGGTGCGGAGAGGCGGCCAAGGGGCGTCAAGGTAAAGGGTCATGGGTGTTGCACGCAAAGAGAAGGTTTGCGCGCAAAACACAGGGATGGAGCGCAATAGGGCCAGAGGATTGCGCAGAGAGGTGATTGCGCACAAAGGATGGGGATTGCGCGCACAGAGGGGGATTGTGCGCATGGGAAAGGATTGCGCGCAAGGGAAGAACCCAGAGGAGGGGGGAAATTCACTTTAAGCCAGTGGAGTTGCGCGCAGCGGAGAACCCCGGGGAAAGGTTGCATGAAAAGATGAATTACCTGGAAGTCATCTTGCAAACGGGGGAGTCTGAATTGCACGCACGAGAGCCGTTTTGAATTCCGCAACCCCAAACCATTTGGGGTCGCCTTCTATTTATAGGCACTGGCCGGCGCAGAATCTAGGCAGCGTACGAAATCATCCGCGCCGGGAACTGTCGGCGCGCAGAGCTACACCGCGCAGAACCGGGGTGCGCAAAATTGCGCACACCACCAGATCGATTACGCGAATACCGGGGATGCTTCTCGCGCATATCATTATTTCGCGCAAGTCCTCCTTTATTTCGCGCACCACTTCCCGGGCCTCCGGACCGGGCCTCTGATTCCGAATATGACTTCTCTTTGTCATTTCGAACCTTCCTCTAGGAGTTATGGACTTTTTCGGCATCTACAAATGCCCCCCTAGGAATTGGATCAGCGAAAGGTCGCAACAGTCAGATTCCGAGGGAAATGCCGAAACGCCGAAGTAAGGCCTCTCCTGGGCACTTAGCGCGCAAAAAACTGACGCGGCGCGCAAAACGATAGATCCGCACAGAATTATCTTTCCGCGCGGCACGGAACCTTGGCCTCATCTATAAAAGGGGGCACTGGGTCCTGAATCCGTACTAAAGATTTTCCGCATGACAGGCTTACCACTCTCGTGCGCGAAATTTCTCCTGCGGCTGCGTGTAAAAATGCTCTGGTAGCGCAGAATTCCTTCCGAATTTTGGACGCACTTGCGTGCCTACTCAGGATATTCCGCACCTAGCATGCAGATTGTGCACCCAACTCCTGGAATTCGCGCCGCCACTTCAGATTTTGCATAGCACTCTCTGATTATGTGCACTACGTCCGGATTTCGTGCAACTCCCGAAATATTCAAGATGGTCGCAAACCGAGTTGATGAGGGGGAAGCCGCGGCTCGTAGGACCGAAATGGCGGCGAACGAGGATGTTTATGGCGCCAAGATGATTGTTTCCAACAACCTTACCTTATTCAATCTGCTGACTCCAGCCCAGAAGACGTATCCCCTGTCTGACAACCTCCCCCTCTAAAACTTTGGCATCCTAGAGGAGGTTCCCCTCCAAGCTTCGAGGTGGACACACCGCGGTCATGGGTGACCCGGGAGGACGAGCTTCCTCGATACAATATCACCAACAACAGACATCCTGCCAGGGAAACCAGACATATGGACATATATGTCCTGAACCCGAGGACCAGGACCATTACCGGGGATGAGCCTGTCGTAGAGAATTCTCCGGCCCTCTACGCGAGCACGTTTCGTCAGAGCGTCACGGATGACATGAAGGGCTGGCTGAAGGATTGGGACCTGTGGTCCGGGGGCAACTTCACCAGCGAGTGGGCCTGGGTGTTCTGGGTTCTCCAAACTTGCGACCAGTTTGGGGATGAACTGCAGCATATTGGCCTGTTTGAGGCGGTATGGATGTCGCAGTTCCACTTCCACCATCAACATGAGCTCGGGCTGGATCTATTCACTCTGTGGTCTCCTAATACCAACACATTCCACCTTCACCATGGGGAAGTTGGCATCAGTCTCTAGGACGTTCACTACATCAGAGATACCCCACTAGAGGGATACTAATACGAAGAGTTCGTTCCTCCAAAGAACACCTGGGAAGACAGGTCGCGGATGCCCATGCCGATGTGGCACCTTCTGGAGTTGTCCAAAGAGAGGTTGGGGGTCAAGGACTTCCTGAAGGACATTACCTACAAGGGCTGGTTCAGCCAGTTCCTTGAGAAGGACCCAGCAATCAAGATGTCGGGACGAGGTAAATGGTGCCTGACCGCAGCTCAGAGGAGCAGGGATAGGTCATACTGGAGGACCCTGGAGGCGGTGCAATACTAATCATGGGGCTACCGCATCATTGAGGTCCGGGATCTGAACGTCCGGTATGATGGGTTCCTCGCCGCCTTCCTGATCAGGTGGCTTCTATCAGTGCGGGACACGAGGATGGGCGTCCATCCAGTAACGCTGGTGATGGCGGGCACCATGGCCACCAACAAACGGTTCAACTTGGGGGTCCACATTCTGGCCAAGCTGTATGCCATCCTGGGATGCATCTCACGAGGGGGGTCTCCTCGGAGGGTATGTGGCCCCTTCCAGATCTTCCATGGCTGGGTGGCGGCTCATATCAGCGGGTACACTTTCCTAAACGCCATCTGTCCTCCGGGAAATGGCCTGCGACTGTCCCTGCTGAACATCACCGGGGTGGCGTCGATGATGCTCAATGAGGAGGGCGTGAGAATCCGCATTGGTAACCACAACAACTCCCACTTCAGCCTGTTCCCCACCCCGGTCGGCCAGATGGTGGACAATGGGCGAGGCTATCTGGAGCAGAAGTAGTATTTATAGAGCATTCGGGGCAGGGTGCTTGTGGCTCAGATCAACAGGAAGGTGATCTGAAAGCCTTACGTGCCATCCCGATTTTCTAGGAAATTCGGGTGCCTACAAAGAATACCGAATAAGGTATTCACGGCTATCTGGTAGGAGAACAATCCCTGCATTCTGTGCTAGATGTGGTTGATGTTTACCACTTTCGGCTCCGGTGACGTCATTACTCTTCCTCCCACCGGGGTCGACGCTGGCCTAGCAACCGAGTACGCCAAGCACTGGACCATCGCGTACCCTGAGGGGATTTTATGAAAGCGAGTCCGGCAACTCGAGGCTACCCGCTCGGAAACCAGGCGATGGGGGAGAAGGAAAGGTACTGCTGGAGGGGGGGAACCAGGGGTGTGTCAGGCAGCGAGGCTTGCGCAGGCCGGGACCTCAGCGGCGGGAACATCACACAGCGCCGCCGCGACCTCGTTGCCCATGGGGGGATCACATGAGGCGTCCAGGGAAATACCTTGGAAGCAGATAAGGTACCTGATCAAACCTTCCCAAGATGCAATTTTCCCGGCACTGTGGTCAGCCCGGATGACCCTATGGAAATCACTGGGCATTAAAGTCGTCTGGGAGAAGATAATGCAAAACGGGATCCAGCTGCCAGAGGTCGGGCTCGTTCGAGTTACTGACCGGGTAAACTTCCATCAGTGGAATGCTTATCTGATGGCCATGGACACATACGCGCACCAAAGGGGTCGGCGTGCGGAGCCACCTTTCCTAGTGAAAGTGATTCTCGGCCAGAAACATGATCCGGAAGTGATGTCGTCGGGAGAAGGCGACAGTGACGAGTAGTCGGAGGGGGAGGAGGAGACTGGAGAAGATGAAGGAGAAGGAGAACCCAAAGGTGAGGGGTTGTAGGGGGAAACCTAATAAGGGAGTCTCCAAGAGAGCGGTGAGATTGTCGTCTCTGATCTCGACATAACCGAGATACTCGAGGTTTGTCTCTATCCTTAATCATTTTCCTTTTCGTCCATTCTCCTTTTCAATTTCCAAACCATCTCTCTACCTCACTCAGGAGTTCCTAAGCGTTGTTCAGGCGTCCCCACTAGTGGAGGGAGGAAGGGAACCGATGGGACAGGATGGGGATCCGACACCCATCATTGAATTGACAAGCACAGAGGGGTCTCCCATCATGGCGGCTCCTGCAGTGGCCGGAACACTGGAGGTCGACGCTCTGGATTCCTGTAAGTCTCACGCTTCACTTCTGGTTCTTGCTATCAAAATATCCCAACTAATCAGTGTATGCCTTGCGCAGTGATCTCAACATTTGAGGCTCATTAGGCTGCAGAGCTCAGGCCGTCCGTGAGCGGACCAGTGGTGGACATACCACCTCATCCAGAACATGATTCCTACACTGAGTCGGCCCCAAAAATTGGTGAACAGGGGATGGAGGACATTAGCAGCGCTGCCCTTGAAGCGAGGTCGGAAGCTGACGGAGTCACCGTCGCTATTGGGGCGAGAGAGGAAGGCCGCCCGGACGTCGAGGATCCTATTCCTCATGAAGACATCCCTAAGGCAGATCCTGCCGCCGACCTTCTGGCTACCTTTCCTATGTACCAGCCCGCTGACCCTGAGGAGATAGATGACTCGGACTCAGAAGCGGACGAGGAGAGCCGGATGACACGGCATAAAGGGTGTAAGTGTATCCAGTGATTTCTCAGACATCCCCAGTCGTATTGGATGAGGAGAATGGGATCACTCCAGACCTGGCTGTGTTTCCTGTGCATCAGAGGGGCTGACGCTCAGCGCCTTCATCGGATAGTTCATGATTACATGGCCAAGAAGATACGCGAGATCATCTGGCACATCGACGTTGCCTAGTGTCGGGAAATATCGGCGAGCACCTGAGCATTTCTGAGGGAGGAGTGGGAGGTCCAGCACCTCGAAGGGCAGGCAGCAGAGAAGGAGGCCTTCATTGCGACGTTCTCTGAGCTCGTTGAACAACTGACGACCTAGCTGGCTGACGCCCAAGAACAACTGACGGAGGTGAGTCACCAGATGATCGTACTTCAAACCGAGAGGGCGCAGGCACAAGATAGAATAGGCGAGCTGCGCTCTGAGGCGGCTGATTAGGAGAGAGTCTTCAAGGAGAAAGAAGTAGTCCTGGAGGCTACCAGCCAAAGGGTATCAGCGTTGGAAAGATCGATCCAGCATGCTGATCCTTAAGGGCTTTGTTTCAGCCATCTCATGAACTTTTTTCTTTTACTGCTCAACATCTCAATCCAATACATGGAAAAATCCATTCATTTGTACCCTTGGTTTAATATGCTCAACCATAATTCTGAAATGAATAACAACTCACCCCCAAGATCCTATGGGTCACACCCAGCGCGAGAAGCAAAGGATACTCGTGTTATGATTTTGTCCAACTGTGGGGCATTAACCAAGCTTCAGGAATCTGAAATTGGGCCTAGATTTCTAAGGAGAAGGCCTCAGACCAATTGATATATCACTTTCTCAATGTGCTCTGACACACGAGTGGGTAAATACTGGAGGCATTGAAATCCATCTAAACATAGGGAGATGGAAAGGAAAGGTGAATCACGCTACCCGAATTCGGAACACTCTGGGGAACGACGATGGGTGATAACTGTTAACCGTGTCAGAAATGCAGCATCCATATCGCGTTGGCCTGGAATGGGGACAATAAATGACGGCTGACTGCTGACCATGTTTGAAACACGGGGCCTAACTCAAATATCACCGGTCAGTCTTCCGGAACGTTGGCCCAGGACAACAGGCGTACTATAGGCCTATCATCCATACTACTACAATAGGTGGACCAAAGGTCTATCATCCATATTGTGGCAGCAAGTGGACCAAATTCTATCATTCATATAGTTAGGGGGTCCCATAAAAAATGATCAGTCCTCCGAAACGTTGGCCCAGGATAGTAGGCGGACCGTAGGTCTATCATGCATACTGTTAGGGGGTCCCGCAAACATGAAAGGGAATGAGGATCCGAATAAAGGGGCACGCAAAGCGTGGAAAGTGGAGTGGTGGTTTGTTCGAACAGTGTCCAACACTCCCGAAATTGCGCCACTGTGGCGGAGGCACATTAGGCGGACGTACCAACCTGATCACGGATCGTCCCAATTTTTAGACAGGACCTCCCTGGCGAGAGAACTGCCGCTTCCCATTAGTACTATGGGGCATCTCAAACTTATTCGGGGTAGATGTCACGATTACACCACTTCCCAAGAAGTCAGGCCGAGGGGTCGACAATAAGGAGGGATGGGATTTGGTAATCCCTGGGGCTGGACCCAAGACAAAATGTTCGGGCATTCCTACGTATCTCATTAGGATGAGAATCAAGCCACACGTAGTTCTTGAAGAACAGTTTAACATTATATAGGACGAAATACAGTTTAACGTCGTGCGGGATGGGGGACACATCTCATCTAGGGATAGGCATGGTACGAGGAGTAACCTGACGTGAATGAGGACATAATCCCACCCCACACCGTACAATCCCACAAGAGAGATCGAGTCGTGGAAAGCCAAGAAAAGCATCTTAGTTTTAGGTCTTAGAACTTGGACCAAAGGATACAGGGAATGGGAGACACACGGTAAAGCAGTTGAAAAACCCAACGTGAATGGGGCAAAGCCCTGCTTACTATGTGATCCTAGGAACGAAAAGTTTAAGGTTGTATGTCTTGGACCTGGCAGCACAGTTTAAGGTCGTATGGCTTAGACCTGGCAGCACAGTTTAAGGTCGTATGGCTTGGACCTGGTAGTATAGTTTAAGGTCGTATGGCTTGGACCTGGCAGCACAGTTTAAGGTCCTATGGCTTGGACCTGGCAGCAGAGTTTAAGGTCGTATGGCTTGAACCTGGTAGCATAGTTTAAGGTCATATGGCTTGGACCTGGCAGCACCTTTTAAGGTTGTATGGCTTGGACCTGGCGGCACAGTTTAAGGTCGTATCGCTTGGACCTGGCAGCACAGTTTAAGGTCATATGTCTTGGACCTGGCATCATAGTTTAAGGTCGTATGGCTTGGACCTGGCAGCACAGTTTAAGGTAATATGGCTTAGACCTGGTAGCATAGTTTAAGGTCGTATGGCTTGGACCTAGCAGCACAGTTTAAGGTCGTATGGCTTGGACCTGGAAGCACAGTTTAAGGTCGTATGGCTTGGACCTGGAAACATAGTTTAAGGTCGTATGGCTTGGACCTGGGGGAACACGCATGATGCGATAAAGTATACCTGATGCGGGTGAGGGTGTATTCCCATACCATCACCGCACGTGATTCCGAGAGAGGAGCCTCGGGCTAAAGGGGCCTACGAGGGTTCAACTATCAAGAGGCAGCAGAAGATGCTAGCTCCCAGCTACGCTAGGCCCAAAACGCAATGTCTGGGAGACTCCTCATTCCCCATGGGGATGAGGGTCAAGCTACACGCAACCTGTAAAGAAGAAACCCAAGTACATACTCTAGTGCTCAGATCGCGGGAGCCCCGAGAGACACTGTTACACAGCTTGGTCCATCTAACGTGTGGGGGTGTACTGAGGGTTAGTACAAGGAGTGTCGAGATTCCACCTTGAAACGGTGGGGCGGAACATAATGTGAATCATGCAACCAACATTCAGGGCCCGAAGAATCTGGCATGACGAATGAGGATTACTGTTGACCATGCTCGCAACATAGCATCTTGTCGCGTTATCCTAGAGGTAGGGGAAAACAAATGAGCATCAACCGCTGACCACATTCGCAACACGTGATTTGTATCAATTTTTTGCCCAAAACCCTCGAGGGCGTTGGCCCGTGACGGTAGGAGATCCCTTAGGCATTGTATCCAGGCCGTTCTTGGGGGTCCCTCTGGGTGTGAAAGATAGTGGGGCCTGAATGAAGGGGAACACGAAGCTTGACAAGTGGATGAAAACTTGCCTAAGTCAAATCTGACACTCCTGGTCCTAGAACAAAGTAATCTGAACACATTAGCAGACCACTGGAAAGGGTCGAGGGTCTCAGTCTGAGAGCGGCCAAAAGATGGTGGATTCCCGAGGGAAGGGCAGGCCAAAAGACCGAGGCAACTGGAAGATCGTGGGATCTCCTAAGAGACGGGGCTGGACCTGAAATATAAGTGTTCAGGTGGTCCTACATATCCCATAAATAAGGGAATCAAGCCACACGTAGTTCTAGAAGGCGCCTTTTAATGTCATGGGGAACATGACATAGGAGGGCTAATCCTGAGAATAGGTTGCGCATGGTGCAGCTATTGAAAACCCAACGTGAATGAGGACATAATCCCATACCATACCACGTGATCCTGTGGTCAAGGTCCCAAAGGCGATACAGACACAATGTATTAGCAGACATCAAGCTGGACCCAAAGATGAAAGGTCTGGGCATTCCTACGTATCCCATTAAGATGGGAATCAAGCCAGACGTAGTTCTTAAGATGCAGTTTAACGTCATGTAGGACGAAATACAGTTTAACGTCGTGTGGGACGGGGAAAGGATCTTAGTTTTAGGTCTTAGAACTCGAACCAAGGAGCCCAGATGTAGGGAAAAATGTAGTTTAAGGTCATGCTAGACTGTGTAAGGATCTTAGTTTTAAGGTCTTAGAACTCGGACCAACGTGCAGTTTAAGGTCGTGCGGGACCGAGTGTAGTTTAAGGTCATGCAGGACCATGTAAGGATATTAGTTTTAGGTCTTAAAACTCGGACCAACATGCAGTTTAGTGTCATGCGGGACCGTACAGTTTAAGGTCATGCAGGACTATGTAAGGATCTTAGTTTTAGGTCTTAGAACCCGGACCAACGTGTAGTTTAAGGTCGTGCGGGACCGTATAGTTTAATGTCATGCAGGACCAGGTAAGGATCTTAGTTTTAGGTCTTAGAACTCGGACCAACATGCAGTTTAGGGTCATGTGGGACCGGGTGCAGTTTAA
Organism: Viscum album; assembly: GCA_963277665.1. Lineage (NCBI taxonomy): Eukaryota > Viridiplantae > Streptophyta > Magnoliopsida > Santalales > Viscaceae > Viscum > Viscum album. The sequence goes on along the minus strand of OY728145.1, from coordinate 334,982,245 downwards.
GGTCATGCAGGACCAGGTTCAGTTTAAGGTCATGCAGGACCAGGATACTTAGCCAAGTACTTCTTGAGAAACCTGGCATTGTTGGGAGGAGTGACACACTCGCTGTCCGTAGTCACCAGGGAATACACGCCATTGGGATAGACCATATGGACAATGAACGACCCCTCCCATTTGGGCTCTAACTTGGGTGGTTTCCTGCCGGGAATCATTGGCGCTCTGAGAGCCATCACTAGGTCACCTTGCAGAAAGGAGCGGAGGCGAACCTTCTTATTGAAAGCTCGAGCCATCCTGCTCTGATGCCTTTCCAAGTTATGTAAAGCGCGAAGTCTACTTTCGTCCAGCGCTTCCAATTCTGCTAGATGGATTTCGGAAACTCTATCTAGCGCTTGATGGTCGTAGACCGCCGTGCGCAATGAGGGAAACTGAATCTCAATAGGCACGACGGCCTCATCTCCGTACACCAGGGAATTCAGATTCACCTGGGTGGAGTTACAAGTCGTCATCCTATAAGCCCAGAGAGCGTTGGGGAGCTTGTCCGGCCAACTTTTCTTGTTCTGACCAACCATCTTTTGCAGAATGTTAGAGAGGGCTTTGTTAAATGCCTCGATCTTTCCATTCTCCTGCGCATGATAGCGGGAGGTGTGGTTATAGAGAATGTTGTACTTGGCATACAACTTCTTCAGCTCAGCTGCTCAGAAGTTGGTGCCGTTATCGGTGAGCATAGTGTGAGGTACTCCAAATCGATAGATGATATTGGAGCTCACGAAGTCATCGATAGAACAGGCTTTGACTTCCTTGAGCGGGATTGCCTCTTCCTACTTGGAGAAGAAATCTGTAGCGGTCAAGATGAACCGGCACTGGCGGGCCGTTGCCGGCGAGTAAGGTCCTACGACATCCAACCCCCAGACTGCAAAGGGCCAATAATACTTGGTAGTATGGAGAGGCTCTGGTGGACGATGAAAAAAGTTAGCATGAACATGGCATGCATGACACCTCTTGGAATACTCGATGCAGTCGTAGATCATGGAGGGCTAGAAGTATCCCAGCCTCCAAATCTGGTGGGACAACTTCAACCCGGCCTGGTGGGCGCCACAGAAACCAGCGTGCACTTCTTGCATGACCTGTGGGATCTCGACTCCTTGAAGGCAACGTAGGAGAACACCATCAAATCCGCGCCTGTAAAGGAGCTGCTCAAGGCTGGGACCACTCTGAAGGGTGAACTACGGCGCACGGCGTCGGATTCTCTCTCGCTCGGCTCGGTCCGACGGAAGATTCCCATGCTGGAGATATTCAACCAAGGGCATCCTCCAGTCAGGAACTGTCTCGATTACCGCACCTAAAGCCCCCGGGGATCCTGACGTAGGGGCACCAATGGTGATATGGTTCATTTTTGGGCCACGATCACCCCCCGAAATAACAAGAGCAATGACTCTCCGGTGTGCCACGTGGATAATTAGGTCATCCTGTTCGGGCTCCGCAAGTGATGCGGCCAGGCTAGCCAAAGCATCTGCTCGACTGTTCTGCGACTGGGGAATGTGAATGACCTCTGGCCGGGAGGGGAACTTAGCCATTAAACAGAGGGTTCACTCCATCAATGACACGAGTTCTGGCTTTCTGACAGCATAGTCACCATTGACCTGCTTGATGACTAGCTCAGAGTCCCCTTTTACATACAGATGGGGTACGTCAATCTCGAGAGCCAACTCGAGGCCAGTGATGAGAGCATGATACTCTGCCTCATTGTTGGTGTAGCCTTCTGACAACAAGAATGAATACGGCAGAACGGCTTGCTCCGGGGTGATGAAGACGATACCCAGGCCCACTCTGTTGAGCCTAGGATCGTTGAGCCTTCTACCGGTAGGGCTCCGGGAGGCACCGTCAAATTGCATCTTCCAGCATGGGATGGCGTGATCGACTAAGAGGATTGACTCATCAGGAAATCCTAGATCTGGTGGCTGTTCTGCGGAGGTTGGGTGGGCAACTAAGAAGTCTGCCAATGCCTGTCCTTTGACGGCCTTCTGAGGTACTAACCTGATGTCAAACTGTTGGAGGATCACCGCCCAACGCGCCAATCGGCCAGTCAACATAGGTCGGTTTAGGATGTATTTCAACGGGTCTACCCGAGAGATCAGTTGTACCTCATGGTGCTGCAAGTAGTGTCGTAGTTTCTGCATGGAAAATACGAGTGCCAGGAAGCTCTTCTCGATGGGAGAATATCTAATTTCCACGTCGAGGAGCATGCGGCTGAGGTAGTAGAGGCTATTCTTTGTTCCCTCGTTGTTCTTCTAGGCGAGAAGTACACCGAGGGATCGCTCCAGGGCGGTCATGTAAAGGACCAGCGGCTTTCCGGAAATGGGGGGCCTCAAGACCGGAGGTTGGAGCAGATACTGCTTGATTTCCTCAAAAGCGATCTGACACTCTTCGTCCCATTCATAGGCGGCACCTTTCTTTATGATCCGAGAAAAGGGCTTACACTTGCCAGCCATATTCACAATGAATAGGCGTATATAGGATAAGTGTCCTTGAAGGCCTCTGAGCTCCCGAATATTATTCAAGGGAGGCATCTAACTGATGGCCTTGATCTTCTCCGGGTCGATCTCGATGCCTCAGTATCTAACAACGAAGCCAAGAAAATTTCTGGAGGTGACCTCAAAGGCACACTTCAACGGGTTCATCTTCAAGTGGCGAGAACGGAGGAAGCCGAACACTTTCTCAAGGTCTTTGAGATGGTCCTGGCACTGACGAGATTTAACCACCAGGCCGTCCACATAGCACTCCACCAGTGTCCCAATAATTATCTTGAATATGTGATGCATATCCCGTTGATAAGTGGCACCCACATTCTTCAGGTCGAAGGGCATAACCTGGTAGCAGAAAGTACCCTGGGGGGCCTGAAGGCAGTGAACTCTTCATCCTCGGGGGCCATCCAGATCTGGTTGTACCCAGAGTACCCATCCATGAAGGAGAGGTCTTGGAACCCGGCCGTGGAATCGATCAACAACTATGTCACGGGAAGGGGAAAATCATCCTTCGTACATTGGCGATTGAGATCGCGGAAGTCGATGCAGACCCTGATATGCCTGTTCTTCTTCCTGGCTGGCACAATGTTGGCTATCCACCTGGGGTACTGGACTTCCATGAAGAAGTTGGCTTTGATGATCTTATCAACTTCGGCCTCAACCATGGCACCATGAGAGGGGTACATCTTTCTGGGAGGCTGCTTGAACCCACGATGGTTTGCTGGAAGGCCAAGGAGTTGACGGCTACCTGGGGATCTAGTCCTGGAATCTTATCATAACTCCAGGAGAACACATCATGGTGTTATCTGAGGAAGTCTACGTACTATTGCCATTCCTCGAGGGGCATAGCGTCACTGACCAATGTGGGTCTCGGGTCCGCCTTTCTACCGTGGTTCACCTGCACTAACTCGTTGACCGTGGTGGGGACGCCCTCCTCAAAGGCAGGAGGGGCATCTTTCATGTCCTCCTCTCCGCTTGTGTAGGGATCATCCATGGGGGGAGACGTTTCGGGGCTGCCAGACCCTGATGGGAAGCTGGTGCCGGCTTGGGCGGCAGAGGTCGTCACGTCAGGAGACTCATGCACTGCGGAGACCATGGCGAAAAAGGCAGTTGATCCAATCCCATCTGGTCTTTGGCCCAAGGGGCCATGCTTTATGATATTAAAGCAGTAGTGGCGCGTTTTCTTGAGCCGGTCAATTCCGGCCTGGCGGAACAGACATGTATGACGTACTGTCGTTGCCATGAGCCTAACGTCCCGATATCGTACAGGGGTAGGGGGCTCGGGGATCACCTGAACCTAGTTGGTGTAAGAGTATGAGGTGATTTCCCTCCATCTCTTGGACCTGGAAATATGCCTTCCTCTGGCACCCGAAACAACAAAGCACTGCCCCATGTCGGGGGTCTTAGCCTCCAACTGATGGATTGGGAAGACATATACATTGTCCAAACCTGCCCAGGGATCCCTCGTGATAGTGGCGGGCTCAACTTCACCTACCAGGATCTGCTTGTCCTTGCTCTTGTAATAGTCAGCGTCCAGATAAAGGGCTTCACAAGAGGCAAAAGGTGATGCATCTCCTTGGAACACGCCCACTTGACCCTTAAGGGATTATTTTAGGCACTGGTGATATGATGAGGGAACCGCTACGTGAAGGTGGAGCCATGGCCTACCCATCAACATGTTTTAGGCAGTTTCCTGAGATACAACCATGAATTCGGTATTGGAAATTAGGCCACCGAACTGGGTCTTCAAATGAATCTTGCCGAGTGGAGTTTTCTCAATCCTGTCATACCCCTGGATCCTAAGGTCGGAGGCAGTTAGATCATCCTCACACAGGCCCAGCTTCTGCAGTGTCTGAGTTGGGATTAGGTTAATCCCAGAACCCGTGTCAACAAGACAGCGGTGGACTTCCATGCCATTGAACTGGAAAGTGGTGTACAGTGGGCGAATGTGCCCCTGTATGGGAAGGTCTTCATCTTCACCGGAGAATGAGATAATCGCTTGACATTCGGCGTTCTCAATCACCTCAGTGTGGAAGGCTTATGCAGCCACCACCTCCGTCTCAAACTGGAGGGGACTCCTTAGAGCCTCGGCGAGCGCCTCACGCATTTCAGACGACAGAAGAAGAGCCTCAAGGATAGAAAGCCTTGCCGGAATTCCGGCCAGGTGCTTCAGAACATCATAATTTCGAACCAAACGCGAGCTTCTGCTTACAGGAGGCCGCTCTGCGATTGGAGGCATGATGGGCCCTGCCGGCGGGACCAGTGACTGACTGGTACTAGGCATGTCTCATTGTTCACTAGTCGAAGCCCGGGAGGTGGTTGCCGTATTAGGGCTGGAAGGTTGTAGTCTTGGATTAGGACTGGAAGGTTGCAGTCAGTCGGTGGAGGGGCAGAGCTGGTCACGGCACAGCCGAGGTGGTTCTGCCTGATCTATCAACACAAACGGTGGTAAAGGTGAACCCGTCGAAACCGGGTGAAGGGGCCGTGTGTGCTGAGCTCTGTATCGGGCCTGCTGCCTGGTCTCAGTAGCATGCAAAGCCTCACTGGAGGTGACGACTATCATGCCCCGGAAATTCACATATCCATGGCTCCACCGACGTTGGCGACGGTTGGGGACATTGGGGAGGTCCACCTGGCGTTCCTCATAATCGGGAGTCAAAAAGGGATTTACAAACTCTACGGTGTTAACCGAAGCATACCCCGGGCTTTCGCTCGAGGATTCATCCACTACCAGACGAAGTCTCAGAGGGATCCCTATCTTCGGGGGCATAAAATCTCCAAGCATGAGGGATGATGATGGCATTGGCAGGGCGCATTATTTCTTCTTGCGCCGCCACTTCCTCTTCTGGGAAGAGGTAGGCTGGGATGATGATACCAAAGCGGCGCTCGCAGATTCTGAGGGCTCTGGCTGACTCAGGTGGGCACAGATGATGCCATGGGCGCAGGAGACCGTATTGTGGGCCATCCAGTCATTATAATTCTAGGACCCACGGTCAGAAACTTGCTGCCACTCATCCTCGCGGCCACTGCTGCCATATGACCTTACGAAGACACATGCCACTTGTGCCGGGGCTGGGTCCAACCTGACTATGTTATTTTCAATCTGGTCTTGGAGCCCGTCCTTGAACACATAGCATCGTTGTATGGTGTGCCCTAGGGTCCAGTGATAAGGGCAGTAGTTAGGGTGATCAGTGAGATGCTCCTCTTCTGGCTTCCAGCACTCAGGCAGCTGCATGATCCTTTGCTCCAAGGCACTACGGAAATAACCGGGGACCTGAGCCTCGTCAAATGAGTAAGTCTGATTCCTTCTGTCTGTAAAGGGGGCTCTTGGAGGCTAACCATGAATAGGGGACATAGGATCATGCTGAGGATGTGGAGCCTAATTATCTTGCCTAGGTGGTGGCGGTGCGTTACACGGAGGCACCTGCCGATTTTGAGGTGGTCACTGCTGGGCCGAAGGTTGTGCCTGTGGGGGTGGACCCCTATGGGACTGCTGAGATGGCCTTACTGGTAGTAACTCTAGCTATCTGGGGGCCTCTATCTGGGCCAAAGTAGTGGGCTTGGCTCTGGCGGCTCTCCTTGCAGGGATTACAGGAGGCAGCGGGCGTGCCTGACTAGCCTGTTGTAGGGCTTCTTCGAGGCGCTGAGCCTTGTCTGAGAAGTCCCGGAACCCTCCGGGGTAATTCTGAGTGATCGTAGAAGGAACCAGCTTTGCCTTGACGTTCCCTACACACATTTTCAGTAATTTCTCCTGATTTAGTGGCATGTCAAGGGAGTATGTGAGCCCCTTCCATCGGGCGATGAAGTCCGCGACTCGCTCATCGGGCCTTTGTTTGCACCTGAAGAGGTCTGTCATGTTCGTCTTCTGGGTTGTGGAACTGAACTGGTAGAGGAATTCCCGGCGAAGGTCCTCCCAGCTAGTCACAGATCCGATAGGGAGCTGGCTGTACCAGAAGAATGATGGTCCTTCTAGTGTCTGAACGAAGCAACGGAGCTTGGAAGCCTCCTACTGCACCGGAGTCCCTAACATAGGCTCGCACCTCGAGTTGAAGTGGTTCAGGTGCTGTGGAGGGTCTCCGGTCCCGTTAAAGGGGGAGAAAGTGGGATTCCCAAATCCCGGCGGGGCTGGCATATCATCCACCCACGCTGGGTATGGCTTGCCGTCTGGTGGGATTGCCACCTGTCGAGTTTCTAGGGCCTCTAAGCGGGTGATGACTACTTACATCAGATCATCCGGATGTGGATTCCTGTCCAAGTGGGGATCTCTAACTACAAGCACTTTTCTGGGCTCTTCAATCCGGTAGTCAAGCTCAGCAGATCGTGGGGCAGCTGGCGGAGCGACTCTCGGGGCAGCGGGAGGAAACCGAGCAGGGTCCCCCAGGTGATCCCGCCGCTCGGGAGGGTTCGGAGAGACGTATCGCTCCCTCTTGCCATGGGCTCTGGACTCTCCCCTTTCGGTGAACACAACATGGTCATGGTTGCCCGGGAGAATCTCGTCAAGGGGTAGGTGCTCCTGCCCCATATGTCCTGGCCTAGGGTTACCGTAGTCAGGCCACCGCTCTGAAACGCGTTCGGCCAAGAGATCATCAACCAGCCTCTTTTGCTCAGCAAGATGTTGGTGTAGCATGGCCTTCTTGGGGTCTTCCTCTGCCTTTTGTACCGAGGCAGATGGGTCGGTAAGCTTGACAATCCCGACGTACTCTTTACCCTTGTCGATGTTTCGGCTCAGTGTTAGTGCCTCAGTTGGTGCAGGGAGACCTTGTAGGCTCCTCTTTTGGTGAGTAATCCTCCCATATGGGTCCAGTAGCAGCTTTTCCTTAGGTGGTGAGTCCCCATCGAGGATCTCCACACCGTTTCCCTCACCCGTAAGGTCGGCCATGTTGACCGCCACTGCCCTTGGAGACATTCCCTCAGGGCTTCCCAGTGATTCGGGCTGTTGGCGGATCGCACAGAAAATAATGGCAGCGTACTGCCCCCATCTACAGATGTGCGCGTGGAGGGTGGCTTCCTCGATAACCTTGTAGAGTACTTGAAAACTCTCGACGCATTGTTGCCGGAGGGCCCTATGGTGGACAAGTGACTCGAGGTGCCAAATCGCGGGGAGCGCAGCCAGGTCGACCCGACGGCACTGCTCACCGATATCCTCGAGATGTGCTTGACTCTTGGGATAAGGCGCTAGCTAATGGAGAATACGGGAGTGAGTCACCCAGAGAGTCTGGAGAAAACATTCAAACTCTCCTAGGGTGAGTGACTCTAGCATATCAAAATCTGATTCGGCGACCGTCCAAAACTTCTCAGGGAAGTGGCCCACTGCGAGGATGGTCCAGAAACTCCATGACTCTGGTTCAGGATCTGGCCCTTGCTGCCCCTGCTCATCAACTGAGAACATCCGGGGAGCTAGCAACGGCGTCGAGGAAGGCCGTCGGGCCGGTGGGCTGGCCGGTGGGGAATACGGCGAATAGGCCGATTGGCCGCCGATCCCTGAGTCTTCCTCCAAGGGTTTCAGTGCCCTGGATGCCATGTCATGATAGGATGGGCTGGAAAACAGGCCTCATATCATATCATAGGCGCTCGCCGAGGGTGCGTCACATTGCGACTCTTCCATCGTTCCCCAGAAAAGTTCCCCACCCTCCCTGACTGAGGTGGACGGTGCTTCCGGGGAGTCCAGTGGTAACTGCAGGTCTAACCCTTGGGGGTATTCCAAGTCCTCATCCTCCTGGATATACCTTCAGAGGGAGGAGGGAATCATACGGATCTCACATTCGGGGAGTACGAGACTGAAGTGATGCGTCCCCATCCCTGCCCTCAACTCAAAGTGTTGGGGGGAAGGTTCCATCGCCGAGTCGTACTCCGCCTCAGAGTCTGAGAAACGGACTGGTCTGATTTCCGTCCAGACTTCCCTGACATTCCTCTTACGGCGATGACGTCCATCCTTCCTGCCCCTTGGTGGCTCCTTAGGGTAAGGATGATTTCCGTCAAGGATTCCCCTGGCCGCAATAGCGCTGGGTCATAGGGGACTGAAGGCCGGGGTGTGAGAAGCACCGGGATAGATGTCGAAAGGGACATGGGGAGGACCTCTATGTGAGTGAGCAACCAGACACGCAACGACTCCATACTCACAGCCAGCGGTAGGGGGAGTGACCTCATACCTAGTGCAGTGGGTGCTGGAAAGAGTAATACCCAGAGTGTAGCTGTCGTGAAGAAGCCTTCAGCTTTCCAGGTCAGTGGCACGGAATGAGCCTTCATGGTGGGTGGCACTATCGCGGATTGGTCCACGGTGGCCATTGCCTATGCCCGAGACTAGGAGAGTCGACCCAACCTGCCTGCAGGGCGGTCGGGGCCTCGATCCCAGTTGGGCATGTGACTGCCCCTACTCAACGTGTGCGGGGGTCTGGTAACAGGGGTCAGCAGTGGCTCAGGCCACAGTGGTTGCTGACGTTGGTGCCCCAGGATGAGAATTCTCTTCCGCTCACGCCTGACGATGGCGTCGGGTCAGATGGGTTGGAGCCGGTGGTGCGGGAATGAAGATTTCCTGCTCCTCGGCTCGGGGAGTCAGGCGGCGGCGTCGACGCATTCTAGCGGGGGCTCTTTCCGTTAACCCCTGGGACGGGTCTCTGATCGGGCAGACCCGGACATCCCCAACCTCATTGGCATAGGGGAGGGATGTGTCAAGGCGCTCCGAGGATAGGCTCCTGAAGCGGTTGAACATCGGAGTGGGGAGCAGCGGCTCCCTGCGCGGCCCTCGGGGGCGGCGACGATGGTGAGGCGCAGCCACCTCTAGATCCAAACGGGCCATGCCCCTGGTGGGGATGATCCCTTCCTCATCATACCTACGAACCAGGTCATTGATCACTCTTTGCTGGATGATTTCTGATGGGGAGAGGGGGCGTGAGCGCCTGACAGTCATAGTAATCGGAGCCGAAGTGACTGTATAAAAGGTAGGACCATGCGGGTTAGCCGCTTCGGTACTTCCCCCACCCCTGTGCCGGTGGGCAGGTGGATTTAGAGCCCCGGATGCAGTGATCTGATTCCTGGAAGCAGGGAGATAACCCCATTAGTACTAACAGGAAAAGAAATCAACAACCAATAGCCCAGCATCATTCCGTCTTCCGTGGTCGGTGAGAGGGATCCATGCTGATGACGTCGCGGAATGGATTTCTCAACATCCTGACTGCCTCAACCCCTGGTGGGTTTCACGTCCCGGTGATAGGTACCCAGACCTGGTGAAATGCTAATCTTCCGACACCTCGAACACTACCAGTCTCTGTATTGAGGGGAAGAGCTTCACGTTGGGTTCACCATTTTCTGTTTCCGACGCTTTTACGACGGGGCACACGCGCGTGTCATTCACATAGGGGGAGTACGGTTGGCTTGTTGCCCCGCATTCCCGCTTTCTAAAGGCGGTCGGCATCTGTTCCTTGTTCAGGAACGTCTTCTCCTTGATCAAAACCGGGATGATGGGGTATCGGTTCTTCCTTCCGTGGATTCCTCCTCAGAGATCGTCACCTAGTTCGGGTCTCCCTCATAGATTTAAGACGGGTTCGTGAAGCTTGTTCTCGGTGCCATATCTGTATGGACAACTGTTAATTATGCTGCTTCCGTCAAGACTCTCCAAGGGGTCTTGTCGGGGAAACAACCTTCGGTGAGTAGAATGGTCACGTTGGGGTGTCATTGGCATTTCTTGATGCTTGGGATCGACATGTCTATCTTCTGTCCCTTATTATAGGGCTTCTCGAGGGCGCGGAAGCCTGATACATCCCACATTCAACACGGGGATTGTGTACCATATGAGGTTTTCCTCATCTTCCCATGTCTAACATAGGGTATGCCGTGAGTTTAACATCTTGCAGAGAAGGATCGTACTGATCGGAACACTGAGAGTGGATCAGATTGAAGAACCCCCTAGGGGGAACACCGATGTTGGGGCCAGCACGTGGGCGGCTTCCCGGATACTGTGGAGTGGAATGAGGTGGCATGATCTCACCGGTATGTGGCGGCCCGGGTAAGGATCGGGATGGGTGATGGAGTGATGGGCTTGAACCTCATAGAGGCTTCCTACGTATCCCCATGGCAGGGAATCAAAGTCCGCGTAGTTCGGTGGTACGGTGGGACACCTGAAGAGGTGACCCATGAGAATGAATGCATGGATTGGAGCATGGAGGAAGTAAGATCGCCGGGCTAGGGCATGAGCTTCCCAAGGCACGTGGGCTCGAGGGGGAATTCAATATGAGACGTGGGTGTGAGGCATGCGGCTTACGCTCTGAGGTGGCCCATAATAGTGCTGGTGAACCGACGCGAAGGGGTCGGAACAACTGATTGATGGGCTTGAACCTCGTGGAGGCTTCCTACGTACCATGCGTTAGCACGGATCAAAGTCCACATAGTTCAGGGCATACAGTTTAACGTCAAGCGGGACGAGATACAGTTTAACGTCATGCGGGATGGGATACAGTTTAACGTCATGCAGGACGGGATACAGTTTAACGTCATGCGGTATGGGATACAATTTAACGTCATGCGGTACGGGGGCATTTGGGTCTTATGCTCTAAGGCGGCCCACGGTGGTCAGGGAACCGATGTGGAGAGGTCGGAACGACCGGGTGGTGGGCTTGAACCTCGTGGAGGCTTCCTACGTACCATGCATTAGCACGGATCAAAGTCCACGTAGTTTGCTGGTATAGGGCTTACGCTCTGAGGCGGCCCATGGTGGATGTCATGGTTGATGTGCGCTCTAAGACCACATGAGTCATGCTCGGTGTGAGAAACAAGAGGCAGCAGAGACCAGACGATCACGTCACAAAGGGTGCGTCAGTGAGAAGCGGAAAGGGGCTTACGCGTTGAGTGGCCCAAAGAGGAAATAGGGGATTACACGTGGTTAGTAGCCCTTGGTGCTGGGGCTTACTCCAGGATGGAGGCCCATGGTGCGACAAAGCGCAGTGGGAAAGGGACTCCACTGGCCTTGGAAGGGGGGAAGTACGGAGTTGCATGGGTGCAACCTTCCGTAAGAGAGGCTAGGGGCTTACGCTCTGAGGCAACCCTTCCCCCATGGACAAACGCCACTCCGATAAGGAGGATCTCATTCCATGTGAGGAATAATCCATTCCCGTGGAGACGAGTGGGCGTAAAAAATGTTCGAGATGGGGGGACCCTGCGTGCGAGGCATGGGGTCGGACCACAGTTTAACATCATGTGTTAAGGACGAGGTGCTTAGCAGTTTAACGTCCTGCATCTTGGACGAGGTGGGTTCGCTCCACACCCCTAGTACTTACATACTCAATGCCCTCTACCCCTTGTGGGAGGGAAGGCATCAGCAAGGCCGTAGTTAATGGGGGACACAGGGCGAACCGTTGAGGGGTCCACGTTAGCGTGGCTATGCGAAGAAGCAATATCCATTAGTGTGCCTATGCGGAGAAGCATAAGGCAAAGAAACGCAACGGGAAACACCGCCCAAGGGACCTTGAGGATACTTCGTATGAGCCATGAAGGCCGTACGGGAAAAAAACGCATGGCGCGCATGCCCGGCAGGGAAGACATCAAGTTCCGGCGCGGAGAGGTGGCCAAGGGGCATCAAGGTAAAGGGTCCTGGGTGTTGCGCGCAAAGAGAAGGTTTGCGCGTAAAACACCGAGATGGCGCGCAATAGGGCTAGAGGATTGTGCGGATAGGTGATTGCGCACAAAGGATGGGTATTGCGCACACAGAGGGGGATTGCACGCATGGTCAAGGATTGCACGCAAGGGTAGAAACCGGAGGAGTGGGAAAATTCACTTAAGCTAGTGGAGTTGCAGGCAACGGCGAACCCTGGGGCAAGGTTGAGTGAAAAGAGGAATTACATGGAAGTCATCTTGCATGCGGGGGAGTCTGAATTGTGCACACGGGAGCCGTTCTGAATTCCACAACCCCAAACCGTTTGGGGTCACCTTTTATTTATAGGCACCGGCCGAAGTGGAATCCAGGCGGCACGCGAAATCTTCCACGCCGGGAACCGTTGGCACGCAAAGCTTCACCGCGCGGAACCGGGGCGTGCAAAACTACGCACACCACCGGCTCGATTACGCGAATCCCGGGGATGCTTCGCACGCATGGCATTATTTCATGCAAGTCCTCCTTTATTTCGTGCACCACTTCCCGGGCCTCCGGACCGGGCCTCTGATTCCGAATATGACTTCGCTTTGTCATTTCGAACCTTCCTCTGGGAGTTACGGACATTTTTGGCATCTAAAATATAAATGTGTTAGAATCATAAATCATATCTTTAGTATGTCTTAAGGCTAACCGCCAATCCTGTTTCCCATTTTAGTATGGGTCAAGGCTAACCGCTAATCCCGTTTCACATTGCATCTCATGAGACTTATCCTTACCCAATGCATTGGAGTGCTATCTGGGCACACCCATCTCAACATATTCATGAATATTCTTTCCACGTAAATAATCTTTCCAAATAAATAATCATAGATAATCAACCATACATAAACATAAGGGTACCCGTGGAATGAATTGGGTACCACAATCATGACATAAAACATATCCAATGGGCGTATCACGAAAGTGTCAATGAAAGGAAAGGACTAGAACATTCATGGAAATTAATAGGGTAAAATAGGAATATAACATGGTAAGTGGTGTAAAATATACGTGACAACATATTAAAAATGTATTTTAGAAACATTAGCATTAAAACATTTTTGTGTGGTTTTAAGGAAAACATTCTAGAGATTTTAAAATAGAAAAGAGGACATTCTTTTATATAAAACTAGAGTTTAACCAAGAATGTTTTCACAATAAAAATACTGATTTTATAAATACAATGGTGTTTTAAAACATAGGCTAGAGTGCACTTGAAATTTGGGTAAAAATTTGGGAAGTCCCCTTAAAACAAGTTTGCTTATCGGAAAGTTCTAAAGAGGGAATCTTTCCAAAATCATGTATATCCCTGAAAGAAGGTGATGAAAGGGTAATGATATAATAATATTTTACAAATAACCATAATTAATAAGACTAACATAAATAGATAATATAACACCATTTTGAAAGAAAGCTAAGGCAACACGAATGAACGAAGAAGATTTGGGTAGAATTCGTTATGATTTTACCCACATGGTGTCGGGTGTACCTAAGAGGGCTTGATGAGAGAGATAAAGGGATTATCATAACTTATAAAACATTAGGGAAGTATGGGGAATTTGTATAATCATACCCCATAACTTGGTATTACACAAAAAAGGCATATCATAGAGAACAATCTTGATTAAGAGTGAAAGGGGAGGATCCCTTACCTTAAATCTGGTGGTGTTCTTCACTTTTTATTAATGACCTGAATAAACAAATTAGGATTATTAATTCATAATTACATAACCTCTTCTATATGTAATTTATTTATTATAACCCTTTCTAGTTCATTTAAAGCCTTTTTGATTAGTTATAAGGTTCAATTTCATTGTTCGAGCTCATTTGTTTACTTGGATTTAAAGATCTGTTCACTTATATTCGAGTTTGGATTATACGATAGATGAAAGTGGTTGTCAAGAATTGAAGTTATATTATTTAGTTCGTATTCATGAGATTACATGGTTTTAGTTTTGATTAGGTTACTTAGACTGATTTCGAATTATTATATATATAACCTTAGTGATAACCGTTTTTGTTAATCGGTGGATTTGATTACAAAGAATGTGTTTTTCATTATAACTTAATTCCATTTTTACCAAAAGATTACAGAACCAAAAATAGGATATATTAAATATATAATAATCTGGTTCAACCATAACAAAAATAGTTTCATGAACAGAATTAAAGATAATCATAGAAATTGATAAACCGTTGTCCTTGAATGTGCTAAATTAGCACATCTCAAACAGTGCTTTCATTTCTTTCAAATAAAAGTGGTGGGGAAAGGAGGTAAGATAAAGAAATAAACCACCAGAATGAAGACATTCAAGTACTTTTATGTTACTAGATTTACCATAATATTATGGTGAAGGGAGGTGAGGAAAGAAATAAAAAGAAAATAACCTAAAAGAAAAGAAGAAATTGGGAAGAGGAATTTACCTCTTGAGACTTCCTCCTTTGAGAACCTCTTAAGAGAAGAGGTTTTGAAATTTTGAGAAGTCTGAGAGCTTTTGGACGTGGGGTAGGACCTTGGGGAGATATTTGGTCAGAATAATGGCAAGGCACAAGGCTTGAGAGGAGTGGAGAGAAAGGGGAGTGAATGGGGGTTTTTATAGTGGAGGAGAGAGGGGTTTCCTTAATATAAAATTCATTAGTTTATTATTTCCCCACAAGACAGGGAATAGTGAGTCTTGCATGACCAAGAATAGTAATTTTATAATGTAATCCCGAACCAAGTGGGCTTACATCATCATAACATCACATGTGACTCTATAATTAGCTTATTTAGCTTATTTTTGTAAATTACGGTATTTCACTATTCATCAAAAATTCAAGTATTTCAGAAAAATCCCAAAAATTTACCCCAACCATTTTTCGACTTTTTGAATCCAAAAATGAAGTCCATTTTTCAAAAATAATTTTCTAAATATTATTATATTAATATTTAAATAAAATAATAATTTATTATCAAAACCAGTTTTAAAACATTCATTAACTAATTCTAAACTATAGGAATATCGTACTTCCAACATGAATATTATTTTTATACCACCAAAGGTGAGGTTACTATTAATTAGGGTATATAAATATTCATAAGAGTATGTTACTATTCATTAGGGTAGGTTACTATTCACCAAAAATTATTTTTGTTTTATTAGACTCCAAAAAACATCTTGAACACAACCGTGTATGTTAGATTTTCAAAATTCCAAACACAGAAGTGACAAACTTATGTTTAAAGGTCTCTTATCACTTATTTGTTCATTATTATGTGATTTTATGGCATATTTATAAGAAGGGAATTTCCATTAAAAATCATTGTGTCGTTACACTACAGATCTAATAATGACTATAAAAGTTCAATTTTTTCCCAAACCACAAGTATGTCAAGAAATAGTAATTTTATAAAATTCATCATTTTGATATCCTTCTTAAATTTGTTTAAATAAATTAAACTTTAATATACTCTAAAAATGTTCCTATTTATTTTATATATTATATTTTTTTTATCTTCACTCATGATATTATGTGTTTGTTTAAAGATATACTTTTCAAAATAAATTAGATTCTAAAATTATCTTCTCATGTGTGATTTTTATCACTTTTCTCACCTTTAGTTGGAATTAAACATTTTTCTGGTGATTCCATGATCCTTATGAATAATTAGTAGAGATAATTATTGATTATAATAATATTCATGTCTCACTTCAGCCACAACACACTTCTTATACTTTGATCAATCTCCCACTTCGTGTTTAGAATTAAAAAATAACTTCAAAAATTTTTGATAAAATTTTCTTTATTCAGAAATAACAGTTCGATAGATTCATGTTATTTATCCTATATGGGATTCTTATATTTCAATAATTAGAATTGTGTGTAAGTATCTTATTTACTCAATGCCTAGGAGTAACTCAACTTCCTTCTTTCTTAATTCAACCTTATCTAATTCATCCATATTGGATTCATTCTCCATTCTCATATTTTCTTTATCCAACTTAACAAACTTAGAGATTCTATTATTAAATTACTTAACCAATATAAACTCCATTTTAGATTCATGTATATCTTCATCACTACTTGATAAAATCCATTCTTATTTCTTGAGCCATCTCCACTAATTGACTCCATGGCATCTATTATTGTAATGAATGTATTTTTACCTCTACCTCTTAAGGGGAAACAATTCCTACTACCATCACTTAATGTTTCATCCCTCTTGGATAAATAAATATTACTTTTTATAAAAGAATAATTCTTCCTTGAACTCCTTTATAACATCCTTCTTATTTTAAAATTATTGTAATTCTTCCTTAAAACCTCATGAGATAAATCCACTTTATATGAACTTTCATATTCTTCCATATTTGGAAAATTTAAAGAAAAATTTTAAATACCCCTATAGAAAAAAAAAACTTAAAAGGTAAATTTCCATGAAATTTACCTTTTCATTTTCAGATTCATTTTGATATGTGTGACATGAGATTATTGAACTTTACATTGACATATGAATCTGAATTTAGAATTAAAATTTCATCTTCATATTCTTCCTCAATTTTATTTTATATCCCTTCATTATTCATAACTTTGAATGATACTTCCTTCTCGATCAAACTCTTATTCTTTAGAGTGAATACCTTTCTCATCTTGTATGCAACCAAGTTGTAGTAAATTTCATCCAAAAGAAGTGTGTGATGGTCATGATCCTCTAGAACTAAAAATTTAGCATCAAATATATCTGGTAAGACAAAAAGTATCTTCTTGACCACTATTGAATCTTTAAGTGTCTCACTAAATCCTTGAATGGTTCTCACCAACTCATTAACCCTTATAAATAATCAATCAATGGATTTTACTTCAAGAATACACATATCTTCATTATTTAATAACTAAAATTACAATTTTTCTTTCTTAAATTATATATTGACTTTCTAAATATTTTTTATCTTTCTCATGAAGTGACTAAGAACTTTAATGTAACACATATAAATTGGGGGATTGAATCGATGTTAATTTTATTTTTATAATTTCCTAACTGAAATTAACCTCTGTGATTTATTAGAATCGGGATCCTATAAAGTTTTATATATCACCTTTAGTGAATACTGTAGAAATAAAATTAATATAGAGCACATAATATTTTGATAAGGTTCATCCCCAATGTGTGTGATTGCGTTTTTGGTGTGTTTGGGTCAAGTCTGAGGCAAAAAATTTCCACTAGTATCAATAAATGTTACAAGTGGAATAGAAAGGTGTCATCCTTAACCCAAAACTATTCCCCAATGGTTACAACATACAAATGGTTCTTTATAATGAATCCTAATAGTTTACAAAGACAATTTTGAATAGAATGAGAAAGATCCTTTGACTTCTGGTTACTTATGCGCTTTAGTTTATTCCATAACAAATGATAATATTCCTCTAATCCTTAAGAGTATTTTGAATCAGTACATTATCTTATTAAATCTATTCAATATTCAGAACTTATATAGGATAAAAGCATCAAAATTTCTCATTATCTTCTAGAATCTCAATGTATGGATTCTCAAATTTGACTCTTTGAACATCCAAGTTCTATAATTATTTCATCTCGAATCTAAACTTATGGAATCAATTGGTCAAGATCTTGAGCTATGTTCTCAATTTTTTAGCATAAAAATTTTAACTGAGTTAAATTATATTTATCAGTAGATATTAACATTGAAAATATCTAAAAAACTCAACAAATAATCCTCTTCATTTTAATCTCCAAACTTTTTCACATAAAATGTCAAAAGAATCATTATAGTAACTTCTCTAACCATGATAACTATAATGACTTTCAAATCTTAATATTTAAAAATACCAAAATAATAAAGAAGATAACCAATCAATAATTTATCTTTTTATCTTGTTTTACATCATAGCTCAACCAATATCATCATGATATTTTAAAATTAAAGAACAGATCAACATTGTCTAATATAAATCATTAGAAACCACATATTTTGATATTCTTATATAATTTAGTAGGATATAACGATATCATAACTTTTTATTTGTATATCCTTGACTAGATACCTTTATGTATGAGATTATTACTCTTATGTATCACTATGAGACTCAATAATTATACCAATTTTTACTTTTTATCTCAGAAAGACTCTTACGCGTGAGTTTAATGACTCTTACATATCTCAGTGAGAGTCTGTATTTTTTCAAATATATACTCAATAAAGCTCTTATGTATAATCTATTGAATTGTGATGACCCTTAAATATTGAGTAAATTACTCTTATGAATCACAATGGTCTTGAGGCTTTGTTAAATATTTTAATTCTAAGTACCTTTATGTATTATGAAATGAACTTTATGTATTAAGGAAATTACCTTTACGTATCACAATATACTTAAGGACTTTGAAGATTTATAGTCTTCAGAGTCTGATTAACATTTACGTATCTACAATTATGACCCATATTCATTATCCTGTTTACTTTTATGTATCACATTGGAGCTTTAGACTTTTCTAATTTTTCACTATTCCAGTTTCAAATGACCCTTACATATTCAATAGAGTTACTTTTATATATTCAATTCATTTTTTAATTATTTTATTTTTCTCTATATTTATTTTATATATCATGGTGTTATGGAGAAATTTTCTAGATTTAAACTATCTATTATAAATAACCCTTATGTATTGACAATTTACTTTTATGTATTCCAAGAATTTTCTAAATTTCATCATTCAACTCAAAATTCTAAAAATATTCAAAAGAGATCATAACTTCATCAAACATTCTCAAGGAATATAAAAATACTCCACTATTCTATTATTCCTAAAAAACATTCTTAATTGTATGTAGTGATTCTCACTCATGGTTGACAAAAAATAAAATAAACCTTCAAAATTTCCAATGGTTCTTCAATTTCCCCCTTTGAACTTATTACTAACCTTGAAAACTCACGCTAAACATCATCAAATAATAAGGACAAGAAAATAGTGGACAATTGATTCTAATATCCTCTTAATCAATTCATGCATGTCTCCCCATTTTAGAAATAATAGAATATTTGGATTAAAAAATAATATATCATGATTTATGTACCTTTCTCTATCTTTGACAATAGAATCCAAAAGAATGTGGTTCATTACAAAATTCCTCAAGTAATAGGGAAGCGATGAACATGCATGTTTAGACTAGAGCCTTCAAATATGTCCTTGGGAATATCCTTGATGAAGATATCAACAATTTGAAACCGCGTAGATATAAACATCAGTATCACATCCCCGTTTACAACCATTTATTTGATAAAATGATATATGATGTCAATGTGTTTATATTTATAATGTTTTACTAGATTATTGAATAAATCAATTTTACTTTGATTGTCGCATACAATTCTAAAGAACCTTTGTGATAAATTTTTTTAACAAAGTTTTTATATTTTTTTACAACTAACGATTTTTTATAAGAATGTTTTTTTATTTAGGAATAAAACAAAGTCCATCATAATGATATTAGTAAGAAATTTTAAGGTTTCTAAAATCTTAAACCCAAACATAAAGGATGATAAAATGTTTATTTTAAAGAAAGTTGTTTTTATAGACTTAGAGGATCATACTGAGAAGCATCAGACTCATGTTTCTGGACTAAGAAGTATCGAACGTAGAAGTAGTCAGAAAGATAAATTTTTTGATCAGATGATTTATTAGATTCAGATCCATCTTCATAAAGAAGTCATATTTCTACTGAAGAGGTTTTTTCAAGAAAGTGAAGTTAGTAGTTAGAAATTTTTCATACTTTCTAAACTAAATCACATGAATCTTTTTTGATCAAGGAGTTCTCAATAATAATGAAAAACTATCATGATAAAATCTTTTGAAGAAATATCATAATTGTAATGATTGTATCCATTCTAGAATCAAGACATATATTAGATCCAGAAGTAACCGACTCAGAATTTTTCAAAAGTTAGAATGTGTATAGCTAATAAAGTCTGATGAATTTCAAAGTTATAGAGTAGATAATTACATTTTAATTATATTTCCATTTTAAAGATAATTCCATCATTATGATGATTCCATCAGATAGTCTCATATAAATAAAGTCAGATCGTAATGAGATGAGAAAGAAAGGCAGATCTTAATGAGATGAGAAATAAAAGAAGATCATAATGATCTGAGAAAGAAAGATAGATTTTAAAGAGCTGAGAAATAAAGTAAGATTATAATGATCTAATAAATAAAGGTGTATCGTAATTAGTAGAGGAATCTGAATCTAAGGAACATCTATTGTATTGAAGCTGAGGAAGTTGTATTGGACTGAAGAAAGTAAGGAAGTCTGAAAAGAATGAATAAATAAAAGACTCAAGGAGATTCTAGAATTTTATGAAGAGTTTAAGAGGTCAAACTTGAAATTAAATTTTTCATAAATCTCAGAGAAATATGATAAGTTTTTAAGGACTCAAAGTTGAAGGTTAAATATGTATTTTTTTAGAGTTTTAAAATTTAAGGAAGCGGGGAAATTTTTTGAGTTACCCGCCTTTTCTATTATAAGTCACTTATAAATAGTTTCTCAAATAATTCCTACTTTGAAACTTTTATATAATATGGAAAGGAGGAGTGATAAATAAATCAAGTGAACATTATTTCCAGATAGAGATCTCATGAGGTGACATCTGAAAGTTTGTTTACCGAATTGAGCAATATTGTATTGAGAATAATATATTGAGTCGATTAGACTGAGAAAGATCATACTTAGTTTATGAGAAGAGTTTGAAAAAGTGACAATTTTATTGATTTGATTAGACTAAGTTCATTAGACCCAACCTAATCAGATTAAGAAAATCATATCCATCCAAATTGGACTGAGGATTCGGACTGAGCAATTGTGGATAAGTTTCAAAAAATTCATTATTCTTTTCTTGGGATCAATTTTTTTATAATAAAACAATGTAAACTAATGGGATTTATAATAATATTTCCTATTGGTAGATATAAGGTGTCTAATGGGAGTTGGAACAATTTGTATTCAATTTTTCATTATAGTGAATTTTCATAGACCCATGGGAGTGTCTATGGAAAGGATGTAGGTTCTCACACTCAGACTAAACCTTATAAATATTTTGTGATCCAATTTATTTCCTTCTTTTTCATGCTTGAGTATTTACAAAAATATGATAATTAAATAAATCTTAATAGGTTAAAGGGGTTAAACTTAAAAAAATTGAAACTCATAAAAAATGAAAAACTGATTCACCCCCCCCCCCTTGTCATTTGTTATTTGATCCTTTGTAACTTAAATTGGTATCATAGACAAGGTTCCCTTATTGAATCCTTATCATGGATAATATAAGTTCTTTCAATAGAAGAGGAATTACTATATTTGATGGAAAATGATATTATGGATAAAAAATAGAATGATTCCTTATCTCATATCTATTGGCTTGCAATTTGTTGATTCTGCTACTATTGGTTTTCCAACTATTGATAAATATGATCCTATAAAGTTTTATGATAAGAGAAATATATAAGATGATGGAAGGTCTACAAATTTAATCCTTATATCCTTATCAGATAATTTTTTTCATAAGGTTATGGGTATCAATATTTTAAAAAGTATGTGGGAAAAGCTGGAAAGTATTTTTGAAGGGAATACTAAAGTGAAGGAAGCAAATCTAAAAATCTGGAATAATAAATTTGAAGGCATAAAAATTAGAGATGAAGAAAATATTGATGAATACTTCATTATATTAAATGAAATTGTTTTCAACATCATAGGATTTAGATATGTCCTATAATATTCTACAATTGTGAATACACTTGTGTCAAACTTCTCAGACATTTTTGATTATAAAATTTCCTCTTTATAAGATAATGATGATTTATCTCTTAATGAATTGAATAACTTTATTTTTGCATATTAAATGATAAAATATAAAATTTTAAAAAAGATGATGAGATATGAAATGGATTTTTAATCTATGAGAAAGTAGAAAATTCAAGATGTTGAAGATGTTGATCCTTGTGACTCAGAAGATAAGGAGGATGGTGAGTTGAATGTTAAGATTATGTATCTTATCTCTAAAAACTATCATAGAGGAATAGGAAAGTATGGAGGTGAACTACTTATATTTTTTTCATGTAGTAGAATCATACACTTTACTATGAATTTTACCAAGAAAAAATTTAGAGAATATCGAGATTATTCTGATGAAAAACCTCGATGGAAAAAATTGGAATAAAAATGACAAAGAAGTAAAGTCATCCAACAAATAAAAGAATAATTTTACTAGAAAAAAAAGATTTTGATTAATAAAGTTGAATTATACTCAATTAATAACAATTATTCTGAAGATTAATGTTCAAAAAAATCATAACCTTCATTGAAAAATTTATGAAAACAAAAGAATCTTCAGATAGTGAAGAAGGTGGTGAAGAATCTTATAGAGAGTATCAGATCATAATAGAACTTGTTGAATGTATTGGAAAAAAATATCAAGAAATAAATTAGAGTAATGAGGAAATATTTTGAAGAAGTTTCTAATGGAGTAAAATATGTCATCAAGCAGGAGGAATAATACATTTAAGAGATATTAAGTTACAAAATTATAATTGTTGAATAGGGAAAGATGGTTGAAGATCTTAGTAAGAAGATGGTATCTAAGGAAAAAGAAGTTAACAAGCTTCAATAAAAAATTATTGATCCCAAAAGTACCTTAAGGAAGATGAATGAAAATTTCAATAAAGCTTCAGAAGTAAAATCTAAAACTTTTAAAGTTGTTGAGAAGGCTCAATACGAGAATCAGGTGAAATCTTTACTCACCAAAATTAATGTTTCATCTAATTCTTTAAAAAATTTAGGTTCTGGAAATGGTTTTGGGAAATATTGGGTGTATAAAAGATTTTAGAAACCTATCAAATAAACAAAAGTATAAAACTCACTCAAAATAAAATATAGTCCACCTCATGAGTATGTTAGAGATGAAAGAATTTACCAACCTCAACAATCTTTCTTAAATAGAAAATAAAGATTTGATGGATATTTCTAGTATTATGGAATCTATGTGAATAGATCTTATAATTTTTTTCACAAATTATCTTTACCAAGAAGAATATTTAATCAAAGTAGAAGAAATAGTTTAATTAGGATGATCAACTTTCCTAACCCACGTGAAGTTATAAAAGAAAAAACTCAATATGTTAGAAACATTCTAACAAAAAAATCAATTTGAATGTCTAGAAGAAGTTTTTGGAATATGTGATAAAGTTGTTCGTCATGTCAAGATATGTATAACACTCCTTCTGGAACAAGTTTCTTATGGTATAAAAGGAAATGAAGTTCTAAAGAATAAAGTTGAAGAAAGATATTTTTTGTTGATATAGATTTAAAAGAAAGTAAAAAATAACAAACCATGGATACTTGATAGTGTTTGTTCATCACATATGACAGGTGATATAAAAATCTTGAAACATTTTGAAATCCATGATGTAGGATTAGTTACCTTTTGTAATTATAGTTCCTTAAAAATCATAGGAATCGGAACGGTTGAGATTGAAGTAGAAAATTTAAAATATAAGGAAGTTTTATTTATTGATGGGCTGAAACATAACTTACATAGTTTAAGTCAACTTTGTGATGATGTAAAATAAGTTTTCATCATAAAATATTCTTGTGTTATAAAAAGTTTGAATGATGGAAAATTTATTACAAAAGGAGAAAGAACTAGTGTAAATCTCTTCCAAATAGGAGAGTTTTATAACTCAGGTTACTTAAGCACTAAAGATGAAAATAAATTATGGAACCAAAGACATGGACACCTTTGGAAGAAAAATATGTATAAGCATTCTAAATTTTATTTTTTCTATTATATTACATAATTGAAAAAAAGATAATAATATATTTTTATTAATTTTCATAAAGGAAAAATAACTAATAAAATTCATAAGAGAGTTGATATTTAGTCTACCATACCTCTTTAACTTATTCATTCTGATTTATGTGGGCCAATAAGATATCAATAAAGAAAAGTAGATTTTTACTTTATCACTTTCATTTATGATTTCACTTGGATGAAAAAAAAATTATGAAATAAAAGTTATAGGCTATGTAAATGTTCAAGTTTTTCAGAAAATAAGTTGAGAAATAAACGGTGGTTTATATAAAGAAGTTGAGAATAGATAATAGTACTGAATTCACCAACAATTCTTTTGAAGCATATCTCAGAAAACTTGGTATCAAACATCAGTATATTTCTCCCTATACTCCATAAAAATGGATATGTATAAATAACTAATATATGCTTGGTGTAAATGGGAAGAAGTATGTTAAAATAATAAAAAATTTCAAAGTTTTATTGGAAAAAAGTAGTTAGTACTATTTTACATGTTCATAATAGATGTTTATTGATACCGGAATCCAACATGACTTATTATAAAATGTCGTATAATAAAAACCTTCATTGAAGTACTTCAAAGTTTTTAGAATTCCATGTTTACTTAAAATAAAAAATCTGGATCTGGTAAAGATTAATGAGAAAGATTATGAATGAATTTTTATGGGTTATACACCAACTGGAAGAAGTTAAAAATGTTAGAACAAATATTTATAAAAGTTGGTGGAATCATATGATGTTAATGTAATTGAAAATAAAAATTCCTTAATAAAAGTTATTTAGAATGCTGAGGAGGATAAATTGGAGATTTCTAATAATTTTGAATGTAAGTCGAAACATCCTTCTTAAGATTTAGAAAATCCATGTGATGAGGAAAGTGAAGCTGAGAGAGAAACTTTTAAATTTACTACCTTACAAAAACATGTTGATTCTGAAAACATTATTGTGAATCATAAGGCTCCAGTTCAGACTAGAAGGAAGTTAATATTAGAAAATCAGACTTCACTTATCTCAAAAGTTTAACTGGAATTAGTTTCAAAGGATATTAAACAAAAATAATGGGGGTATTCTATAAATTAAGAGTTGTATTAGATTGAGAAAAATAAAAAATGGGAATTTGTTCCATGGATAATAAGTAAAAATGTTATCAGACTAAATTGGGTTTACAGAAACAAGTTTAATGAACATGGATAGGTATCAAGAAAAACATTTAGGCTTGTTTGTAAAAGATATGCATAGGTGGAAGGTGAGGATTTTGAAGAACCTTTTTTTCTAGTTATAGTATTAGAAACTATTATAATGTTTCTATCAGTGGATTCACATTGGAATTAAAAAAATTAACAGATAGATGTAAAGTAATATTTCTTGAATGGTGAGATAGTGGAAGAAGTTTACATTAAACAAACTTGTGGATTTCTACTTGATGGGGATGAAAACAAGGTTTTTATATTGAATAATGCCTTATATGGGTTGAAACAAGCCCCACGTTCCTGGTATTCTAAACTTGAAATTTTTTTGAGAATATTGAACTTTTTTAAAGGAAAATCTAATATCAAATTATTTGGGAAATATGTTGGCTTAGAAACTCTAATTTTAATCTTTTATGAGGATGATATAATTTTTTCTAGGGATGAAGAAAAAAAATTAAAGCATTTTATAAGGAAATGAAGAAGATTCTTGAAATTTCAATGATGGGAGAATTGACTTTCTTCTCTGGCCTACAAGTTCAACAAAAAGAAAAGTAAATTTTTTTATCTTAAGAAAAGTTTGTTAGGGAATTGTTAAAGAATTTTAGGATGGGAGAATCCAAATAAGTTTCTACTCCTATTTTAGTGATCACAAAAATTGATTAAATATGAATCTGAAATTATTGTGAATCATAAAGACTTTCAGAAGCTGATAGGAAGTATTATTTACCTTATAGCCTCAAGTACGGAAATTTTTTATGCTATGAAATTGTGTGCTAGGTATCAAATTAATTCAAAAAAATAACATATGTTGGTAGAAAATATGATTCTGAGATATTTCAATGGAACAAATTCACATCGTTTTTTATATAAAAGAAATTTTGAGATGAAGTTTCATGGTTATAGTGATGTCGATGTGGCTAGAGATTATAATGATAGAAAACCAACCTCAAGAGGAACATTTTTCTTAGGTGAATATTGTATGAGTCGGCATAGTTAGAAACAAAGTTTAGAAATTTAAGCACAACTAAATTTGAAAATGTTACAGCTACTCAATCTTGTATTCAAATGTTGTGGATGAAAGTTCAACTAGAAGATTTGAAAGAAAAAACTAAACCATTTAAGATACTTTGTGATAATAAAAGTGTAATTAATATTTCTAAAAATGCTTTCCAAAATTCATGATCAAAACATGTTGATATAAAGTTTCACTTTATAAAAGAGAAATTTGATGCTGGAGATGTTTTGTTGGAACACATTACAACAAAGTATTAGATAGCTGATATATTTACAAAAACAATTCTTAAGGAAAGGTTTTTTGAATTGAGGATGTAACATCATGTTCATCCCCCTCCCATGACTTATTAAAATCTATAAGGAAGTAACCCCACCATTTTTTGTATTATGTTGACAACAGGGGAGATAAATTAACAACTTTGTACTTTGTAATATATTTTTACATATCTTTCTTTTATGAATATGAAGTTTTGGTTATCCTAAAATGGGGGAAATAAAAATAAAAGTGTGAGGAGAAGATAAAAGTGAAGAAAGTTTATCTTTATATGGCCACATAATTTTCGCGTCAAAGAGGGATGGAATTCCTTAAAAAACATTAATTTATCTAGTATTGTGGTGTTATAACACTCTATTTTGAGAAAGGTTGTGTTTTTATAAAAGTCAAAAACTTGTGTTGTTTACAAAATTTGAGTTGTGAAAAAATTATGAGAGTTGAAAATTTTGTTAATGAGGGTTATCAGAAAATTCAAACGGGGGATTAAAGAACCATTATGATAAATTGTTTTAACAAAGTTATTGTATTTTTTGACAAATAACCTTTTGGTATAAGATTGTTTTTGTTATTCAGGAATCACACCCAGCCCATCATAATGAGATTTGTAATAAAGATAAAATTTGTTGATATTTTGAACTGAAAGATAAAGGGGGAGAAAAGGTTTGTTTTAAAAGAAAGTTGTTTTTTCAAACTGAGAGTATCATAATGAGAAGAACCAAACTCGTGTTTTTGGACTGAGCAGCACTGGGTACAGAAGTAGTCAGAAAGATGAATTTGTTGATCATATTCTTTATAAAATTCAGATCTATCTCCATGAATAATTTTTATTGATATTGAAGAGTTTTTTTGAAGAAACTGAATTCATGATTTAGAAATTTTTCGTAATTTATAAACTAAATCAGATGATGCTTTTCTAATCATATAGTTCTCAAAAATCATGAAAACTATCATGAAAAAATCTTTTTAAGAAATGGATGAATCATACTGATTGTATTGGTTCCAAAAATCCAAAAATATATTGGATCTATAAGTACTAAACTCAGAAGTTTTCAAAAGTTATAATGTGTATAGCTAAAGAAGTTTGAATAATTTCAAAGTTTCAGAGTGAATAATTCCATTTTAATGAGAATTACATCATAATGAGAAATCCATAATTATGAGGATTCTATTATACTAACTCTGATAAAGAAAGGCGGATTGTAATGATCTGAGAAAGAAAGGCATATCATAATGAGATAAGAAATAAAGGTATATCATAATGAATTGAGAAAGAAAGAAAGATCATAATGAGATGAGAAAGAAAGGAAAACCATAATAAGCTAAGAAACAAAGGTAAATCAAAATGAGTTAATAAATAAATCCAGATCATAATGAGTTTAGAAATAAATTATGATCATGATCAGCTGAAAAATAAAGGTGGATTGTAATGAATAGAGGAATTTGATGCTGAAGAAGATTCATCGTATTCAATTTGAATAAGTTACATCGGACTGAAGAAAGTAAGTAAGTCTATAAAGGATAAATATAAAAAATAATCAAGGTTATTCCAAAAAATATTTAAATATTTGAAGAGGTCAAACTTGAAATTCAATTTTTTCATAAATATCAGAGAAATAGAAGAAGTTTTGAAGGAGTCAAAGTTCAAGGTTAACTAAAAATGTTTTCTGGAGTTTTGAAATTTGATGAAGCGGGGAAAGTTTTCGAGTTTCTTAACTTTTCTATTCTAATTTACATACAAATAGTTGCTCAAATTATTCACACTTTTCAACTTTTATACAATTGGAAAAAGAGGACCACTGAAGAAATCAAGTGAAAGTTATTTCCATATAAATATATTATGAAAAGGATCAGGTAGCTGAAAGTTTGTTTACCGTATTGAGAAAGATTGTATTGAGAATGTCATATTGAGTTGATTAGACTAAGAAATATCATACTGAGTTTGTGAGAATAGTTAAAGAATCCGAGTTTAAGAAATTGATAATTTTATTGATTTGATCATACTACTTTCATTGGACCTATCCTAATCGGATTGAGAAAATTGGATCCAGCCAAATCAAACTGAGGATTCGAACTAAGAAATTGTGGAGAATTTTAAAAGGAGTTTTTATTCTTTTGTTTGGATCAATTATTTTATAATAAAACATTATAAACTAATAGAATTCAGTATAATATTTCCTATCAGAAGATAGAAGCTATCTAATGAGAGTAGGCATAAGTTGTATTCACTTATTTATTATAGTGAATTTCCATAAACCCATGGGAGTGGATTTGGAAAGGATATAGGTTTTCACACTGAGGACAAACCTTGTAAATATTTTTGTGCTTTACTTGATTTCCTTATTTTTCATGCATGATTATTTAAAAAAAGATGATAATGAAATAAATTTTGACAGGTTGTAGGGGTTATGTTTTAAAAAAAATATTGAAACTCATAAAAAGTGAACAATTAATTTAACCCCCCCCCTTCTGATTTGTTATTCAATCCTTTCGAACTTCAAATTGTCAACGATTTATCAATACTTATCTTCCGGATCATTTTAGTATAATCACGTGCATTAGAAACATACTCAGCCTTGGTAATGCTCAGATTTATTGAATTCTTCTTCTTCTAATTTCATCTTTTATATCTTTCTCCTAGAAATAAAGTACAATCTCATGTTAATTTTTTATCATAGTAGTCTCTATCCCAATCATAGTTAGTGAACCCAAATAGATTCATCTATTCACCACTTTTATGAAATAACTCAAATTTCAAAGTCCCTTTAATGTATTTGAGGACTCTATTAGCAGTCAACATGTGTGGATCTTTTAGATTACTTTAATATCCAGTACACCGTGTCACTTCATAAAAAAATTCCATTCTTAGATGCAATGAGATAAAGTAAACTTCTAATAAATTTCCTAAACTCTCTTTGATTCATATTTTTTCCTACATCATCTTTTCTCAGCTTCATCCCAATTTTCATGATTATGGAAACCACTTTGGATTATTTCATGCCAAACTTTTCAAAAATTTCATGGATTATTTTTCTTAGGAAAGAAAGTTGAAATATTTTATTTATATAACTTTAAATCTTATGAAGAAATTCATCTCTCTAAGCATATAAAGTTTAATATATATTGTCTTTTTCCTTAAAAATTATTCACAATCATACTATTTTTCACCATTAAAAATGATTTTATCATTATAATAATGAAAATAAGAGTACTTGTGGTCATCTCCTTCACATAAATATTATTTTAAACATTTCCTTTCATGAATTTCATGTCTCTCAAAAAGTTATCTAGCCTTGAATATTAGGTTTTAGGTGATTTTTTTAGTTTATATAGATATTTATTCATCTTTAACACCATATTTTTATCACTTTCAATGAAAAAATATTCAAATTGTTCAATATATACTTTTTCCTCAAGTTCTCCATTCAATAAAGAAAACATAAAAATTATCTAATAGATCTTGTAATTCCCGTGAGCTATAATAGTTTGGGAAATATTATGGATTTAAGTCTTGAAACAGGATAAAATGTCTCTTCAAAATCAACTAATTCAATCTAAGAGTATCCTTTACATAATAATCTGTATTTGTTCCTTGAAACTACACCTTTTTTATTAAGTTTATTTCTAAACACCCATGTGGTTTCAATGACATTCATCCCTTTTGGTATTGAAATAAGATTCTAAGTGGGATTATTTTCAATATGATCCAAGTATTTCTTTATTTCATATATACATTTCTTGTTCTCAATTACATCAGTAAGAGATTGTGGCTCATTTTGAGAAATAAGGGTTGCTTGGTTATCAATTATCAATATTCTTCTAGTCTGAATTGGTGCATTCGGATTTCCAATTATTTTTTTAGGTTCCACATGCTTATTTAGACTTTAAGGTTTCATTGTATCTTACTCAAAAACACCTTTATATACACTATTTTAATCTAAATCAATATAAACACCATCTGGTTCATTTCTATCTTCTTCTCCACTTTACTTTTCAGAAATATACATAATTTCCACTATAAAATTTTCAAAATCTGCTTCATTTTTTACAATAATACTGGTTTTATTTTCAATAATATTCACAACATAATAGTAAAATAACTTGTGTATCAATTTTTTTTTCAACACTTATAGCCTCAACCATTAGATAAATATCCCATGAATACTCATTTCTCAACCTTCTCATTAAATTTTCCCAAATTTAAATTTTTTATTTTCATAAAACATGGACTACCAAATACTTTAAATAAATTCAATTTATGATTATTTTTATACCACATTTTATATGTATTCATGCTAGATTCATTCATTAATAGGAACCTATTTTAAATGTGCACAGTTGTACTTACAGCTGCTCTCTAAAACAAATTTTGATCTTAAGTTCTGCTAACACGGTTCTTATCATTTCAAATAAATTTTTTTTTCCTCTCTCTAACTCCATTTTATTGGGGTGCATATGGATAATTATACTGATTTTTGATACCATACTAAAAAATATAGGATTAAAATTAATTTATAGTGAAATTCCTTTTATTATCAATTCTCAACTTCTTAGTATAAAACCTCAGGTCTTTCCCAACATATCTTCTGAATATCTTGAACATCTCCATAGCTTCAAATTTGTGATTCATAAACATCACATTTGTAATTCTTGTAAAATCATAAATGAATTTGATGAATTAATTATAACTATTAGAATATTGATGAATCATTGAACTATATGATACTGAATGTATCAATTCAAGTGGTCTTGTGTACTAAATCTTCAATATATTATGAAGTCTTGTATCATTTTCCCTTTTGGAAGGTTTCTTAGATATCTTATTTTTTTCATTTTTAATTAAGTCAACTCTCTTAACACATCACCCTTTGAAATTCTTCTCAGACTTCTTTTGACAACAATGGACAATTTTTCAATTCAGTAACATGATTTCTTATTTTGTGATCAAATTAAAAGTATCACCTAAATTTATAATTTGGAATGAGCTACCAGTATTTATTTCTCCAGTTTTGATAAATATTAAATCATTTAATATTTTGATAATGCAAACATTTTACCTAAAAATGAATGCATTCACTTCATCACAAAGTTGACTAACACATAAAAAATTGTGTTCGAGTCCATGAACAAATAGTAAATATTTGGACTTAAAATTTTTAACATAAATCCTAATTGTTTTAGTACCTCTAACCATTAAGGATTTGTCACTCCAAAAGTTGAATTCACCCCTATAATGAACCAAGATAATCATGACATAAATAATACAATAATATCATGATCTAAATAATACATCTCATAAAAATTCACATAACCTAAGGACTAGAAGGTTTAGAGTCTTAGATATTAGCTATATAAACATATTATTTTACAACACTTATAAACATTTCTCCATAATTTTGATCCTATAGATCCTTTTCTAGATACCCCACATGACATAGTCATCTTCATAACCTGGGGAATGGAAATATATAAAAGGGGTGATCTTAAATACTCATTAAGGGAAAAGACATATCATAAAGTGTTAGATAATAAATATGAAGTAGAATATGAGGAAAAATAAATATATTGATAAAAGATTATAAGTATATATATGATTATCATAAAACATAATCGAGTAACATAAAAACATAAAAAGATCATCAAAAAAGCATAAAATATATGTCATGGCTAAAACACATATCATTAATCGTAAAATATGTTAGCACATTATAAAAGTATGAAATAGTTTAAAAATAACGCATGATCATGAAAATATGGAATTTCATGGAAACTAAATGAATCTTGTAAAATTGTAATAACTTGATAGATAACATGGGAATGTGTCATAACTTTATGAACAACTTGAAAATTTAGCACAACCATAATCATAGGAAAACATCTATGAGAAAACCCATTATTCTCATGCCTATGTGAACAAAGTCATTATTCCCACTTCTAAAAATGTGAGAAAATGCATTATACCCACACATGTATGAACAAACTCATGATATCCACACCTGACTATCTCATGAGATATAATCTTATAACAATACATTATATGGTGATATAGGACCCAAAATTTCATCATCCATTCATATGTGTTCCACTTAAAAATCAACCATCATCATAACAAAAATGACCCCTGGAAAAAATAATGGTTTTCTAAAACTTATCACATAACATGAAATTAAGAAATCATAGGATA
Source organism: Viscum album (assembly GCA_963277665.1). Lineage (NCBI taxonomy): Eukaryota > Viridiplantae > Streptophyta > Magnoliopsida > Santalales > Viscaceae > Viscum > Viscum album. The sequence continues at coordinate 334,949,580 of OY728145.1, read as the reverse complement.
TCAAAATATCATTTCCTAAAAGGATTCATTACATAATAAAATATATATTTTGTTCAAAATATCACTTCATGGGAGACAAACCTTGAAGTAAAAATATAAAAGTTTTCCCAAAACCTTTTTAAACATTGTTGAAAAATATAAAGTGTAAATTACTTTTTAAAATTTTGATAATGGAAAGAGAATAATTTTTGAAAACCATACTATAAAGAGTTTCAAATAAAATATCCTTCAAAATACATAAATATTAAAAAAAAGTGAAAATACTTTAAAAAAATTACTTATAAAAGAATCTTTAATAATGAAGACTTGAAAAGAAAAAGTTTTTAAAGAGTTGAATTGAAAATAATTTGAAACAATTTTCTTTTAAAAATAATCTTTAATAATGGAAACTTGAAAAGGAGATAAATTATATCAAAATAAAATGTGTAGTGGATTATGAAACCATTTATTTTGAAAGGATAGAAAAACTGTTTGAATATTTTGAAATAACCTTATTGAAAACCCAAATCATTAAAAGGATAAACAAAATTCTTTAAAAGGAATTAAGGGGAATAAAAGTATCATTTGAGGTAAAAAAATGAGTTTATAAAGTTGTAATATTGGTAGTAATTAAAATTATGGACACAGAATAAACATCTATTAAAAGTAATGGGAATTTAACAAAAAATCATTTTATTGAATCATTAAAATAATATAGGAAGACTAATTTTCTATGAAATACGATTTAAGAAAAAAATGGTTTAAATACATTATAAAATCATCATAGGTTATAATAAATCAATTGTGAAAGATAATATACAAAAATGAGTGATTATGACCCAAGGAAGCGAATTGAGTCATGAAAACCACTTAAAACTTGATGAGTATTTAAATCAAACACTCTTGAAAGAGAGAGATTCAAATTAAACTTAAATTATCATAAATAAAATTTAATTAATGATATAATATCTAAAATTGGAATTATATACACCATATAAATGGAATTAGGTGTATAATACAAATCATGTCTCAGAGATAAATTTGAGGTGAAAATCCTTAAGTATTAAGAAACGTCATAATAAAAAATTCTTGAAATATAGAGCATGAATTTGAAGTTAAAATACCATGAATAATAATAATATATTATATTAAATATCTAATTGTAATTATACACACCATTTAAAAGAAATTAGGTTCATAAAAGAACATGTGTCTCAAAAAATGATGTTTTGAGATGAAACCCATACAATCTTTGTATCTTTTGAATCAAACCCCCCAAGAGAGAATGAACATGGAATAAAAAATTGGAAATCATGAAATATAATTAGATAATTATAAAAAATTAAAATGTGGTATTATTTAAACCATTTAAAATGAAACATTGTTCATAATATAAACATGTCTCAAGGGATTCAAATTTTAGACAAAGAAACCCTTACATTGTTTCCCTGATTAGTCGAATGCACTCTAAAATCCTGTAAAAAACCTTACTATCATAATATACTATTTCATAAGAATATTAATATCTAAAAATATTTATTATTTACATTTATAATCATTATCTACATGTATATTAGTTAGTTTTTTCCTATTTTTTCCACATCGAATGTTTATAGTTTTGAATGTTTGAATTAGTTTCATAAGAGTGGTGTCAGTGTTTGTTCTTATTCCAAAGTTAATCATAAAAATTGAATTATTAATAAAATATATTTATTATAATTATTTATTAATTTTATATTTACTATCTTGGGTAAGTTATTCTTTATCCTAGAAGTTGAAATTAACAACCAACATTTTTTGGTGATTTTCAACCTACGAAGGGTGTTTTCTTAATTAATGAGTTAAATATTGTTGTATACTTTATAGAACCATTAATAAATAATTATTTACATATTTATATCATATTATACCAATAATTAATTTTTCATCCATGAAATAATTTCATAGCATTGTTCAAGTAGGTGGTCAAACTGATCCAAACTAGATCACGCTTTAACTCCATTGGTGAATATGGTTAAGGAAGTGATTCTTTTGACATGATATAATTATAATAGAAACATAATGATATTATTTTTATTTTTTATTATTTTGAAACATATTTTAATATTTTGAAATAATTAATTAAAAATTGTAAGAAAAATGAAAGAAAAAAAACGATTCTCCGTGGAGGCGGTAGTTCGTACAACGCACGATTAGCGTTTCTGTTACTCAATGAATGAGAGGGATGAATATAGATATTAATTTATAGTTAAAGAACCATAAATACATTATATAAATAATATTTATTCATAAATACCATCATTAATACCATCCATGATAGGTACATATGAAAAACTGAAAGTATTGCTTAATGAAGGTGGTAATCCACCCACACGCATTAAAGATGATTCTTGTTTTTCTTAGTAGATGTAAGAGAATAAATAATGGTTGTAACATTATGATAATATCATATAAAAAAATAATTATGTTTATTTTATTATTATACCATGTCTATGGTTGGTTTACAAATTAAATAATATGAAATAACTATTAATAACGATGTGATACTTACATTGATGCCTTACACTTTCTCTTGATGAAGGCCTTAGATTTGAAAGACTTAGTATAGTTTTTTATGAACAAGGTAATTAGTTAATGTAAAGTAATTTAAGGATTTAAATTTTTATCATATTTTAAAGGTAATTTAAAAATATTAGTGGATCATTTAAAGGGTGTAATTGACACCCCTTTTATAAGTGAGGAAGAGAGACGTTTCTATGGAAAGGAATAGTGAGTATTGGGTAAGAATGCAAAGGCATGAAATTTGGGTTATTTAGGTGAGGGGAGGTTGGTAATACATGTAGGTAAGACTTTAAAAGCTAAACAAATATTTATAGAAGGTCGAAAGGTCGTGTTAATTTTGAAAATTTCGAGCCACCTTAGATTAGTCTTTTAAACACTTATTACTCTTAATTAAATGTTAATCATGTCAATTATTTTATTACTAAAAATATAAGGTGACCATTATTACCAAATTTAAACCTGATAAATATGAATTTGGTCTCTATTTAACCTAATTAAATTTCTAAATAAGAGAAAACTAACTTTTAAATCAATAAATATAATGTGTTGAAAAACTATTCTTTTAAGAACAAATGTATTTTTAATCATTAAGTGTTCTTAATCATATTTAACATTGATTACACATTAAATTAGTCATAATTAATTTTTATATAATTTTAAATATCATACTATAGTTTTAATTAAAAATTTATTCATTTAATTTTAAAAATACACAATATTTATAAAAGTATTATTCCTTTAAAAATAATGGTTTTACAAGGGTAACTAATATTTATCCTAGGTAACTAAATATTTAGGCATAAAAATAAAGTGGATTTTATTATATAATTTGGACTTACTAACTTTGAATTTAGAATCCATTTAATTTGATTTAAATGATAAAAACTAATTTTAAAATACTAATTTGTAATGTATTTAAAACAATTTTTGAGAAAATATTACTTATATTATAAAATATAAAATATAGTTTTGTAATTCAAACATGATATTTTTAAATATATGATTTAAATTAAAATAAATATGTTTTATCAATAAAAAGGTTTCCTAATTTTCAGTTTATGTCTATATCCAGGTGATGTATCAAAATCCACATTATTTTCAAAAATGGTATTTTGCACTATTCACCTAAAAATCAATTATTTCATAAAAATTAAAAAATATATATATTAAGATAATATGACCATGATAAATCCAAAAATGATGTTGATTTTTTCAAATTAACATCCAAAAATTGGTAAAATTAACCTTAAAATAAAATCAAAAAATATCATGAAAAACAGTTTTTTATATGGAATCATTTTTTGTATATTAACTATTCTTATAAAATTAGTATTAATCATAAATATATAAAACTTGGAAAATATCCATTTTATAAAATTAATTTTAATAATAAAATGAAATTTTATTAGTTTCTTAATCGTACTAATTGATTTTGATGTTTAAGATGAATTTTATTTTGTTTTGTTCTTATATATATATATATATATTCATTTATATATATTTCATAATTATATTGAGACTACGTATACCTACTAATTATATGGATGCCTTATGATGTTCTATACTGGTTTGGTTTTTGGTGTTATGTGTGGAGTGTAACAAAGAACACGGTATTTATTTAAGGAGAAAAAATTAGGTCGATACATTATACCCCCTTAAATAAAATAGGTCCTCAAAATTTAATTATCATTTACTTGAATGAATAGATAAAGGTGGAAAAATTATTTACATGCCTCAAGATATTATCTCTAATTAGATATGATCCTCAATATCATAAGGAAGACTATAAAACACTTATTTTCCCTAACCATTTCAAGTAAATGTATCTCATAACTAGGAATTATAGCCCATGGGAATGATTAATTTTTCTTTTTAGATGATTCATAGTTGGATTTTCACTAATAGATGGTCATATTTGATTTAGAATATGTTTTTATATTTTAGAAATTAATCTGAGGTCAAATTGAAGATATCCATTCTATTTCATAAATTGAGTCAATTTATTTTTAGAGGAAGATATTATTATTTCCACAAATTTTTTTCCACAAACATCATAATAATACCACAAAATTTTTTCCATAAAATAAAAATAACTGATGGTGAAGACTTGATGTTCTTAGAAAGTATCCTAGATACAATATGGTCGATATAACTAGAATACATCCACTAATTCTAGGTGGAGGGTTAGTGAAAACCTAATTACCACTATTCTCTTCATCAATAGTCATTTCATAGGTTATTTCTCACTCCTTGGGTCTATGGGGTTATGGATTCCTACCATCCTCATTAATCATTGGAACTGGGCATTGTCTTAGATGATTCATGAGTTCTCTACACATAATAACTTTTTTTTTGAGAAAAGTGAGACATGGGCTGGTTTTCCAACCCATATCCCTATAGAATTTATTAAAAAGTATAGATTTACAAGGCAATATCGAGGTGTAATGATGTTACACTAGCAAAAAATAAAGCGGTTACACAGAGATAGAAGAAAAAACACATGTCGATTAAAAATAGAGGAACTTTAAGTCTTCAAGAAAATTGATCTTTCATCCTTTTGAAATCCATAGTTTGTAAGCTCTTCATAGGAAGTACATATCATCATAGCAAGAAGGCACAATGTGAAGCAACAATTATTAAAGGGAAGTATCTGTTTAGAAATTCATAATTTCCAACCCATGTGACATGTCAACATCAAGTCAGGAAGAGCATTCATGCACCTCACCATCGCAATGGCTCTTCTTGGATTCCGCCTGTTGTTGATCCAAACCAACAATATTTATTGTCTAAAAACAAATGAGTGTCAGCTCCCAACAGTCAATCAAAACAGCCATGAAGAGTTTATAACACCACAAACTAAATCTTCTTGAAGTGGACCACGAAAAGGGGGAAGATCCAAAATCCTCACTAGTTCAGAGAACAAACAAGCCAAATAATCACTAACTTAGCCCGATCTCCAAATATCCTTCCCACATGAGGAACCTATTCCATAGAAATTGAGAAAGGAAAATCATTGAGTCTTGATTTGTCACACTAAGGGTAAGGAGAACCTGGAGGAGTCATTGCCACAGTATTTATTTGAAATTGAAGTCCGGATTTTTTTTAAATTCTTCCACTACTTTAATGAACATTCTTTTTCTGAGTTGAAGGTAGTCCTCAGTAGACATTTCACCATTTTTATATTGATGTAATGATAATGCATCATGCTCATACATCCAATATTCGAGCTATTTCAAGAATTCCAATTTATCCTCAAGTTGATAAGCATCCCTCATTGTAGGGTCATCATCATCTTCACAACTGTTGTCATTTGAATCATTTTCTTCAGAATATGTAGACAACTATTTAGCAACAACAAGTTGTGAAGGAGTGATGATTTTAACACAAGTAAAATTAATTAAATATTAAAACATCTTATTCTTTTATATTTCCATGTTGTCTCATAATTCCTTTAGATCAATCTAAATCAATCTTATTTTGACATTGGTTACTTTAAGTTGGTTTATCTTACACTCCTCAACTTAATCCCATAATTTAACTAAGAAATAAATCATTCATAATAGTTCATAAAGAGAATTTGATCAACCAAATAATATCCTATAGGAGTTTCAAACCATGTGTATAGTTAGACTTGTTTTTTATTCACTAGGAGAAAATTGAGTTCAGACCAAACATTCCCTTTTCGGGGTTATTAACCCTAGGTACATCTATGTCATAGCCTGCATCCACTTGTAGTATCCAGAAAGGGATGTATTGCTATAGAAAACTATATACTCAAGACTTTACCAATATTATAGGATATAATACTATAATTAGACTCATCTCTAGGGTTTTCACTAAGGTTCTATAAAATAATCCATAAAATAACTAAAATAATCTCTAAAACCAAAAAAAACCTCCTATGATGCCAACTATAGAGACCCAAGATAAGCATGACATAAATAATACATTAATAGCAGGATCCAAATAATAAATCTCATAAAAATTTTAAATAACCTAAGGACTGAAAGGTTTAGCGTCTTGGAGACTAGCCACATAAACATATTATTTTACAACACTTGTGATCATTTCTCCATAATTATGATCCTCTATACCCTTTTCTAGATACCTCACATGATATAATAACTGTTATAACCTAGGTAATGGAAACATAAGAAATGGGTGATATCAAACACTTAGTAATGAAAAAGTAATATCATAAAGTTTCAGATCTTGAGCATGAAGGAGAATATGATTAATACATAAATATCTTGATAAAAGGTCATCATACCATATATGATTATCATAAAACCTAATGGAGAAACATAAGATCATAAAAATATTTTCAAGGAAGTATAAAATATATGACATGGATTAAACACATATCATTAATCATAAAATATGTGAGCATGTTATAAAAGTATGAAATACTTTAAAAATAATGCATGATTATGAAAATAAGAAAAATTATGGAAATGAAATGCATCTTGTAAAATTGGCATAACTTGATAAACAAACTGGGAATGTTGCCTAAATTTATGAATGACTTGAAAATGTGGCACAACTATAAGCATGGAAAAATATGTGTGAGAAAATCATTATTCCAATGCCTATGTAAATAAACTCATTATATTCATACCTTAAAATGTGATCAAACCCATCATGCCAATGTCTATGTGAACAAACCCATTATTTCCACAACTGACTATCTCATTAGATATAACCTTATACCAATGCATTAGAGGGTGATATGGGGAACCCACCCATAATAATTTATACATATGTGTTCCACTTAAAAATCAATCATCCTCATAACTTAAATAACCTATGAAAAAAGAATGGGTTTCTAAAACTTATCACATAACATGGAATTAAGAAATCATAGGACATCAAAATATCATTTCCCAAAAGTATTCATAGCATAATAACATATATATATAATGATAAAAACATAACTTAAAGTTAAATTAACCTTTAAGTGAAAATAAAAAACTTTTAACAAAACATTTTAAAATATTTTTATAAAAGATAAAGTGTAAATTAATTTCAAAACACATTTTTTATAAAAGAAAGAGAATACTTTTTAAAAAACTATATTATAAAGTGTTACAAAAAAATATCCTTGAAAATACATAAATATTAGAAAAGGGGAACTAAAAATACTTTGAAAACTTTTACTTTTAAAAATAACATTTAATAATGGAAACTTTAAAAGGACATAAATTTTATCAAAATAAAATGTGGAGTGGATGATAAAACCATTTATTTTAAAAGCGTATAAAAACCTTTTAAACATTTTTGAAATAACATTATTGAAAAACCACATAGTTAAAATTATAAGTAAACCTATACTTTAAAAGGAATTAAGTGGAATAAAAGTAACACTTGAGATAAAAAAAATTGAGTTTCCAAAAGGATAATATTGGTGGGAAGTAAAATTATGGACCTGGAAGAAAAATCTATTAAAATAAATGGGAATTTAACAAAAATGCATTTTAAAAAAACATTAAAAACATATAGGAAGAATAATTTGATATGAAAAATGATTTCACAATAAAATAAGGTGAAAATTTATTCTAAAACCATCATATATTATAATAGATCAATTGTAAAAGATAATAAACAAAAATTAGTGATTATAACCTGAGGAAGATAATTGAGTCACAAAAAACACTTACAACTTGATGAGTATTTAAATAAAATCCTCATGAAAGATAAAGATTAAAATTTAACTTAAATTGCCATGAATAAAATTTAATTCATGATATAATATCTCAAATTGTCAGTATATACATTATGTAAATAGAATTAGGTGCGTAATACAAAACATGTCTCAAAGAGAGAAATTTGAGATGAAAACCCTTGAGGATTAAGAAACATCTTAATAAAAACTAGTTGAAAGAGAAAAATCTTGAAGTTTAAGTTTAAATAACATGAATAAGAATAATATATGATATTAAATATCAAATTGGAAGTATAAAACCCATTTAAAATAAATTAGGTTCATAAAATAACATGTGTATCAAAGAAGCATGCTTTGAGATGAAACCCTTACATCCTTTGTATCTTTTAAATCAAACCCCAAAGAGAGAATGAACATAGAATAAAACCTTTAAAACATGAAATATTATGATATCATGATAAAAAATGAAAATTGGGTAGTATTTACCCCATCAAAAATAAAACATGGTTTACAACATAAATATGTCTCGAGGGATTCAAATTTGAGACAAAGAAACCCTTATCATGTTTCTTTGCTTAGTCGAATGTGCTCTAAACCCTTGTAAAAATATAACTATATTAATATATTATTTTATAACCATATTAATACCTAAAATTATTAATAATTTTAATTTATAATCATTATATACATGTATATTAGTTAGTTTTTTCCTTTTTTCACATCTGGTGTTTATAGTTTTGACCGGTTATAGTAGTTTCATAGGGGTAGTGTTAGTGTTTTTTCTTATTCCAAAGATTATATTTAGAATTTAATTAATATCACTATAATTTATAACTTATAATGATTTATTATTTTTAAATTTCATTTCATGAGTATTTTATTTTTTATCCTAAAAGATGAAATCGACAACAAACATTTTTCGATAATTTTAAACCTACGAAGAGTGTTTTCATAATTAATGAGTTAAATATTATTTTATCCTTTAAAGAACCATAAAAATTAATTATTTACATATTTATATCATATTATAACATTAATTAATATTTCATAATCACTTGTTACATAATTTCATTGCATTTTTCAAGTAGGTGGTCAAATTGACCCAAAATTGAACATGCTTTAACTCGATTGTCACTACCAAAAAAAGTAATTTACTGATGTTTTTTATATTAGTAGTGTTTATAGACATATATAATTAATTTATTGATAATTTTGAAAAATATTGTTAAATTTGGTATTTATAATTAAAGATGTTTATAAATGTCACTAATTATCCATTTACCAACGTTTCTAGAAATGTAGGTAATTACATAGTATTTCCCAACCTCTCTAGAAACATTCATAAATGTGGTGTTATTAATTAGAGACATTTATAAACATAACTAATTATCCATTTCCCTATGTTTCTAAAAACATAGGTAATTACATGTTATTTCCCTATGTCTTTAGAAACATTAGGAATCGGAAATTTTTCCAACATTTCTGAAACATTGAGAAATATTAAATTTAGAATTAAACTCCTCCTACCTCCCACCTCCCCAACCAACTGGTGATCCCTACATTCCTTATCCCTACTACCACCCCAACTGACTGGTGATCCACCTCCCCAATAACTCCCATTGGTGCCTGCTCCCTACCCCCTCCCCAGCTGACTGGCGTTCCCCCACTGCTCGCCCCCATGTGCCTCCCCACACCTGACCTTGCCTCACTAGACCTATCCCCTACTGCTCACCCCCATGCAACTCCCCACAAAAATTGATCGCCTTCCTCCCTCTAACCGACACCGACGACTCCCACTTCCTTGGCCCCCATGTGCCTACTCCATCCCCATTTATTTCTATAATAATTTTCCCTCAGTCTCACAATAGTTTTTATGTGGGACTCATCCAACATAACTATTAATATATTATATTATTAATACATATTTTTAATAATGCATTAATATAGTATATTATTAATATATATTGTTAAATATATATATTATTGACATATTATATTATTATATTATTAATATGTATTGTTAATAATAATAAATAAAAACATATATATACATAAATATTATTAATATATTATATACAATATATATTATTAATATATTATATACAATATATATTATTAATATATTATAATGCTTAGATATACAATATATATTATTAATATATACAATATATATTGTTAAAAATAATAAATAAAAATATATTATTAATATATTATATACACGCACATATATAAAAATAAATATTATTAATATATGCAATATATTATATATATATATATCAACATATATTATATTTATATATAATATTATAAACATATATATATTGTGTATATATATATTATTAAAATTTTTATAAAATATTATTGTTAATATATACAATATAATGTTGTGTGGGAATGAATATGATAAAGACATGACAGGGGCGAATTTTGTCCTTTTAAAAATCTTGATAAATTCAAAATGTCCCTCTTGAATTTGAGAAATCCTTTCCTTCACGCTTAAAAATATTAGTAAGTAGCAGAAAATAAATAAAAGAAAGAATAAGGCACGGTGATGTATAGTGGTTTGGGGAATAGAAATAGTCTAGTCCACTCCACTATCATTATCTCCACTAGCTTGGTGATTTTCACTAACAATTCATTTTCCTAGGAACCTCTAAGGTTTTATAGGTTCTTCTAGTTCTTTTACAAGCAACTAAAAAATCCACAGATTATTATGAGAAAATGACACTCCACCATGACTGAATATGATCAGTGAACACTATAGAAAGAATAGATGAGATGAAAAGGTTGAATAATGATTCATCTCATAGTTACTGAAGCAACTGATAGATGTATATGGTCTTTAATAATGCACAATAGTAGTAAAATAATCTTTAATGTTGTACGGGATTATTCTTCTTTAAATAGCATCAAGATAATATTTTTCTTCTTTGGTGTAGGTTGTCTTTTTCTTCTTGTTCTTCACATAGTAAGAGAATAATGGATATACATATTATTTAAATTTTCTCTTAAAAATGATAAACATTAAAATGAATATTTTGCAGAACTTTATTTTTTATAGAGTTTTCATGTCTTCTCTTCTACACTTCTTACCCTTCTAGAGAAATATATATAAATAATAATATATTTAGGTAGCTGCAGAAACTCATCATATTTTGGATATTCCAAAATAAATTCTTCATGATTCCAAAATTTTCTCCAAGAATAGTATAACATTTTTTCCTTCATATTTTATCTATAGAATAAATATCTAATAAATAAATTCAAAATAATTTGAATAAATCCTTTAAAAATATCTCCAAAATATTAACTACATTGAATACTTCCTTATTTGAAATAGAAACAGTTTAAGTTTCCAAATACACTCTTTTAAAATCACTGGAACAGTTCCTAAAAACTATTGGCAACATCCAAAATAAAATTCAAACATTTGAATTTAAATAAACATGTGTCATATAAATTCACTGAAAAAATAATGTTGAAATAATCCAATATTTTTTCCCTTTCAAAAATGTACCAAAATCATAACCTTATTTGGAAATATTAAAAATATTGGATATTATCATATTTCCAATAAACTAATAATCCCATCATCTCCTTATATCCACACTAAAATCTTTATTCAAGCTTGAATAATAAAAGATGTCACCTTAAATCTGATCCCAAAATTGAATTTCTTTAAATTTCATGTGAATGCAATAGCCATATCAAGTTCCTCCCTTGAGTTCCTATACATTTATGCATTCCTTTATGCAGCCTCAATTTACATCATGTTTAATATGCAGTGCATAGAATATTTCATCACTATTTCATCATACAATCTCTATATCTCTAACAAGTTAAAATGTTTGAGATTATGGTGTATAGTTTAAGTATCACTAAAAGTTTCGCATGAAGGATGCAATCAAAATAGATTCAACAATATTTAGTTGATCATGCTATCTCATTTATTCATCATGCATCATATCAAGTTCATGCAAGTCAAACACCATCTTATTTTTTCTATTTAAAAAATTGTATAATAATAGTGTTTCCAGAGAGAAACACTATAGCTCATCTTCTACATTTTTTATTCCTTTCATTTTTTCCACGTTAGGTTTCATTCTGTAGCTTCATGTTCAAGTTACAGTTTATAAATTGCTTATATAAGTTTCATCATTTTAGCTTATGAAGAACTGTATAGTAATTTGAGTTGTTGTATATTGTGTTCTTAGGAAAAAATTCATATAGCATCCATTTCCAATAATCATTCTAATACTTCAGTTCACATCAAGTCAAGTTTATCTTGAGTTTCAGCACGTGTGAGATGTTTTCTAGTATGTTGTAGTGATAAACAATAAGTTTAAGCTTCTCTTTCTCAATTACAGCATGTAGTTAAAAATTTGATGGAATGCAGGGTTCAACTCACAAAATTAGGGTTCATGAACATTACTTTTGATCCAATGTATATTTCCTTAAATATACTTTTAACTTAAAATTAGGGTTCCTCAAAAGTAGGGATTCCAACATAGGGTTCCAAAGTAGGGATGAAAACCTTCTAAAAATGGAATAACATGCATTTAGACTTCATTGATTTTTTAGATCCTTTTATCAACGGATTCAAAGAATGGGTCATAAGAATTATATTTAGGTAATCTTGATTCCTTTCCAAATAATCAAGAAGAGATTGAATCAAACTTCCATATCACCTGATATATTTGAAGAACAAAAAAAACAATTTCTGTAAAAATGGCATCTCTTTCCACAACATTGCAAAAATTTGGATAATTTATTAACAATAAAAAAAATGTTTTAAACCTTTGATAAAAACTAAAAAAATCAAGATAAATGTATTTTATTTCCATCACACCATGTTTATCATTATTTGGGTATTTTTTAAAATCATACAATCAATTAAGGATAGTAGCTATCCAAATCTATACACTATACAATCCATAAACTATTACAACAAATTCGGTGAATTTTTAGAGCACCAAAGATATATTTTTATACTTCCTTTAAAACTAATGAAATTTACATAAATCTCTTAGTTATCTAAATTAAATATTCATTCATTAATTTTAGAAATGTAACTTTATATATTATCAAAATATAAAGATTTTTCTGAACTGAAAAATCATACTATTACTGAACAACTTATAATAGCTTCAGTGATTTTCTTTCACTATCGAAAAAATTAGGTTAAAATTTGACATAAATAGATTAAATGAAGACAATATTATTATATTTTCAATGTAATAGATAGTATAATAATATGATTAATAAATATTTATATATAAAATAAATACAGATACCTATTAAATCTGAAATCACTTAAAACACACTAATTGGTAAAAACAAAGAGGGTTTAAGTAATTATCAAAACCAAACTAAGATAAGAATGGAAAGGATTCACTCAATATTATCCCCCTTTTTGATAATTAAAAAACCCTGGTAATCTACCAACTTTTCTCCCCAATTTTGTAAGGGTCAAAAATATGAGTTCTATAAAATACTAAATAACACGATATATTTAACCCTTTTATAAAGAATAGGAATTTGAAATATAAGTAGTAGGATCAAAAGGATTTAAAATTTAAAAAAAACAAATTTTATTCCCCCATTTTAAAATATCATAAAGATGTGTTAATGGGAAAAGCATGAAAAATATTTTTTAATACATGTAGTGATATAAACTCCCCCTTAATCAATTCTTACTTTAAAAGAATAAAATATTATACTCAAGGAGCCAAGAAAATATGTAAAATATTATTCAAAGAATAAAATATTTTATAGAATTAAAAAGTGTTTCAAAAAAATTAATTCATGCCATGCTAAAATATTTAAACACATGCTAGAATTTTGAAAAAACTTCCCCAGATACTGAGAATAGATATCTAATATATTCAAGGAATTAATTTATCACAAGAAATAATAGAGTTAGAAAAGTATTTAACTATTTAATAATAAGAATAATCAAATATAAATGGAAAAGGATAAAACATTTAAAATAATTTCTCCCTATATATAAAATAGTTATTTCATTTAAATAAAATATTAAAATTTAAATGAAATACTTTCTTGATTTTAACAGTTTCAGCTCTAAGGATCTTTCCTTTCAAATAATAAACTACTTCAGAGTTGGTCATTCTTTTTTAAAATAATTATAAGTATATGAAATAGAAATATAAGAAATATCCATAATTTTTAAGTGTACACTTAATGATATAACAATGAATTCTGGTGGTTAAAACCTACAAAATATAAAATACAAGTGTCTTTAAGTACCCATATGATTTTTGGTCCAGCGGTGTTAGAAACTAGAGACTTGGGTAATCAAATTTTTTTATTTTGAGTAGAAATTTCAAATTTAGATTTAGATAAATATTTTTGAATAATGAACATGTTTGAAACCAAAAAATTGAGGATTTCAAAAATATTAGTCATTAGAAAAATATCCATTAATACCAAAATGGAAAAATTTAATAGTATACATTATTTTTCTTTTAAAACCAAGAATAAATAATTTAGGCTTTTTTCAATTACTACCAATACCAAACCTACCTTTATTAATTCTATTTTTATCAATAATTTTATTTAGATAATTTCAACCCTTAATAATCATATTATAATCTTGTTTTAAATTATTGACTTCATCGAATAATTCCTTAATTTTATTTTCATGAAAATCACAAGAATTTTTGAAATAATTAGATCTTAAATCTGAAATCTAATTTGACAAATTTTCTTTTTCAATAAAAATAGAATCAAAATATTTTTTTAAAATTTTTCACACTATTTCTTTAAGGATTCAAATTAATATTAAATCATAAAACAATATTTATTAAGTTCTCTATAAGAAATACTTTCAGGATTAGAAATTTTAGAGTAAGATGGTTTTACTTTGTCAGCATGAGCAATAATATATATATTACCTTTTGAATTTAATTTTCAACCTCAAATTTTGTAGTACATTCATTGTTTGAATATTTATAATCATTATAAGTAGACTTCATGAATTTCTTACCTTTTTTTATATAATCATCATTCCTTTGAGTTTTAAGAGAAAGGAGATTAGGTCTTAAATGGTATTTCTTCTTAAATTCGTAGTATATGGCTTCCTTATCTTTATTCTTTTTTAATTTATCTTTTCCCCTTTTATACAACTTTCCAGATTTTTTAGAAAGATCTAATATCTCATCACTTGAACCCAAATGAATAGAACTAAATCATAAAATTCATCTATTGAAACTTTGAATGTTGCATTTTTATTTTTGATAGAAATATGATTTTCATCTTTTACTTACATATTAGCTTTATACATAATTAAGGTTCTGATTAGTTCTTTCATAATTAATTATTTAACTAATGTAGATTTTTTAATAATTGTAGATATTTCATTCAACTTGGAAGTTAAAACTAGGTTCTTTTAACACCCGATCTACTTCTAGAATTGGAGTTCCCAAGGAAACGACATCATAAATAGTTTTTGTTAATCTCCCATTCATCTGAGTGATTCTTTAATCTTATTGCATCCAAAATATATCAAATTTAAGCATAGAATCATTGTACCTTAGTTATTTAATATTATTGGTCCTTTCATAGGAAAAAACAATAGTCTTCCACATTTTATAGGTAGTATTACATTGAAAAACACAATTAAACTCATCTGGTCCAACTCTATATGTGATAGCATTCAAAACTCTTGAGTTAACATTGTATTAAACTTCCTTAGAAATATCCCACTTTTATAGTTCTTCGGGGATTTCATAAGGTTTGAAAATGTTTATGTAAACTTTTAAATCAAGATTCATCAAATAGATAATCATGTGAGCTTTGTAGCAACCATAATTATCACTATTAAAATGAGGATCATGGATTATCAACATGCCTTATGTAAGATCAACCATTGAAATTTTTCTTTGTATGGATATTTAACTTGAGTTTTTTAGTGCCAAAAAGAAATATTTCTACTAGAGATAGAACTCTGATACCAATTATTGTGTAAGAATGAATATGAAAAAGACATGACATGGGGTGAATTGTGTACTTTTAAAAATATTGATAAATTCAAAAACATCCTCTTGAATTATACTGATCCTTTTCTTTATTCTTAAAGATCAGTAAGCAGTAGAAAATAAATAAAGGAAAGAATAGGACATAACGATGTAAAGTAGATCGGGGTACAAAAATCCACTAGTCCACTCCACTAACACTCTCTCCATGATCATGTTGATTTTCACTAAAAATTAATTTTCTTGGGGACCTCTACAACTAAGTGCAGTAAGTTAACTCCTTACAACAAATATTTTAAAGTTCCTTCAAGTTCTTTTACAAGGAACCAAAAAATCCACATATTAGTACAAGAATTTGAAACTCCATAAAAACTATGTACGAGGAGTCAACACTATAGAGAGAATATATGAGATGTAGAAGTTGAATACTGATTCAACTCATAGTTGCAGTAAGAACTGACAAATGTAGATGATTATTATTAATGCACAGCAACATCAAAATAAATTTCAATTCGACATAGGCCTATTCTTCTTTAAACATAAGCAAGATAATATTTTTTTCTTCGGTGTAGTATTAATTATTCTTCTTATTCTTTATGTAATAATAAAATAATCTATATAAGGAGTGTTTTAATTCTATCTTAAAAATGATGAATAGCCGGATGAATATTTTATAAAACATTATTTTTTATAGAGTTTTCAAATCTCATTTTCTGTGATTCTTAACCTTCCATATAAATATATATAAATAATAATATATTTGGTCAGTTTTAGTAACTACTCCTCTTTTGGATATTCCAAAATAAATTCATCGAAGTGCTTCTAAAAATTTCTCCAAGAATAGCGTAGAATCGTTTCCTTATTCTTTTATTTGTAGAATAAATATATAATAAATACATTCAAAATAATTTGAATTAATCCTATAATAATATCTCTAGAATATTAGTATCATTGAATACTTACTTCTTTGAAATATAAAAAGTTTAAGTTTCCAAAGACAATACTTTAAAATCACTGAAATGATTCATGAAAACTACTGGCAACATTCATAATAAAATTAAAACATTTGAATTTAAATAACCTTATGTCCTCTTACTTCACTGGAAAAATGAATTTGAAATAATCCAATCGTTTTTCTCTTTAAAAAATGTACCAATATTGTAACATGCTTCCGAAATATTCAAAATATTGGATATTCTCATATTTCCAACAAACTAATAATCCCATTATCTCTTTGTATCCATGCCACAAGATTTATTAAATATTGAATAATAAAAGACATCACCTTCATTATAAACCCAAAATTGTAGTTCTTTAAATTGTGTGTGAATGAAGTATCCATATAGAGTTCCTATACATCTTTGTATTCCTTCATGTGACCTTAATTTCCAACATTTTTAACATGTATTGCACCAAATATTTTATCTCTATTTCATCATACAAACTTCATATCACCAATAAGATAAAACTTTTGAGATTACAATGTATAGTCCAAGTATCACTATAATTTATGCATGAAGGATGTGATTCCAATATCTTCTATAAGCTTTAGCTGATCATGCCAACTCCTTTATTCATCATGGAGTAGATCGAGTTCATAAAAGGAAAAACCCATCTTTTTTTCAGTTTAAAAAGGTGTATAAAAATGGAATTTCCAGAGTGAAACTATATATATCATCTTCTTCAAGTGTAAATCCCTTCATATTATATACATGAGGTTTCATTCTATATCTTCATGTTCAACTTATAGTTTATCAAGTGATTTTATAAGTTGCAACATTTCAGCTTGTAAATAACTGTACACCTATTTGAGTTGTTGTACATTGGGTTCTCATAAATAAATTCATATGATAGTTATTTCTAATAATCATTCTAATATTACAGTGCATAGTAAGTCAGGTTTAGCTTAAGTTTTAGTATGTGTGAGATGTTTTTGATATGTTTTAGTGACAAATAGTAGGTTTAAGATCTGTTTTCTTAGTAGAAACATATGGTTCCATATTTTATGGAATGTAGGGTTCAACTCATAAAAATAGGATTCATGAACCTTACTTTTAATCAAATATATGGTTCCTTAACCATGATTTTAACTTAAAATCAGGGTTCCTAAAAATTAGGGATACTAATATAGAGTTCCAAAGTAGGGTTAAAAATGTTCTGAAAATGAAACAACTTACCTTTAGATTTCATTGATTTTTTAGATCATTTTAACATTAGATTAACAGAACATCCCATAAGACTTATATTTATGTGATCTTTACTACTTTCCAAAAAAATCAATAAGTGAATCAATCTGAATTCCATAGCTCCTCATATATTCAAAAAATAGAAGCAACAAGGTATGAAAAAATTGAAACTCTTAACAACAACGTCACAGAACTTTGGGTAATTTATTGACCATCAAAATTACATTTTTATCCTTTGATGAAAACTAAATAAATCAAGATAAATTTATTTTATTTCCATCACACCATGTTTTTCATGATTTAGATATTTTTAGATCATGCTGTCAACTAAGGATAGTAGCTATCCAAATCTATTTATTTTAGAATCCATAAATTGTTGTGGAAAATTTAGTGAATTTTTAGAGCACAAAATAGATTTTTTATACTTCCTCCAAAACGAATTAAATTTAGATAAATATCTTATATATCCAAAGTGATGGTTCATGGGATAGTTTGAGTATTGTATCTTGAGTTATCATCAAAATACTGAGGTGTTTATAAACTGAAAAATTGCATTATTATTAAACAACTTATAACAGCTTTGATGAATTTTTTCACCATCAAAACAACTAATTTTGCTTTCAACATAAATAGATTAAATGAATATAATCTTATATTTTCAATGGAATAAATGACATAAGAATCTGATCAATATCACTTCAAATATAAAATAAATATAGAGACCTATTAAATCTGAAATCACTTAAAAACATTTATTAGTAAAAACATATAGGGTTGAGGTAATTATCAAAACCAAACAAACATGATAATTACAAACATACACTCAATATATAAAATATACATATATATTAATAAAATAATATATATATATATATATTATTGTTGATATATAAAATATACGATATACACTATATAGAATATAGACAATATAAAATATGTGTACAATATTATATTAGGTACAACTGCCAACTAAATCTCACACACGCTACAAGAAACGGAAAATAAACCCACTAGCTCGGGGACTTGACCCCATAACCACACCTCAAACCCCATCCCACCCTCATCACCCTAGCCGACCACATGGGGAAATAATATGTATAAAATATATACATACAATATATATTATATATAATATATACTTTCAATATATATTGTATGAAATATACAATATATATGATATATATTGGAGTTGGTATCCTAGGACCAAATTTTTATACTTTAATTACATGTATATTCGATGATTTTAATATTAATAAAAAAATTTATTACATATTGTTCATTGTTCTACATGAATTTAATGTAATAATGTTCTAGAGTATTCATATCATTGATAAGGTCATAGAAGTTCCTCACTATGATGAAAACCATTAAGTTCTATGAATATATTATTAAATATAGTTTTATGGTTGGATAATGTTCTATAATGAGACACATAGAATGTGACTGTTAGGTGATAGTACTTGTAAGTGGATGAGGCTTCTTCTCATGAATTTTTCACTTGGTAATCTCCAAGAGGGGGGATTATGAGAACATACCCACCAGTAATAATTCCACATATTTTGGTGTCATCAGATATTCCTATCTATGATAATGTGTAATGGTCCTTAAACTTTAATATTATCGTTAATGCATGTCATGACTTGCACACTTATATTTGATGATGAAAACTATGATTAATTATGTTCATGGGGAGGTAAGGTACATTGGGTTCATCGTGATTTACATATTATTAATGGATAAGTTGGGGAAGGATTTTTCCCTTGCATCTTTATATAAGTTGATATCTCAGTCCTTTTATTGGAATAGAACCATCACATTAAATTCCAAGGTCATGGTGTATCTCCATGTTTATTTCAGATAGTCAAAGAAAGACGTATCGAGCACATAGGTTGATGACACGGATGTGAAACCTGATTGATGAGATATTATGACAAAGGTGTTATACTACATGGTGATCATTCATATGTGGTCATCATCATTATGACATTAAGTTCTTTCTCTTGGGTTTCTTGACCCATTTCTAGATAGTAATTTTGGACATTAGGCAAGTCCACCTAATACCAATGAGAAAGAATCCTATAATATTACACACTAATCATTCTTATTGATCTAGATTAAATTATATTTGGATTTAATTAATATAATATATATTATTCACAAGAAAAAGGAATAATTTTATTCATGTTTTATCGATCGAAAATCTTTATTGATGAATAAAATATTTAATATTTATTCAAGTGTTCAATAAATATTGAAGATTTTGAATGGACTAAGACCATATTTGGTGATGAATATTTATTTACAAGATGGTAAATATTATTTATCATTGCATAGGTTGTCACCCACCATAAAATATTATTATTATTATTATTATTATGTGGCATGGGTTTTATTAAAGATTATAATATTATTTAAGATAATGCATGCAGTTAAATAATATTTTAACCTAAACCATATCCCTATAAAAATACAGTTATGTCTATTGTGTAGGGTGGTAAAAATATAGAGAATCATTTCACATAATTAAATTCTCTCTTGACTCCTTCTCTCTCTTTTTTAAAAATGAGAAACATAAGAGAGATTCATTCAAGACCGAAGGATGAGTTATCAATATGAACAATGCTAGATAGTCACTTCATCGTACTAGAACCTAGAAATCAAATGGTGTTTCTTTAAGATCAAAGGATCATGTGTGGATCACCTCTATAGGGATTCTACCATTGGATCCTAACATTGAAATGAAGGAAATCTAAAAAGGGACTTTTAGAAGATCAAAATCATCAATAAATAAAGGATTCTAAACTGAAGTATTTGTTTTCTTTATATATAAATAAATTAATAATAAACTTAAAGTGAAATATCCTAACTTGGGGTTTCAGGAAACTAAATATTAAAATAAATTTTAATATATCACTCACCATTGCATGCTTCCACTGTGTCTAGAACCTATAAGTGGTATTAGAGTGGTCATGGTTTAAATTTGTAATTCTTTATTTGATTGTTAATCTATACACAATCATCGTTGAATGTTTCATTTCATATTATTTGTTCTTTAATATGATTTTAATTAGCATGCCATCAACATATTAATCATGTTCATTGAGTGTTTCATTTTCTTAAATATTTAATAATAGATCAATAATGGATGGAGATTCCATTAGGAAGTGACAACTTCTTTGGCAGGTAAAATCAGGTTACACAAATTGTAGTCGGGGTACATATTGTGTACCCTTGTGCACTACACCTATATGTGTTGTAGGATACACAACACTCCAAGCAGTTAATTACACATGATGCATTTATTGAATGCCATATGTAGAATGGGCCAACATGTCACATGGGATGTCAGATTACATGGTGTGTGGTTGGCGTACACATCGTGCAGTTTACATGGGTTAGTGGTGTAAATCGCGCAATCGGTGTGATCATTATACATATTCAAACCGCATGAGACTAAAAACATGAAGAAATTATGATATACATGATGTGTATGTAGTATACATGTTGTATAGTTAATCATTTCCCACATCTAAAATACATGAAGAGCCATTCAATGAGAAGAGTAGACACATGACATAAGGGATACACAGTGTGTAGTCATCTTATACATGCCATATAGTCCATATAAAATACACACCTGAGACCATGTGTTTATCCTAGTAACACAACAAGCGAATACATGACATGTAGTTGGCATGTACATGTCGTGTATTCTGGCGGAGTTAATATTTCGAATCCCCAGGTATATAACCTGGATACATGGCAATCGAGGTACATGGTGAGTAGATGGATAGTACAAGTCGTGTAGTCTCCCAATTAATGGTAGAATTAAATTACATTAAATTGAAAATTGCATCATTAAAACCTTATTTTATCTATTTACACCTATTATGTTTGAAAATTTAATAATGGTTTTAAAGAATTTTAATTTCTCAATTAATTTATTTTGATAAATCTATAATTATTGGTTCTTCTGTTTATTTTCCATTAATGGATTAATAAGGTTTATCTCCAAGAACTTTCATATGGTCATTGAGATGAATGGTAATTAATTAATTAACTAATTAATGTAAGCATGTTTATCTTAATAATAAAGAAAACTAATAAACGAATGTTAACCAGTTTTCTTTTGCGTATACATTGCATGTATGGACACTAATGAGTTTGACCAAGACTAGTGTATATGTTGGATTTATTTAATTTAATTTATTTCATGGGTTTTATATTATTTAATATTAAATTAAATGATGGATTGTGTGTCATCCTTACCCCCATTATTATATAGGACATGTGTTTCCATTGTTATTAATGCAATTCCCATTTAACTAATTCTTTGGTTCCCCTCACCTATGTATGAGTTATAAATGATGTAATTAATGGAGTAAATGTTTATAAGTGGTTCAAGATGGAACCATAATTATTTCAACCCAGGTGATACATAGGTGGATAGGTGGAATGTTTTAACACATAGAAAGACCAAAAATAGGAGTTGTTTCCCCTAGGTTATAGGTTTATTTAATGTCCACAAATTAAATCTGCTATTAGATAAGCTTTTAAATGAGTCATTTAATTAATTAATTATTTATTTCTATCTATGCATTATCTATTTTATGTATGTAAGAGCTTGATCGCATAAATATATGAATTTATGTGCAAAGACGAAATTTAATGGATTATACATAAATGTTTTATCCAACCTGGTTAATTAATTAAGTAAAATACACTTATTATTAATGGATAGGTGGAATGTTTTAACTCATGAAAAGACCAAAAATATGAGTTGTTTCCTCTAGGTTATAGGTTTATTTAATGTCCACACATTAAATCAACCATTAGATAATCTCATGAATGAGTCATTTAATTATTTATTTATTTCTATCTATGCATTATTTATTTTATGGATTTAATACCTTGATCACATAAATAAATGAATTTATATGCAAAGATGAAATTTAATGGATTATACATAAATTTTTTATCCAACATGGTTAATTAATTAATTAAAATCCACTTAATATTAACAAGACATGTAAAGTATAAAACAAGATAAAATTTATACATAATAAATTAAAATCCCTCAATTTAATATTAATTTAGGTTAAGCCTTCCATTAATTGATTAGAAATGAAAGCCTTAGAAATAAGTGTTTGAAAAAACCTCATTAAGACACTTTTTTTTAAAGGAGAGTTCTTATTAATTCTTTGGGTTGAATTAACCATATTAAATAAAGATAAGTTTCCATATCTATACTTTATGTAACTTGGAGGAAAGCATTGAGGGAATAAAAGTCAGGATTTTCAAGATTGGGGAGCCCACTCAATGAATCAATGAGCTGCAAGCCTGTAGTTGGAAAATATCTGCCTACCTAAATACCTTCAAATAGCTTGACCAACCCTCTTTGGGGTTATTCAAAGGGGTATATGGAACCTTGTAACTAAAATTTACTAGAAACTAGACATTCCAAGTTTAATGGTGAGGGATATTGGGACTTGATAAAATAGTGGGAGATTTAATAAAAATAATTAATTTATTATTTCTCACATAATTTTTAATTAATAAAAGTATTGATAATCTACTATTTGGTAATTTTATAAAATTTAAAGTCCATTATTCACACTATACCTAAAATATATATTGTATAAATATCATCCACTCACTAGTAGTAACTTCCAGGAGAGGTTTAGATGCCTTTGGGTTTTATTGCACCCTGAATGGAAATATTATGTGTTGGAATCCCCAATGCCTAATCTAGCTGCTAAGGATGTGAGTGATGAAGAGTTACTTTTATATGAAAAACATTTTAGTGTCATGTTTGGTGTTCAATGTTTGATGATTTCATTTATGTCTAGTGAACTCATTAATTCTCATGAAAACATGGATGTGTATAGAATGCATGAGAAACTCTGAGGTTTATACTATGAGAGAGCTATATAAGAACAATTTTAGATTTCCAAATCACTCTTTCAGAGTAATCATGTAGAGGGTGTTCCATCTAGGCCTTACGTATTCAATATCATTGACAATATTGAGCACCTAGAGGTTTTAGGGTTTAAACTTCATGATAAACTACACACTAATCTCATTCTAGAATCACTCCCTTAGAGCTTCTCTAGTATTATTTTTAATTTTAATATTAACATCATTTAGAAGTATTTGCCATATATTCTCACTCTTCTTCACTAATTGGTTAAGGAAATTAAGCTTTAAAATACTTCCATCCTTATAGTGAATAAATTAAAGGTTAAAGTGAATATATTTAAGCCCAAAGCTTCTTTATGACCTTACAAGAAGAGGAATGTCAATGGGAAATCAAAAGAATAGGATGTTGTTTATTTCTCATGTGGAAAAAATAGACATTGGAAGAAAAACTACACCCAACCAAAGAAGCAAGGGGAAGATTTAGGTGTATTTTTATCAAGTGAAATTTATCTTCTTCTACAAATTGGGTATTAGATACATATTATGGCTCTTAATTATATATTCAAATACGGGAACCAAGTAATTTTGTAAGAATAAACTAAGGGGAGATACATATATGAGAATCCAAAGGATCTAAACTTGTTTTTATAGCTATTAGGGATTATCACCTCACATTTCCAACCAGAATGATATTGGTTTTGAAATATTTTTATTTTTTGTTACCTATTACCAAAAATATTATTTCTATATCCAGACTTGATATATATGGTTTTATTTTCAAGTTCATAAATAAATGTTTCTACTTTTATAAAGATATAACTTTTCATGGTAAGACACATTTAAATAACGATCCTTATGTATTGGATTACACAAACCAAGTAATGGAAATTGATAATAAAACTATTTCACATGAATCATGACACACCCAACTTTGGCATCACTGGGTAGGTTATGTAAATTAAAAATTCTTGACTTAATTATACCAATATGGATATTTATATTCTTTTTAACTAAAACCACTTGGTATATGTCATAAATATTTATAAGAAAAATGAAAAAAATCCCTATTTAGTGGAAAATGTGATATTGCCAAAGAGATTCTTCAATTGGTTCATACCGATGTGTGTGAACCATTTCCTGTTAAAGAATGGGTGGGTACTCATACTTCATAACTTTAACTGATGGCTTTAGTAGATATGGATATGTCTAAATAATGAGGTATAATTCGAATTCTTTTGATAAATTTAAAGAATACAATAATGAATTTGAGAACCAATTTGTTAAGAAGATTAAGAAAATTCATTTAGACTTAATCAAGACTTCATTGATTACCTATGGCAGTTGGGGATCCTATCCCAACTCACTCCTCCATATACACCTTAGTGGAATGGTGTAATTGGAATGAGTAATCTCACCTTGTTAGACATAGTGAGATCAATAATGAGTCATGTGATTCTTCTATCAACCTTTTGAGGATATGAATTATAGACATCAGTAGAAATACTAAACCAATTTCCAATTAAAGTGGAAGATGATATACTATACCAATTATGGAATGGAAAGAAACTCTTGTTTTTATACTTACATGTGTGGGGTTAAGAATCATTTGTTAAGGCCTATTTAGGAATAAAACTTTCACCATAAGGTACCAAGTGTACCTTTATACGATATCCTAAGGAAAAAAGGGGATATTACCTATATGACCCCTTCAGACAAAAAAGTAATAGTGGAAAGACATTCCATATTCCTTGAGAAGGAGAACATATCTAAAAGATATAGTGTGAGTGAGATATAATTTTATGAATTCGAGGCTCAAGGTATACAAGATTTATCATAGGAAAATATTCCACAAATCCCCGTGTAAGAAGAAACCATTCTAGAGATATAAGTATCGTGCAGGAGTATAAGAAAGGTTATAGAACTAGAACAATATATTTTTCTAGTCATCAAGGATGGTGAGTCATTATCAGTTCATAATAATGATCCTCTAACAAAAAAAGAATCAGTAAGTGGCAGATATTTCTAAGTGGAAGGAATCCATGAATTCTAAAATGGATTTCATGTATTGAAACCAAGTTTGGATTTTGGTAGATCCACTATTAGATGTAAATATCATTGGTTTTAAATGGGTATTCAATAAAAAATTGGATATGAAAGGAAAATTCATTACCTATAAGACAGAATGGTTATAAAAGGGTTTTAATTGTTTTAAGGCATTGAATACAGTGAAACCTTTCCACCAATTTCAATTCTGAAATCCATTAGAATTATACTTCCCATTATGGCCTTCCATGACTATGAGATTTGAAAAATTGATGTTAAATTTGTTTTCATTGATAGGAACCTTCAAGAATATGTATATATGATACAAAATGAAGTTTTTGTGACTTCAAAGGATTCTAATAATATATTAAAGCTTCAAAAATCCATTTATGGATTAAATCAAGCATTTGGGTCATGAAACATTCATTTTGATGAATATATAATAGTATTTGGTTTCATAAAGAATGAATGTGATACTTGTGTCTATAAATGGTTTATTGGAGTGCTATTGTTTTCTTAATAGTATATTTTGATTAAATATTAATTATTTGAAATGAAATACCAGTCTTGCAATATGTTAAGGTGTGGTTGAATAAATGCTTCTCCATAAAGGACTTGGGAGAGGCAATATATATTATTGGGATCAAGATCCATCATGATATATCAAAGAGGTTTCTTGGACTAAGAAAAAGTACACATACTGACAAGATACTAAAGAATTTCAGTATGGAACAATTTAAAAGGTTATTGTTTCTAGTGTCACATGGAATTCATCTTTCCAGAAAAATGTGTCCTAAAAAACATAAGGAAATAAAAATAATGGAAAGGTTCCATATGTGATGATGATTAGTTTAGTAATTTATTTTATGATATGTAATAGTTTATATGTCTCTTATGCATTAAGTGTGGTAGGAATATATCCATCAAACCTATGTGATCACTATTGGATGACAGTCAAGACTATCATCAAGTACCTGAGGCGTACTAAGGGTATATTCCTGATATATTGAAGAGATAAGTAAATAGTCATTATAGGATATGTATATTCTAGTTAAAAAAATAAATATGACATGAAGTCTCAAATAGGTTACATCTTCACTTTTAATGTAGGTTTTGTGAGCTGGAAGAGCTCAAAGTAGGTTATGGTCAAAGATTCTACAGTAGAGTCTGAGTATATTGTGGCTTCTGAGGCAGATAAAGAAAAAGTACGGATGTGAAACATCATCCAAGATCCTTACATGGTACCTAGAATTAAAGATCTTATCACACTCTATTTTTATAATGATTCATTGGTGGCTCTTGCAAAATAACAAAGGTCGCATTAGTGGATGAAACGCATACTTTAGAAGTATCATCTCTTGAGGGATTTTTTCTCAAAGAGGTGAGGTTATAGTGAGTAGTATTTCCATAGAAGAAAACATTTAAGGACAAATTTACTAAATCCTTAACTCATAAGAAATATGATTATCATGTGAGGTCTAGTGGACTAAAAGTCATAGGTAGTTGGCTCTAGTCCAAGTGAGAGTTTGTTGGAGTTGGTGTCCTAGGACCAACTATTTGTACTTTGATTACATGTATATTCTATGATTTGAATATTAATAAAATATATTATTATATATTGTTCATTTATTTTCATGAATTTTATAATTATCCTATCCTTTTACATGATTTTAATCATAATTAACCATAAAATACAAACCAGGGATCGTAAAGCTTAGTGTCTTTGGAAGATTATGTACATAATTTGAAAGCATGAAATAAAAAAATGATTTATTTAATCTCCATAATGAGATATTAGATTCATTTGATCTCTTATATCTACATAGGATAACCTAGGAAAATATAGAGACAAAGGGGATGAGCTAAAAATCCCAGTAAGGGAATAAACATAGAAATAAAGAATAGAAAATGGGTTAGAAGGCATAACATGATGACATAAAAAGACATGGAATAAGAATAAACATAAGGAATCATAACATTTAGAACATGGTATCATGTAATCATATCATAATAGGAATTTGGAAATAACATGAAACATGACATAAGCATGAGTCAAGGCTAACTACCATGACCATTGCACATGGAGGATAATGTCCCATAAAGGAATCATGTTTACTCTTTGTCCCAACATGACATCTCCTGAGACTAAAAATCACCCAATGTATTGGAGAACTATCTAGGTGAACCCATCATAACATTTTAATTCATATTTTTCCATATTAATAATCATTCATAAGGAATAAACATAAGGGTTACCCATGAAATGAAATGGGTATAATAACCATGTCATAAAGCATAACCAAAGGGGGTATCATAATGGTGTCTATGAAAGAATGGATCTAAATTATACATAAACATTAATAAAGTAAAATAAAAATATATAATGATAAATTATGTCCAACTAAATTTAAAACATGTAAAAAGAGTGTTTGATAAACTTTAGAAATGAGCCACTTCGGTGCGGTTTAAGGGAAAATATAAGAGTCTTTAAAGTGGGAAAATTCATAATTATTTACATAAAACCTGAAATTAATAAAGAAATTTTTTCATGATAAAAAAGAGTTATTTTATAAAAATATTGATGGATTAAAATATATTATGGATGGTACTTGAAAATTGGTATGAAATTGGGAAGTTATTTTTAATCAAGTTTGCTTATTGGGAGAAATTGAGATGGGAACCTTATAAAACATGTATTTCCCCATCAAAGAAAGAATAATTAAGATAGGTACATATTTTTTGAAAATTAAAATTTAATTTATGAGTATAACATAATAATAATTAATAATTAAATTGGGGTAAATAGAGATAAATCATAACCTAAAGGAAAAGTGGGGGTTCGGAGAGAATTCCATACCTTATGTACGAAAGTCATATGTACTTGCACTTAATGTCTCAGATAATAAAATTAAATTCATTAATAATTTAATTAATAACCACTAAAACATTTATTTAATTTATTATAATTTTATTAAGTTCATTTATGACCTTTTTTATGAGTTATAAGATACAATTTGTCATTTGGGAGTGTTCGTTTCCTTGGTTTTCAAGATTGGTTCACTTGTATACATGTATGAAATATCATGTAAAATGGGAATAGTTATCCAGAATTGAAATTATATGTTATTAATGAACTTCTAGAATATTAAATGGTCTTACATATCATTTTTTTAGATATGATTATGGTTCATTAGATAAAAACTTAATGATAACCGTTTAGATTATTTTGGCATTTTTTTTATCATAGTGAAGTAGTTTTGTTTTATTATTTAATATTATACCTATATACTAGTTAAAAAACATTAAATAAGTTTTAATACATATATTATAATCAAGTTTTACCATAAAATGGTTTTATTTCCATCCTTAAATTGGGTATTAGAAATTAAAATTCATCATCCATGAAGGTGGTGAATCGACACGTCACAGACGATGTTTTTATTTTTAGAACAAAAGGGGAAGAGAAAAGAATTGATGGTGGATATACCATTAAGATAACAAAATTATATTATATAAAAGATATTGGAGATATCATACCACTTTTGGATAGATAGGTGAGGAGATGATAAGAAAATAAAAGAAATTGAAAATAAATTAAAAGAAAACGAAAGAGGGTTTTTACCTCTTGAACTTATTCTCATTGAGAACCTCCGTAGGTAAATTGGTTTTGGTCTTTTTTTAAAACCAAAATATCTAAGACATGGGGGGAGAGAATTGGTAAATAATTTGGTAGAATTTGGAAAATATTCAAGTCTTTTTAGGTGTGAGGAGAAGGGGTGGTAAGGGGTGGTATTTATAATGGAGGAGATAAGTGTTTTTTATTATTTTATTCATTTGATTATTATTTTGGCTCAAAACTATCAATAGTGTTGGTTATTGTAACTAAGTAAAATAACTAGTGCATGTGATTTTGAACCAATGGGTGATTACCCCATCCATAAATCACTCATTAATCAATAATTCATGTATTTATCTTATACCATAAATTACCGTATTTCACTATTCACCAAAAAATCAATTATTTTAGAAAAATCCCAAAAATCCACTCTAACCATTTTTTTACATGAATATTTCAAAAATGGACTCCATTTTATAAAAATAATTTTATGAATATGAGAAATATAATTTTAAATTAAAATCATCATTTATTTGGAAAATACCGATTTTAAAATTATAACTGATTTTATGACACTTTGAAAAATTAGTTAAAGTATTAAAAATTATCTTATAATCATAAGACAAAAAAATATTAATTTATTAATATATTTTATGAAAATAAATTTTCTTTTAAATCATTATATTAATTGTAAAATTATTAATAAACACTTATGTTTCACAAAAATACCAACACTTAATTTATCATTTTTAAAACATTTATTTACTTATTTCAAGATATAAAAATATCATATTTTCATTTATAAGATGCCTAAATTTTATTTATACTTTCATAGGTGAGGTTACTGTTCTATTGACCAGTTTACTATTTCTAATGGTCAAGTTACTATTCCAACAGTCAAGTTACTAATTCATTGGTATAGGTTCTTTAATTTCTATAAATACTCTTATTTCATTCATTATTCATTTATAAAGTTTACATTGTGTTATCTATGTGATTTTATGATATTTATAATATATGACATGATTATAAGAATGAAATTTCCATTGATAAAATTTTGGATTGTTACATTCTTCCCACCTTATGAAATTTCACCCTTAAAATTTCATTTTACATTCTAAGGTGAAAATAGGTGAGGATACTTCTCATTTATTACTTCCTCTGGCTCCCATATTTCCTCTTCGTACTTATGGTTTCACTATAGTACTTTGACTAGGTGAGTTGTCTTATTGTGTAGAACTTTAACTCTATGATCCAAGATCTTCACTGACTTCTCTATATACGAGAGGTTGTTCTCCAGTTTTACCACCTCTGGATTTAGTACGTGTGATGGATCTAGTATGTATTTACTCAAGAGGGATACATGTAATACATCATGTACTTGATACATGGTAGGTGTAAGTGCTATTCGATAGGCCACATCTGTGACATGATCAATAATCTATAAGGGGATAATGTTCCTGGGACTTAGCTTTCCTTTCTTCCCAAATCTCATGATCCACTTCCATGGAGATATGTAGAGTAATACCATATCTCAAACTTTAAAGTATAGGTATCATCGATGATTGTATGCATAGATTTTCTATCAACTTTGGGCTACCTGGATGTGATGTTTAATGTTTTTCAACTTTTCCACCATTTCTTCAACCATTTTAGGTAGAAGTAGCTTACATTCACCTACTTCATCCCAGCATGTCAGTGTTCTATAACTTTTCCCATAATGGGTTTAATATGGATTGATTTGGATGCTTGAGTGGAAACTATTGTTATAGGATAACTCGACTAGAGGTAGATGTTTGTCTGATCCTCCCTTAAAGACCATATAATAAGCTCTCAACATTTCTTTGAATGTTTTAATAGTTTTCTTAGATTAACCATCGGTTTGAGGATAATAAGCTATACTGAAGTTTAACTTAGTGTTTAGATCATATTGGATACTTTTCCAAAACTTGGAGGTAAATCTCAAATCTTTATCAGATACAATTGATAGTGGTACTCCATACATACTCACCACTTCTCTGATGTATATACATGCAAGTTGGTCGAGTGATAAGTCCTCTCGAATTGTGATAAAGTGAGCTATCTTTGTAAGATGGTCCATAATGACTCATATAGTATTATTTCCTCTAGATGTCTTTGGAAGTATATGGTGATGTTTTCCCATTTCCATGTTAGCATGGGTAATGGTTTAATCATCCCCTTAGAGTTTTTCCTTTCAGCCTTAACTTGTAGACATTCCAATCACTTTGATGTATAATCAGTGATCTCTTTCTTTATATTGTCCCACAAATAGTGCTCTCAGATATCACGATACATCTTAGTGCTTCCTGGGTGAATAGAAAAAGTTAAGCTATGTGTGCCATTCAAAATCTCTTTATTTATCTCTATATTAGATGATACACATAGTCATGACCCAAATATTACAACTCCTTCCTCATCAATTTTAAACTCAAAATATTTCCCATTTCTGATAGCTTCTACTTTTTCTTTAATTTTCACATCATTTATATAAGCATCATTTATTTTCTCTATAAGGGATGGTTGAGTAATAATTTGAGAAAGGATTGATGATGTTCTTTCCTTAATGATTCTCATGTCCATCCTTTGAAGGTCTAAGAAGATTGGATCCTTCTCAATTCTCATCATTGATAATGTTGTATGATCCTTTCTACTTAGAGCATATGACACCTTATTTGCTTTACTAGGACAGTAGTAGATTGAGCAGACATAATCCTTGATGAGCTCTAACCATCTTCATTGGTGCATATAAAGCTCCACTACTACAAAACACATATTTAACAACATTGGCATTCATCAGTGTTAGAAAAATGGACTGATAAAGTCCCTCTTTATCAGCACTAAAATAAGCGCTGATAAAAGGATCCCTTTATCAGTGTTTATTTTAGCGCTCATAAAGACAACCGTTTATTAGCTCTTTATTTTTAGCGCTCATAAAGGTCGAGAATAAAATGAAATAATTTTAAAAAAATTAACAATTTAATTAATTAAATAATTATTTTTAAAAATGAATAAATTGAATATACATATATATAAATTTTAAAAATTAATAAATAGTATATATTTAATATATATATATATATGTAAAATGAATAAAATGAAATAATTAAACAAATGAAAAATTAAAATTAGTAAATTAAGAAAAATATTAAACGTTTCATTAATTAAATAATTATTGATAAAAATGAATAAATTTAATATATATATATTATAAATATATATAAATATTATATATTAAATATAGATATATAAAATGAATAAATTGTAATAATTGAACAAAAAAAATAATGAATAAATTTTCAAAATTATGTAAATATTTATTAATGAAATAATTATTAATAAAAATGAAAAAGTATAATATATATATACATATATATATATTATAAATAGTAATAAGTAATATATATTAAATATAAATATATATATATATATAATGAATAAAATGTTAATTAAAAACATATTAATTTCTTATTCATTTTTAATGTTGCTTGATTTTTAAATTTAACATATATCAAATGTCATGTGTTACATTGATTTCACATACATATATATATAATTAATGCATTTTTATATACAAATGCATGCACAAATATATTTATTCAATATATAGAAACACATACACCTAATATTTATGTAATTTATTCAAAATTTAGTATATTTAAGAATTTAATTATAACATGACACATTTAATATATTTTGTTTTTAATCAATAAATTTTATTTATTTGCTTTTAATACTATTACAGTTAGTGTATTCTTTTTTAATATTTTTTATTTTTTATTTTATTTTTAAATTTGATCATTTTCTACTATTTATTTATATTTATTTATTTACTATGTTTTAGTATTTTCAATATGTATTTATCCACTACAATATATATATATACCTATATTTTTTTAAATAATTTATATTTAATTAGTAAACTTATCCATTTTTTCAATATTTTTAAAGTGTACTTGTTTTGAATTATTAAATTTCACTAATTTTTAAAATGCATGCATTTAAGATTATATATCCACTTTTAATGTTAAAAATATATTTTTAAATAAATATTTATAAATATATATATTTATAAATGTGTATTTACTATATTTATAAATTTAAATATTTATAATTATTATAAATAAATTATTATTATTTTTTAAATAAGTATTTATATAATTATAAATAATTAATTATATATATTTAAATAATTATAATAAATTTATTTAAATAGTTATAATTATAAAAATTTATCAATGTTGAAACAACACTGTTAAAAGAAATATTTATTAGTGCTAAAACTTTAGCACTGAGAAATATCCCATTTATTGGTGCTTATAAATTTAGAACTAATAAAAGGGATCTTTATTAGTACTTTTATAAAAGCTTTGTTAAAGGTTTCCCTGATCTATTTAAAAGAACTCTATCTGTGACTCAATCACTCACGATTCTCAGGCTCTCACAGAACTCCTCTACTGTCGGCGTGACTCCTCTATGTTCCCTTGGATTAACCAAGGCTAGAATCCAATGTATATTATTTTATACTTTTCATCTATCATTGTTCAATTTTTTAGGTTTTGTGTTTTACGTTTTTGCATTGTTCTTACCCCTGAAAAACCCTACATCTCATCTCCTCACCACTAAAATACAATGAGTGGTTCTATTTCATATTTTTCTTCCATATACAATTGTTTCGAAGAAAAAGAAGGATGTTTTCATATGGTAAGGTCTGTCAACATATGTGTATGAGCCTATATGGATAAATAAAATATATTTTTTACCACACGCTACTGCAAAGGTACATCTAGCTTTTTAGAATGATCAATTTGAGTTTAGTTAAACATTTAAGAGGTAAACCCATTTCTCAAACATCGTATCTATATCCCTTAGCATTGATGCAAGACTTTAGTGATCAGGAAGTGTGTCTGAGGTGATGTGCTGGCCTAAATTGGGAACTATTTGAGTATACTAGGTCAAAAATGTTACAAAATTGAATCAGAGTGAAACTAGGCATATTGGTATTGATTATATCCAAAATAAGAAAATCCAAACATAAGAAGTAATCCATAAATATGTCTGGATAGTATAATTTTGTTGGATACTTGAGTTACCATATGAATTCTATGTTGTTTTTTGTTTATTTTTTCCTTGACCTATCTTCTTGACTCTCATGCCTCTTATTTAAGAGTTGATAGGTAAGAATATATGAAATTTAGTGTTCTTATGTGTCTTTGTTTAATTTTTTTCTAGAATCAATTATAAATTTCTATTAATAGAAACAATAATAATAAATAAATAGTGCATTCTTGTTTACATGTTAGTGATGATTAGGTTTATATAACTTATTAATTGATTAAATTTATTTAGTAACCCTCTTTATTTATATTATTAGTTAGTTTTATTTAAAATAATTCTTCTAAAATATTTTAAATTATATTTTAAGTATAAAAATACTTACTAAAAAGGAAATGAATGAGAGAGAGGGGAAGGGGTGCACATTTAATATAGATTATTTTGTGCCTATTTATGAAATATTGTTGATTTTTGGAAGGGGAAATTTATGTGAATATCTACATTAATATATAATGTGTTACAACTCTAACCCATATATCTCCATAGGAAGGATCCAATGAACAACCTTTGTGTGCTCGAACTTATATTGATCCTCATGTCCTAGAAGTAATTGTGTATCTACTTAAAGCTATGTGGTATAATTTTCAATGATTGGAAAATATAGTATCTATGGTTCCTATAAGATTTTATGGTCATATATCATAATAATAAATTTAGGATTTCATTGAATAGATTCATTTAATTTATAAGAGTAAAATAATTCTAGATCAATACTAAGAATAAGTCAAAAAATTCACCCTTTAAAGGGATTCTGGGGAGAGGTGGTTTCAAGTAGTCATAGTATGTATGATTTCCTTAAGACCTATGGGTCCTGTAATGTCTCCAAGCCTATGGAAAATGTAATCTCTAAGCATACGGTCCTTT
Source organism: Viscum album (assembly GCA_963277665.1). Classification (NCBI taxonomy): domain Eukaryota; kingdom Viridiplantae; phylum Streptophyta; class Magnoliopsida; order Santalales; family Viscaceae; genus Viscum; species Viscum album. Next base: position 334,913,622 of record OY728145.1, on the reverse strand, counting down.
TAAGGGTTCCCCCTCATCCCTTGAAAAAAGGATGTATGTTATTGGAGGGATCTTATAGTGGATTAAAAAAATATCCAAAATTGGAAGGTGAGGAATCCTTAAGTAAACAGAAGTGATGACAAATATAGGTGGGGTGATATTCATTTCTTAAATACCATTAGAGTGGAGTTATTCCAATTCCTATTTAATTGAGAAGACTTTTTGAGTGATTCCATCATCATAGGTTCCTAGGACACTTTAATCCTTATTGCCTCTTTGATGTGAAACATTTCTATTGATGTGGTTAGTTAGGGAACCTCCAATGGTCCTTCTGAGATATTCCTTCTAGGAAGGGTAATTAGATATGACTAGTATATTATTTATAGTTGAGTAGTCTATGTATGATGCTAGACAGGGTTCTTCTATAGTGATAGGTACAATGATAGTATATTATACTCTTGTTGATGGTCTTAGGACACAGAAGCATCCTATTCTTTATTAATGAGCATATTATATTTCATCTTGGATTGGGATTAGAAACTATTAATAATGTTATTAACATCAATATTATCTATAAGTAAACATGTGGAAAAAGATTCATCAGTTTCAATTTTATACAATAGTGGTAGGCACAAGTGGGTATATCTTCCTTAATTGAAAGTGAAAGTTTCCTCAAAGCTGATGAGTATTGATACACCTAGATAAGATGGATGTAATATGTGGTATATTTCTAAATTTAGATATTTTAATGGGTATATATAGTCATTTTAAATATTTTTATATCATTATTATGATGTATTTTGATGTTATTTTTCATACGAGACCACTGCGAACTACATTTCCATCTGTTGTTGTAAAAGAAACATACAATACATAATAGTCATAAGCAACATAAATAACTTTTCATAAAAAAGAACCATGGGTTTCAAAAATAATTTCATGTAAATAAGGATTCATTTTGGTAAGATTGATATATAATACAATACACTCCATGCATAAAATTCTACAATTGCATGCATCTTTCATGAAAATTGTTATTTTATTGAATAGAGATATAATATTTCAATAATAAAGTAAAAATAACCTTCACTACCTTTATTTAATCCATCCTCAAATGCTTGATTTCCTTCCATATCTTGATGATGGATTTGAATCCCTCTTTTAAACTATCTTTCCTTCCATCATTATGGTTCCAAAGTTCCTTGATGACATACCTCCCGCTAGGATTGTACTCATTAATCTTTGTCAAAACTGCTGCCATGGATTTGAATATTGCATCTCCAAACTCATTCTTTAACTCTTTCATCCTTTCATCCTCATAATTCACTACTTATAGAGATACCAAAAAATGACACTGAAAATTTAATCAAAACATGATGAATTATTTTTTTTAGTTTCTTGATATGCATTTTATTATACGACTCGCTCAGTTACTTTTGACAACACTTCATCAAAAATTACTTTTATTTTGAGTGTGGTAACATTGGATCCTATTAGAACGCTACAGTTAATCATACTTGGATGTCAATACTACTATTATCATTGACCTCCTAAAAATACTCATGTTGTACTTTTTTTTTGAAAAAAACACACCAAAAACACCTTTTGATTCTCTTCCTCTTCACCCTTGATAAATTTAAAAGGGTTCCAATATGACTATTGAATGTATTCCTCCCATAATTAGAAGAGATATTTGGTCTTATTTTTTTCTTCATCTTTAGGATAATTTCTCTTAGCATCTTGAAGAAATATTCAGTTGTCAAGCTCTCCCATCTACCTCACACCAATACTACCACAAGTTTGTATCTTTTCTAATCCATTCCAAAAAAAGAAAAATTTCAAAGGAAGTGGAAACAATAAATGTTTGTGAGTAGAATTAAATGACTATGAGTAGAAATCATGTGGATTTGAATGTTCATTTATTCATTTTTGTAATTTAATATAGTATAATCCATAATTAAAATTACATTAATGTTATTTTTAAACCTCATTGGAAACTCGACTTTAATCTCCTGAATAGTTATTATTGCATTTTTTTGCTTGAGACTCATCCCCCATATCTTCTATGTTGTTTGAAATAATCTGAGTAGGATTCATCCAAAATGATCACCAATACACATTATGGGATTACTTTTGGTTAAATTAGTTAAATAAACTTATGTGGATGTCCACAAAAGATGTCATATAAATATTAAACAATAAAATGCAATAATAACTATTTGGGAGGTATGTCATCAATGAAATTTGGAACCACAATGATGGGAGGAAGGCTAGTTTGAAAGAGGGAGTCCAATACATCATCAAGATATGGAAGGAAATTAATGTATGAGGATGTATTAAATAAAGGTAGTGAAGCTTAGTTGTAATATAGTATTGAATTATTATATCTCTATTCAAGACAGTAACAATTTTCATGAAAGATGCATGAAATTTTGGACTTTTATTCATGGAGTATATTTTATTGATGTTATTCAAGAAAAATTAAATGTTTGACTACTCATGTAGACAATGTATTTTGAACATGATGATGTTACTAATCTCAAGTAAGAACATATTATTGATGATGAAACTGTATAATTATTAGGGTATCAACAACATATTGATGAAAAAACAACAATGATGCAGCATCGCATTTTTGAATAAAAGTATCAAGGTAAGAAGTTAGTTTATAAAATTTGAGGTTGGTTGGAATAAACATGTCCATCCTATTAAACCCAACAAGTTATCATTCATTAGTTATCTTGGGTTCATAATGAGGATGAATATTCTAATTGATATTGACTCATGGCACCATGTCCAACCTGTAATGAATTAAATCCTTTGGAAAATATAATAGTAATGTTACAATAAACTTTTTCTATTTTATTGAAAAAATATATAATGAAATGTTGATTTAATTTTCATTATTCCTTACAAACTTCATTTATTTTAGAATATTTCCATAAGAAATTTGTCTTAATGGCTGCTGGAAAAATCCCATAGAGGCTTCCGGACTCTTCTGATAAAGTTACATATTAGGGATGCTAATGGAAAATTAAATCCCCACCCACCACTTAGTTATGCACAAATTATAAATCAGGAAACATGGACTGCTTTCATCAATCATTACAATGAGAAATAATTTCAACTGTATCATAGTTAATAATATATTATTTGATATTATTATTTTTATTCAACTTGATTCAAAACTATTAATTTATTAAATATCAAAGTAGTACTAAAAATAAATAACGTACATCAAAACCAATGTACCCCCATCGTAAAGGAAGGATGGGGTATGATTAATTAGATAATAAATTGGTATGTATTTTAAATAAACCATAAAAGTTTGATTATGTGATATAAAACCACATGTTTTCCTTTTTTTATATGTAGATTTATGAATCAAAATTGGAATCCACTTTCATCCCATGTCACATGCTATGGAAGGAGGCCCGTGTAAATAAGGAGGGTAAATTAGTTGATAAAAACACAAAATTAGTATAGAAATCATGTGTAAGTATGAAATAATTGTAATTCATTATGCTTTATAAAAATATTACATAAAAATATCTATTTATATTCAGAGTTTTTTATGTGGTTTAAATACAAGAATCAATAATGATCATACTAAAAGAAATGCTACTTTTAGTAGCTTAGAAGCGGCCAGAACAATATGGCCATGTTAGAGGATTGGGTTTTAGAGTCTCTCATCGAACATATTTAGAGATGATAAACCCACATGAAGATACATATAATATGGTGAGATGATTTCAGACACAAATAGACTCACTGCAAGATATTATTTTTTGGTCTGGTTTGGCAGACCAATGTATAAGAAAGGTTCAAAGTGAATTGGTGGTGGAGAAAATATCTGTACATGAACCAAATGATCCCACTATCTTTGAGGCTATTCATTCCCCCAAAACACATAACTTACCCTAGGGTAATAAAATCTTTTATTACTCTTTATCTTAAATGTGAATCAAACATCTTCCGATAACTTTATATTACTAAAATTCTACAAGGTATAGTTGTATGTGATTTTTATCTATCAACACCCACGTACCACCATGTTGTGATGGGTACAGTGTATAATATCTGGGGAGACTAGATACACAATCAATAACTTCCAAAAGATAACATGAAATTAGGGGTTGAGGTAGCTTATGAGTCGAATTCTGGGTTGCTTGTTCCACTTGATGGTTCAGATATTTTAACTGTCAAAGCTGCTATTAGAGATTTCATAACATCATCATCTAATCTTATAAAGATACATGAGGTGCGTCTTTAACAAAAAAAATCATATGAAAAACATGTTACAATTAATGATAAAATTTCTAAAGTTAGGTATGATATTACGTATAGATAAATTGGTGGATAAACAGAAGGTCAAATCAAGAAAATCTAGTGAATCGACCAAGAAAAAAAAATGAGCTTATGAGAGTACCTTCTCCCTACCGATTCCAAAGAAACATTTATTATCATTATAACTTCATATAGAGGCCACATTTAAAGATAAAACTATGTATTATATTGAATATTAATAATAAATATATGGATATTTCTTGACAAATAGAATTGTTCTCGAGACTCTAAATGATAATCTCAAGCAAGAATTGTTGGACATCTCAGTTGTGAATACATACATAACATACATTTTCATAATACATCTATCAAAATAGTGAGAAAATATGTTTAATAAAGTTAATAACTATTTATATTTTGTACAGGAATTTATATCACAACTATATAAATGGAATATTGTGCGAAGCATGATTTGGATTCATTAATCCCTATATCATTTCTACACTAGAACTTACTTTGAATAAGGAAGCAATTATGAACAAAAAAATGAGTTACTTGAAGCATTTAATAAAAAAATCAGATTACAGACTCTTTTTTATCCCTACAATGAAAAGGTAAAACTCTATAATCTAATCACACAAAATATATTTTTTACTTTTTCATTACTTAATTTTTTTTGTTTTTTTAGGACACATTGGATACTGATAACAATCAATATAGACACCCAAAATATTTATTTTTTGGATCTAATGCATGTATATGAAACCAACTGACCACACATGATGTGTATTTTTAATATTTTATACACTACAATCAATATTTTATAGATAAACTTCAAATTATGTGTTCAGTCTATGTTTTAACAAGATTTTTTTTATGATAGAGTGGTCGATCAATACAGGCTAGATCATGGCATGAAGTTGGTGACTAAAGGGATAAATCCTATGTATTACTACAAATGGAAACAAATTAAGGTATATACAAAAAGGTTTAACTATCAAAACATTTCAAAACAATTTAATTAGATTGGTCAATGTTTCTGTAGTGTCTGAAACAAGATAATGAAATTTATTGTAGATATTATGTTTACGAATTTATGAGAGTAATTATAAATCATGAAAATATCAGCATCCCTGAACAAGTAATTTCCAAAGGTAATTAAAATTTCATTTAATATATTTCGTAATCATTTCTTTATCTATATTTTCTTAGTATTATCAAGATTTTCAAAAACCTAGTTATTAAAAAGAAGAAATAAATTTTTTTAGAGACGAGTGGGCAACATAATTTTTTCAGAATGTATGTCGAAATAAAATTTAGGTGATTACCTACTATGTTTTTGATCTAGTATGAGTTCTGACCTTTAAAAAATATTTGGGGTGTGAAGCATTAGTGTCAAAATTCTTATATATTATTTTTAACCTCTTTCTCAAGGAGAAGAATAATGAAGGAAATCAATTTGTTTAGAAGCACTGACCTAAAAACAATAAAATTGTTGGGAAATCCCAGAGGTAGAGGTGGAGGAAGAGGAGGAGGCAAAGTCAGAGGCAAAGGCGGAGGCAGAGGCAGAGTCAGTGGTAGAGTCAGAGTTGGAGACCAATGTGGAGTAAGAGGCAGTGGAGAAGACCAAGGTGGTGACCGAGGTAGAGGAGGATAAGACTTATTATCTTATAAATAATAAAATTGTTGTGAAATGAAGTATAATGAGGATCATATCATGATTGTGTTTGAGAACAATTTTTTAAAAGTGCACACAACACTTTTTACTTAAGATAAGGCCTTTTTAAAAGTGTTTCACTTGAATTATTTAAATAATGTTTGTTGCCAATTGTTTAAGTGATTTTATATAGGGTAGTAATCCACCTGTAATATCATTCTGTGTTGGAAGCTTCAATTTCTCCACTATTTTTATTGAAGTAACATTTGTACAACTCCCAATCATCAAAAAATTATATAATCCAACTTAAATGTTTGAATAAATTTATGTGTAATAAACCACCTAAGTTAGAAGATGTATGAAAGAACTATTATAGGAAAACCATTGTTGATATATCATGGTCATCAAGGAGGGATGGTGTCAAAGTATCTGTTATCAGTTTAAAATTAACATTTTATAACAAAAAAGTTTCACTCATTGTAAACTAAGAAAATGCACTCGGATTTTCTTGATAATTTGGTAAAATAATTCATAATTCATTTGTGATGTGTATGAATCGGTCTCATGTCAAACCCACACACAATTCCTCTTGTATGGATCAAAGTGGATGTTTCCAATTTAAAAAGAATTTTTAGTAAAAAACACAAGTGGCATGCTCAAAACCAAGGAAACACATTCTGATTGTTTTTAATACTTTAGTAAAACAATCCATGAGTCATTTGGGACATGTATAAATCATTATCACCTCAATTTGATGCACGGTGTGACCGGTATGACTCCAAGTGCATCTTTTTATTCAAATTTGACATTAATTTTAGTGAAAACAACTGACATAGTAAAAACCAAGAAAACACAATTGGATTTTTTTTATCTTAGTAAAATTATCCATAATTCATTTGTGATGTTTAGGAATCATCCACACATCAATCTGATACACAGTGTGACTCTAAGTGTCCTTTATCAATTTAAAATTGTCATTTTAATATAAAAAAGTGTCACTCACTAAAAAATGAAAAAATGTGATCGGATTTTTTTGATAATTTAGGACAATAATTAATAATTAATTTGTTATGTGTATGAATTATTCTCATGTCAACCCCACACAAGATGCCACCCATATGGATCAAAGTGCATGTTTCCAGTTTAAAATGACATTTTAGTAAAAAACAAAAGTGGCATAGTCAAAACTGAGGAATTACAATTTTATTATTTTGATACTATAGGAAAATGATACATTAGTCATTTTTGGATTTGTATAAATCATTCCCACCTCAATATAACACACGGTGTGACCTGTATGACTCAAAGTGCATATTTTTATTCAAAATTGACATTAATTTTAGTGAAAAAAACAACTGACATACTCAAATCGAGAAAATATATTTGGATTGTTTTGGTACTTTAGGGAAATGATCCATAAGTCATTTTTTATGTTTAGTAATCAGCCTCACCTTAATCCAACACATGGTGTGACTCCAAGTGTCCGTTGTCATTTTAAAATTGACATTTTAATACAAAAAAAGTGGCACTCACTAAAAACTGAGCAAACACACTTATATTGTATTAAAAATTTGGGACAATGATTCATAATTCATTTTTGGTGATTATGAATCAGTATCATGTCAAACCCACACACTATGGTGCCTGTATTGCTCAAAGTATGTGTTTCAAGTTTAAAATGACATTTCAGTAAAAAAACAAGTGGCATACTCAAAACTGAGGAAATGAATTTTGATCATTTTAATACTTTAGTAAAATGATCCATGAGTCATTTGGGACTTGTAAAAATTAGATACACCTCAATACGATGTATGGTGTGACTGGTATGACTCCAAGTGTGTCTTTTTATTTAAAATTTACATTAATTTTAGTAAAGAAAACAATTGACATACTCAAAATTGAGAAAAAACATTTGGATTATTTTGGTACTTTATGAAAATAATCCATAAGTAATTTTTGATGTGTAGGAATTAGTTTCACCTCAATATAATTTACAGTGTAACTCCAAGTGTCCATTATCAGTTTAAAACTATCATTTTAATACAAAAAAGTGTCACTCACTAAAAAGAGAGTAAATGTGCTCAAATTGTCATGATAATTTTGAACAATGATTCGTAATTCATTTTTTAACATGTATCAATCATTCTCATATCAAAACAACACATGATGCCACATGTATGGCTCAAAGTTCATATTTCCAGTTTAAAATGACATTTTAGTAAAAAAACACAAGTGGCGTACTCCAAACTGAGGAAACACATTCTTATTGTTTTGATACTTTAGGAAAATTGTACGTTATTCATTTGGGACATGTAAAAATCATCTTCATATCAATTTGAAGCATGGTGTGACCGGTATGACTCCAAGTTCATCTTTTTATTTAAAATTGACATTAATTTTAGTGAAAAAAATAACTAACATACTCAAAACTGATCAAACGCATTTGGATTGTTTTGGTAATTTAGTAAAATGATACATAAGTCATTTTTGACATGTAGTAATCATATGTGCCTTAATATGATGCATGATGTGACACCAAGTGTCTGTTATTAGTTTAAAATTGACATTTTAATACAAAAATGTATCACCCACTAATATGTATGAATCAGTCTCATGTCAAACTCACACATGATTCTACATGTATGTCTTAAAGTTCTTGTTTCTAGTTTAAAACAACATTTTAGTAAAAATCACAAGTGTCATACTCAAAACTGGGGAAACACATTCTGGTTGTTTTTATACTTTAGGAAAATAATCCATTATTCATTTCAAATGTGTATAAATCAGTCGCACCACAATACAATGCATGGAATGACCGATATGACTCAAATTGAATCTTGTTATTCAAAATTTAATTTAATTTTAGTGAAAAAACAACTGACATACTCAAAATTGAGAAAACGCATTTAGATTGTTTTGGTACTTCAGGAAAAAGATCCATATTTCATTTGTGACATGTATGAATCAGTATCACCTTAATCCAATGTACAGTGTTGTCAGTATGACTCCAAGTGTGTCTTTTTATTCAAAAAAAACATTAATTTTAAACAAAAAAAACAACTAACATACTCAAAAATGAGAAAATTCATTCAGGTTACTTTGATACTTTATGAAAATGATTCATAAGTCATTTGTGATTTGTAGGAATCAGTCACACCTCAATTTCACTCATGGTGTGACTGGTATGACTCCAAGTTCACCTTTTTATTCAAAATTTACATTAATTTTAGTAAAAAAATAACTTGCATACTCTATAATAGTGTTTTTTTCTTGTAATTGTGTTAGAAATATTATTTCATTTGAATTCAATATTTTCATCTTATTTTGGTAATTTCTGTTTCTTTTTCTAGTGATATAGTGTGTTGTTACAGCACACTACACCTATTTCTGGTGATGTAGTGTGTTGTAGCATCACACTATAGTTTTCACCTTTATCAGTGCTACTAAATGCACTAATAAAGATAGCCTTTATTAGCACTACTAAATACACTGATAAAGATAGCCTTTATCAGTGCTTTTGTAAGTTCTAATAAAGGTATATTTATCTGTATTTCTAAAATCACTGATAAATGGTAGATTTATTAGTTCTTGTAGAAACACTGATAAAACATACTTTTATCATCTCTTTTTAAAACACTAATAAAGGAATATTTATCAATTCTTTTTAAAGTGCCAATAAAGGTTCTCTTTATCGGTGCTAAATAAAATCACTGATAAATCGTGTCTTTTATCTAGTCTTTTAAAAGGATTGATAAAAGTATTCTTTATCAGCACTTTTATTTATTCTAGTAAATCTATCCTTTATCAGTGATTTTCTAGCACTGATAAAAGCCTTGGCATTTTAATTGTGATGAGGTAGTCATTGATTTTCTAGTACTGATAAAGGCATATTCTAGTGTTGTTAAAGGTGTGTTTTTTAGTAGTGATCCTTCTATGTGAATATATATTTGAGACTCTTGTGATTAGTATATATCTCTCAATCCTCCCCATAGGGATAATGCTGCTAGATTTTCAACACAAAGATCACAATTGCCAACTCTAGATCATGTGTGGGGTAGTTTTGCTCATGAATTTTCAACTACCTTGCAACATAGGCTATAAATTTATCATTTAGAATTAGTATACAACATAATACCTTCTTTGAAATATCTTTTTATACCACAAAGAACTCCCTAGTTATTGTAAGTGTGAGTATTAGTGCAGTGATAGGCCTCTTTTTTAACTCTTTGAAGCAGTCTTCACATTCGTTGGTCCAGATAAACTTTACTCCCTTATGATTTGGCTTGGTTGGTGGGTTTTAAAATCATGATAAGTTATTCACAAATCATCGGTAATACCCATATAGATCAAGGAAACTACGAGTATCCATTACATGTGTTGGTCAGGTCCACTCTTCGAATGCCTTTGTCTTGGAAGGGTCCACGGATATTCCTTTGTTGGTGATAACATGCACCAAGAATGAAAATTCCACTATCCAGAACTCACATTTACTATACTTTTCATATATTTTCTCCCTTAATAAAGTATTTATCATAGTATTCAAATTCCCCTCGTGTTCCTCCTTTCTCTTAGAGTATATCAGAATATCATTGATAAAGACTACCATAAATTTTTCGAGGTAATCTCTAAAGACTCTATTCATTTAGTCCATGAGAAGTGATGGATCATTAGTGAGTATGAAGGGAATCACTATGAACTCATAGTTTTTATACCTCATTTTAAAGGAAGTATTGGGAATATCTTCTTTCTCCTTTAATGGGTGATATCCAGACCGAAGTTTCACCTTAGAGAAATACTTGTCCCCATGGATTTGATCGAACAAGTAATCTATTTTTGGAAGAGGATACTTGTTCTTTATCATGATTGTTTGATCTCGTGATAATCAATGTATATGTGCATTAATCCATCCTTATTCTTGAAAAATAGGACCGGTGTGCCCCACGGTGAAGCACTCGGTCATATAAAACCCTAAGCCATATTCTCCCGTAATTGATTCTTCTGTTCCTCTAATTGATGGTGGTTATTCTATAAGGTGTCTTTAATATAGGAGGATATCCACGTATAATATCAATTGAAAACTCAACCTCTTGATCAGGATGAAGACCAGTTATTTCTTTAGAGAACACATCGTTATAGTCCCTCACAATGGGCATGTATTCGAGCATGATTCTCTCCTTTTTCTTAATCATTTGATCTAGATATTCTTACTTATAAGGAAATAATATCCACAATTGAGATGATTATTCTGATCAATATTTTTCCTCCTCCTTACACTTGTACAGAATTGGCAGATTCCATGGGATATGAAGAGTGATCTCCCTTTCCTGATAGTTGATGTAGTCTTTGTATAAAGATAGTCAATCCATACCCAATATAGCATAAAACTCCACCAAATGAAGTATGATGAGATTTTTTGGGAGGTTCAGTCCACAAACATCAACTGGGTAGGATTTATATACTTTGGATGTAATAACTTCCCCATTTTATGTTCTCATAGATAACTCAACCTTCATATTTTGAGGTGGTTTTTAAATAGTTCTACTAAACTTACTTGATTTGAAAGAATGTATAGAACCATAATCAAATAGTACATTCTCTATTCTTGAATGAATAACTAGTGTACCTATCATCACATAATTTTTGGGATACACCTTAGCAGTAGTGATATAATATTCCCTTTATTTTTTACTTATAGGTTATTATTGTTGATGGCCTCCAACAACCCTTGGCTTAGGTCAATGGCTCGCATAATTCCCATGTTCCTTGTAGTTTAAACACTGTGTATTCCCATAGATACTGTTGGACACTATCTCTAACTATAATGGTTTTAATTATCACAAATCATGTCATATATTAACAAGTATCTTATCTCATGACATATCCTATATTATATTAAATCATTATCTTGAATATCATATCATTTCAATCCTATAACTATTTATGTGTTTTTAAGTATAAACAAGCTTATAATTGATTAACTATGTGTACTTATGAGTATTAACACTCTCTAAATTTTTTTAATTGTAAGACATACAAAACACCTAAATTTATCTAAGTATGATTCACTGACACCAACAGACAGGTGACTCACTAACATACAGGTGACTCACCGACAGACAGGTGACTCACCGACAGACAGGTGACTCACCAATAGACATATGACTCGCTAACAGACAGTTCAAATAGGCATATGTTCTAATTATGTGAAGCTAACGCCATTGAAAGGACTCACCATTGCACATGACACCGATGTAGATGACTCATCGTTATGTATGACTCACCGATGCAGACGACTTACCGTCAGTCCAAGTGACCTACCATTTCATGATGCTACCAATGCAAGGACTCACCTTTAGTTGAAATTAGTCACTGATAGTTCAATTGTCTCTCCAACATAAGGAAAGACTCATTGTTGAAACAAGTCACCAATGTAATGAGTCACTGATGTATGCCAAGATCGATAGAATGACATACTGATACCGATAGAAGGGGGCACCGATAGAAAGAGACACTGACAGAAGGAGACACCGACATACGAGTCACCAATAAACTATTTAAATCTTCATTTGTTAGTATTATTTATAATGGTCATATTTGTGTAATTGAATGACTCTGACATAATTAATTCCTACTTGAAGACTTAAAATCAGAGAGTATGATGTACGAGGTATCTCCACATGCACATTGTTAGGATAAAAAGTTTAAAAGAGGAAAAAATCATGTGAGAAAAACAGTGGATGAGAAGTAGTGCATGCTGTGTGCAAGAGAGGCATACTGAAGAACATCAACTCTCATGAAACTACTGTGAACCTAAGAACTAAAAAGGAAGAACATATGGGGAGATCAATAAATCAAGTTAAACTGGCTGAGCTAACCTTGAAGATATTTCAAACAAGAAGCTGAACATCTCATACTATTGGAATCCATAACATAAAGTCTAGGACACTCTATTTTGGATTCAGCTTCCAGAAGAGGATTCTAACTTCAAATCCACTTCATCAAACGAGTTTAGAGATTCACTGTATAACACACAGAGCCTTCTAAACCTAACTCTACATCTTTAGCTCTATTTCGTTCATTTAGTTAAATTTTTTAGCAGTGTGTGTATCTGTCTATTACACACACATTGTCTCCTATGTATAACTGGATAATACTAGATATCTTCAAATCTAACACTCTATTTATCCTTTTGTATCCCACATAGAACTGTGTAAGAGTTCAAGTGTGACCTGTTTGTTGTTTTTTCCATGAAGAACTATGGTAGAGGTCAAGTATGACCTGGACATCCTTATGTGTTGTTGTGAACCCTGATCCAGGGTGTGGATAAAACTATTTATTAATTTAAAATACTTAGTGGAAGGTTATCACCAAGTGGAGAGGATTAAGTCTCTGCTTGAGACTAAACCTCTTGTTTTATTTCCGTTGTGTGTTTATATTTTAATTTTACTCTATTTCATCACGCATTTCTTAAAACTAAATTTAAATCTTATAGTTAGTCTTAGAAAGTGTTTATAACAGTATTTACTTATTATATTAGTTTCAAAAGCTATATTGATTATAAAATTGATACAACTGTGAAATAATCAATCTTTTGAGAAATTAATCGAACAGTCAAGCTCTTATAAATTCTCTACTGGATAACTTGGAAATAAAATTTAAAATATTGGTGGAATTGCAAATAAATCTTTTTAACCGAAATTTTTATAGATACTCAATTCAACCCCCTCTTGATTACTCTACTCCGACCAAAATCTGGTATTAGGGAGAGATTTTTTTGAATTTTCAGTTTTCAAAGATTTTTAAAACTTTTTCAACTGTGATTTTAGTTGTATTTCAAAGATATTAAAATTTTTGTTAATAATAAATTTTATCTCTTTAAAATATTGTTCAAAAATTTATTATGGATAATAGGCTGGAATGTGATACTACCAATAGACCTCTATTCTTTAATGGAACAAATTATGCCCAATGGAAAATTAAAATGAAAATGCACTTAGAAATTATGAGTTTTGAAATTTGGTCATAAATTGTAGATGAGTATAATATTCCTTCTACTGCTAGAAAAACTTGGTATGAAGTTACTAAGACTAATTATAACAATAATTGCAAAGCCATGAATTCCCTATATTGTTCTTTAGGAGATGATGAATTTAACAGGATTTCTACATGTAAAACAGCCCATGAAATTTGGGATACTTTGCCTATTTTACGTAAAGTAACTTCTAGTGTTAAGGAAATGTGACTTAACACATATAATATTAAATATTATAACTTTAAGATGAAGCCTGATGAGCCTATTTTTGACATGTATCTCAGGTTTAATGAAATTTTGAACACTATGATCTCTCTATGAAGAGATGTTACTACCAAAGAACAAATTATGAGGATTATCAAATGATTACCTGATAGATGGAGACGAAGTTCTGCCTCAATTAGAGAATCATGTGACATCATAAAACTCCTTGTCAAAGAACTTATTGGAAAACTTATGGTGTATGAGGAAGAGATGAAAGTCAACAAATAAGAAGAGGATGAACCTAATATAAAATTAGTAGCCTTTAAGACTACCACTTTTAAGATCAAAGACAAAGAGAAAGTTCAAGATGTTTTTGAGAGCACAAGTAGTGAAGAATCAACTTCAGATAATGATGAGGAGATGGCGCAGCTGGCCAAAAGATTCAAGAAATTCTATAGGAAAAATAATTTTTTCAAGAATCTAAATTATAAAAGAAAATATGATAACAAAGGCAGCTATAAGAAGGACTGGAAAAGAAATGAAAAAATGGAGGAGATAGTCTGTTATGAATGAAAAAGTAGAGGGAATGTTAAAATTGAATGTCCTAAATTAAATTATAAAAAGAAGTATGAATATAAATATAGGAAATATAATAAAGCTATGAAGGCCACCTGGAGTGCCTCTGAGGATGGCTCTAGTGAATCAGCACCATATCATGAAGAGAAATATGACATGGAAAATATTTGTTTTATGACAAACACATTTGAGGTAACCTTATACTCACCTACACACAATTCTTATTATTCTAAAAATGAAAGTGAGTCTAAAAATATGACAATGATAAATTATTTGAATACTCTAAGATGCTGGAAGAGACATGTAATGAACTAAAAGATAAATATAAATATTTAAAGAAACAGCATGCTCATACTATAACTATTAAATCTGAACTTACTATTGAAAAGGAAAATAATGCTCAACTGCTTAAAGAAAACAATGAATTAAAAATGTCTAATTATCAATTAAAGAAAGATCTAGAAAATTTTACCAATGGAAAAGATACTCTTACTCAAATTCTTGGAAAAAAGATAGCTCCTAAGTACACTTCTAGTATTGGATAGCATCCTAGAAAGAGAAACTTATCTAAAACACATTTTGTCACTAAATCTGGGAAATTTGTTCTTCTACCCAAACATCAAAATTCTGATACTAGTATCAGTTCTGAAAAATAATTTACTACCTCTAGTTTTTCTGGAATAAATAGATTTTAATTTTTAAATATGTTACATAATGCTTATAGGAAACACATAAGGAAAATGTGGGTACCTAAAGCATTGATTACTAATTTCACTAGACCCAAATAATTCTGGGTACTAAAATCTATTTTTGTTTGATTATCATTCAGGAAATCTGTTTGAAAAGCTCCTGTAAGAGTCAATGGTACTTGGAGAGTGGATTTTCAAGACACATGATTGGAGATTATTCAATCTTTAAGAACCTAATCAAGATTGATGGTGGATATGTCACCTTTGGTGACAATGTAAAAGAAAAAATAATTGTCTTAGGCTAGATTGGTAACTCTAACTCAGTTTTAATTTCTAAAGTACTTTTTTTATGGATTAAAGTATAATCTATTTAGTATTTCACAATTATGTGATGATGGATTTCATGTTAAATTTGAGAATGATTATTGCAATGTTTTTAACTCTAAAATTTAATTAATATTTTTTGCTTTTAGAAATGAAAATGTATATTCTGTTAACTTATATTCTTTAGCTCCTCAAAATGTTTCCTTTTTAAGTGCCTTTAACAAACATCCCTAGCTTTGGAATAGGATATTAGGACACTATAATGTACACTATGTTAGAAATATTACTAGAAAAGGACTAGTCAAGGATCTACCCAAACTTGAGTTTTCAAATGACAAAGTTTTTAATCCTTATCAAAAGGGTAAACAACACAAGATATCTTTCAAATCAAAGAAAGAAGTTTCAACTTCTCAACATCTAGAGTTGGTTCACGTGGATTTTTTTGGACCATCTCAAGTTTCTAGTTTAAATGGGAATCACTATGTCTATGTTCTTGTAGATAAATATTATAGGTATACTTGGACTTATTTCTTAGCTTACAAAAGTGAAGAATGTATTTACTTCACCAAGTATGCTAAAATAGTAGAAAATCTAAGTGGGCTTAGAATTAAATCTTTAAGAAGTGATCATGGTTTTGAGTTTGAAAATCAATACTTTGAATCATTTTTCTCACACAATGGATATGGTCATAACTTTTCTGCCCCTAAGACACCTCAACAAAATGGATTTGTAGAAAGAAGAAATATAAATTTACAAGAGATAGCCCGAACAATGCTTAATGAATATGATATACCTGTAACATCCCAAGTAAGTAATTAATAATAGATATTTTTATCTATGTCTATTAATGATTAAGATAGTGTTTTAGAGGCTTAAAATGAAAATAAATACAATCTTATGCATGGAATACACTAATATTCTTAAAAGATTGCTTTACTTCCTTATGATGGAAAACCCTTTTTAAATCTATCTTTTGACAATTTTATAAGCTATGTTTGTAAAAATAAACTTATTCTTTATGATTGGGACATCAAAATTTACCTTGTGTGCATTTTTAGTATTTTTCTAACAATGTTCATTTTTTAATGAATAGTGAAAAATACTGCATTTTACATCAAAACTGCTTTTTAATCTAATTTATTTATATGATTATATTATCTTTTGAATTGGTCTTAATGTGTAATATGAATATATATTTACCATTTTATCCAATGGTGGTCATTGGAATCAATTTCACTTTGAAATTAGACTTAAACTGGTGTCAATATTTTGATACTTATTGTTTTGTAAAAACACGCTATTTGCTCTGGCAGCGGGAATTAATTATTGAATTAATTAATGTGACTTATATGATTTGAATTTTGTAAAATGGACTTCATTTTTGAATTCGGAATATCAAATATAGAATAGGGTGAATTTTTGGTAATTTTCTGAAAAACTTCAATTTTTGATGAATAGTGAAACCACTAAGTGGTAATCAAGCAAACTGATTTTTCAGTTAAATGAAAGTTTACCACTAATGTGTATTGAATTTTGAAAATCCGACATACATGGTTGTCATTAAGAAGTAAAATGTGGTTCAATGAGATTATAATATTTTTTTGGTGAAAAGTAACTTATTAAGTTCTTAATCGTGATTAGTGGTAATTAGGGTAGTTTAAGGTATAAATAATGCTTTAATAATAGGAAATGACCTAGAAACATGTCCCAACATTATTGGTTGTGTCATGGCCGACCAAGACAAGCCATGGGTCAACTTGGGGACCCCATAGAGACACTTTGGTTTGGAAATGACATAAATAACTTTTTATTAAATGTTAAAGTAAAAATGACACAAACAAGAGATGTTTTACGAAAACAATTTTTACATGGAGTTATAAAGATCAGATTTTTGATTATAAATAGTCATTGGAAAGATAAAAATATTTCCTACATAATAGTATTTTTTTTATGATTTTTAGACATTAAATAAATTAAATTATTTATGACATAATAATGATGCAGCGATGACATCATTATTTGACGATTTAAATAAAATGGAAAGACAATGTAAAATCTATGAACTACACATGGCCAAAACCAATTGGATGAGTGGATTTCGAACCCTTATCACCTTATCCACGAATTATATCAATGTGGGACCTTTTTAAACTGAAACACATTTTCAAATAAAGTAATATTTCTTTACTTGCCAAAAGTGCCCCTCCTCTCCTCTTATAAAAGGCCCCCACCTCTACCTCATTTCACACACTACTCAAGCCTTTGGCTCGGACAACCCCTGCCCATTTACTCTCTCCACATACCTCTCCTCATCCTATAGGATTCCCTTTGGGCATAATCCTATCAAAGGAAGCCTTTAGACTCAAATCAAAAGGAGATACACTTTTAAAGGTAATTCATTCTCTCATGTTCATTTGTTTTATTTTGCTTCTCCAACCACCTAAACTCTTTTTATTTACTTATTTTGTAACAACACCAGTATATTAAATATACAAGGATGTTGTTATAATATTTATTTGAGCTACACTCTCACACAACTACATCAAATGGTTAAAGAACATACGGTTTCCGTGGATGGCGAAATTCTGCCTCCCGAAACGATGATTGTTCAATACTCATTTAACACCTTCAAAGGTGGCCATTATGATGTCACTATTTTTATATATGATATATAATATGTTTATGTTTTCCTTAAGCTTCTGTTTTTTTCATTTTGGTCATACCTTTATGGTTTCCATTATGGGTAAACACGATATCTTCATTTTAGGAATTGCGGACTACCGCCCCCTCAAAGTGATTTGATCCGTTAAATACCATATGTGGGACATATAAAGGATGGAACTATGATATTATATATGATATTATACTGGAATTATAATATACCTTTATATCATTATGATTCCATTCTATAAAATACGAAATAGAAATGAAAGTAGCGTTCATGCGTACGTACGGCTTACCGTCTCCATGAACGGTGCATTTCATTTCTTACCTCTAAATGATTTTGTAATATTATAAATGAAAGTATGTACTGGATATATATGACATATATGATATCTACATCATGAATACCATTCTGGATATAATGAACCTTTGACCAAATTAACAACATGTAAGTGTAAGAAGTCTATTTTTGACTTAAGAACCAAATACCGACAAAATGAACATTATTAACTTAACTGATTACATGATGTTCATAACATGGTATAAAAGGAATAATGAACTTGAAAAATATTCATAAGCAAGTAGAGATTAACTCAAGTTTATTATTCAGGAGATTAAATAACGGTCGGGTCAAGTCGGATACGAGGTATGGGACTTCGTCTCAATCTCCTTTCGTTGAGGCATATTTTATTTTATACACAACTTTATTTTATACAGTGTATAAATCCCTTTGACTTTTACGTTTATTCAAAAGGAATCTTTTTTATACGAAACGTTTACTAAACGACAAAAGGGAATGTTTTTGTCGTACGTATGCGGCGACAACGACTTCTTCGCCGTCGTGACCGTTATTTGAGTTTCGGCTTCCTCTATAAGCCATACCTTTTTTTAAAAATGAAAAATAAATACCATGTTTTACTTTGGTATTGAAAATGGCTTTCATAATGTTTTTATTATATCAATGTGTTGTATTGATATCTCGTGATTGAAATGTGGAAATGTTATGTTTCCTTTATGCATGTTTTATGTGATATGATTATGTTATGGTTCTTGGGAATTATTATGAAGACGGGTGGTTATGTGATAAACTAAGGGTGGGTGAGCCCGTTATAGCTCTCCAATGCATTGGGTAACGCGAAGGAGTGAAACTTTAAGGTTTCTATGAAGATATTTTAGGGAATATACTGTGATGGGTATTCCAAACGTAACCAAGAGGGTTACTCCCTACGTAAGAATGTGATGAATGCCTCAAGTTACCTTTATGTCTTATGATTTCTATGATTTATTCATGATTTTATGAGGTATGTTAAAGTGCCTATGTTTTATGGGTAAAGTATGATTTCATTCTTATGTATATATGAACTCATGTTTCCTTTCCATGTTTTTTTTTATAACCCATACTGAGTTTTTATGCTCATCCCAAGTTTTTGAAATGTTTTTCACATGTCAAGGGAAAGGTACTTGATAAGATGATAGAGTCAGGGAAGTGTCAAGAAATAATCCATGTTTTGTTTTAAATGTGTTTCCATTGATGGGAATGAAGAATACTATATTTATGTAACCACTTTGTTTATATGTGGAATGTAATGCAAGTTTTATTATCTAATTCTCTAAAACTCTAAACCCGAAAAGATCCTCAATGTGTAATCTTGTAATAACTCAAGATTAAGTAAGGTTTAAGGCTGGGGCCTTATAGTTGGTATCAAAGTACGGTTTAGATAACTTTAGGAGTTAGAATTCTATTAAATGATTATCCAAAAAAAATTATTTATTTAAATGGTATAGCATTTAAAGATTACCATGTTGCTTCATCTAAGACATGTTTGTTCAGAATGGTTTTCCGTAGAGGAAACAGGGAAGCAGTGATAGGAAGGCATACAGAAGGAAATAACCTTCCGAATCAGCATCCAGAAATGGTCGGAATTGGAACTGAACAGTTTGTTGCAGTAATGGTGCAGTTGACTCAAGCGATAAATGGCGGTGGTATCCATGCACAAGATCTGCCAGATCTACCGCAGAGGAACATGTCAATGGTGGAACATTTCATGAGGCAACATCCACCATCATTCAGAGGATCATCTGACCCTGTGCTAGCTGAAGGGTGGATTAAAGCACTGGAGAAGATTTTTGATGTCATGGGGTGTTCAGACAATCAAAAGGTTAGTCTTGCTATTTACCGTTTGGAGGGTGAAGCAGATCAGTGGTGGTCTATGGTTAAAAATATCAGGGACGCCGATGAGATTGATGCTCTTGACTGGGATTAATTCAAAGGTATGTTTCTTGAGAAGTATTTTCCTAAGGCTGTTCGACTTAGGATGGAAAAGAAATTCTTGGAATTGAGGCAAGAGGAAGACTCAGTGGCTGTCTATGAAGAAAGGTTCACTCGATTGGCAAGGTATGCTCCAAATTTTATCCGGGACCTTGATAGTAAAATCAATCATTTCTACTCAGGATTAAAGCCAAAGTATCAAAGGGCATTAGCTTCTCGTGAGTTTAAAAGTTATGAAAAGCTTGTTCGATGTGCTGAGAAGGTGGAAATGGAGTTTGTCGATGACCAAGTTTTCTATAACAACCAGCAGAAGAAGAGACCGAGGTGGCAGGAGAAAGGTAAGAATTCTTCAAAAAAGTCTGATGGTAAGAGAACTAAGTTTCCAGTTTGTGATAAATGTGGCAAAAGGCATGCTGGGGAATGTCTTCTGAATTCTGGGAAGTGCTACCGATGTGGTAAGATGGGACATAAGGCTCATGATTGCACTGAAAAGGATCAAGGTGAAGGTAAGAACAAATTTGATTTACAGTTAGTGAAATGTTATAAGTGCAATGAGATGGGTCACTATGCAAACGAGTGTCCGACAAGGAGCTTGAGTGATGGGAAGCAGTTAGACTACAAGCAGAAAGGGGTGGTGAAATCCTTTGCAACTACTTCAGCAGATGTCGGGCCATCAAATGAAGTTGTATCAGGTACTTTGTTTGTTTTTTCAGATTATGCCAGTGTGTTGTTTGATTCGGGGTCTACACATTCTTTCATCTCTGAAACCTTTTCTAGTAAAATGGGAATACCATCTCAAGAAATGACTCCTGAACTTTTGGTAAAAACACCTGGGGGAAGTGTCGAGGCAAAAAGAATTTATAAGAATCTTCCTATCCTTATCTGTGGAAAGAAACTTCTTGCAAACCTTATTGTTCTACCTCTGGTAGAGTTTGATGTTATCCTGGGTATGGATTGGCTCTCTATTTACCATGCTAAGATTGACTGTAGAGCTAAAGAAGTTTCTTTTCAGAAAGACTTTCAGTTTGTTTACAGGAATGAACCCTTACTTTTGATAACATATCAAGAGGCTGAGAAACTTGTAAAATATGGAAATGAATGTTACCTTGCACACGTCGTTGAAAATAAAGGAACTGTTCAGATTAATGATGTGCCAGTGGTAAATGAGTATCCTGATGTTTTTCCTGATGAGTTTCCTAGAATAATACCAGATCGGGAAGTTGAGTTTACTATTGACTTAGTTCCTGATGCTAAGCCAATTTCAAAACCCCCTTATCGAATGGCACAAATTGAACTTTTAGAGTTGAAGGAGCAATTGCAATATTTATTAGAGAAAGGTTTCATTAGACCTAGCACATCACCATGGGGTGCTCCTGTTTTATTTGTTAAAAAGAAAGATGGTTCTATGAGACTTTGCATTGATTATAGAGCCTTGAATAATATCACTGTTAAGAACAAATATCCTTTGCCTCATATCGATGATTTGTTTGATCAGCTCCAGGGAGCTCAGTTTTTTTCAAAGATTGACTTGAGATCGGGGTACCATCAGCTGAAGGTAAAGGAGGCAGATATTCCGAAGACCGCGTTCCGTACGAGATATGGCCATTATGAATTTGTAGTAATGCCTTTTGGGCTAACCAATGCACCTGCTGTATTCATGGACTTAATGAATAGAATTTTCCATGAGTTCTTGGATAAGTTTGTGGTGGTTTTCATTGATGATATTTTGGTGTTTTCTAAAAGTAAATAGGAGCATGAAAAACATTTAAGGGTTATCTTGCAAACCTTAAAAGAAAAGAAACTGTATGGGAAATTCAGCAAGTGTGAGTTTTGGTTGCAATAAATTTCTTTCCTTGGTCACATTGTTTCTAAAGATGGAATAACTGTTGATCCTGCAAAAACAAAAGTTGTGGAAGAATGGCCAAGACCCACAAATGTAACCGAGATTCGTAGCTTCCTTGGTTTGGTAGGATATTACCGAAGGTTTGTTAGAAATTTTTCACGGTTATCTAGTCCAATGACTAAGCTAACTCGGAAGGGTGTTAAGTTTATCTGGACAAAAGAATGTGATGATTGTTTTCAGGAATTGAAAAGAAGATTGGTGAATGCTCCAGTTTTGGCACTACCTTCCAGGAATGGTGAGTTTTTTATATACAGTGATGCTTCATTGAAAGGACTTGGTTGCGTCCTAATGCAGAATGATCAGGTAATTGCTTATGTTTCACGACAGTTGAAAACTCATGAGGTAAATTACCCTACACATGATTTGGCATTAGCTGCTGTTGTTTTTGCTTTAAAAATTTGGAGGCATCATTTGTATGGAGTAAAGTGTAAAATATATACCGATCACAAAAGTTTAAAGTATATATTCACTCAGAAAGAGTTAAACATGAGACAAAGGAGATGGCTGGAATTAATCAAAGATTATGATTGTACAATTCATTACCATCCGGGAAAAGCAAATAAAGTGGTTGATGCTTTGAGTCGAAAAAGTAATGCTTCATTAACAATGTTGCGTTTGGAACGTGATCCTTTGGTTAAGGATTTAATGAACTTTGGCATAGAAGTTGTTGGTGCAGGAAGTCCTTCTGTTTTGTTTCAGGTATCAGTGAGATCTTCTCTATCAGATAGAATCAAGCAAGCACAGAAGCAAGACAGTGAGTTGCAGAAAAAGGTAGAGCTGGTTCAGAAAGGTAAGTTGCCTGAATTCAACATTGATAGTGATTGTGTTTTGAGATTTGGGAAGAGATTGTGTGTGCCTTGTGATTCACAGTTGAAGAGAGAGTTGTTATGTGAAGCTCATAGTTCTCCGTTTTCAGTTCATCCGGGCAGTACTAAGATGTATAGAGATCTACGGGAGTATTACTGGTGGGATGGAATGAAAAGAGATATTGCTGATTTTACTGTAAAGTGTTTGACATGTCAACAGGTTAAAGCAGAGCGGCAGTTACCGAAAGGGATGCTTCAGCCTTTACCAGTGCCAGAGTGGAAATGGGAGAATATATCCATGGACTTTGTTGTTGGATTACCGAAGACATCTCGAGGTAATGATGCAATCTGGGTTATTGTTGATCGCTTGACCAAATCTGCTCATTTCCTTGCTATAAGAGATACTTTCTCTCTTGATCAACTTTCCCGTTTGTATCTTAAAGAGATAGTCAGGTTACATGGAGTTCCTCTCTCCATTGTATCGGATCGTAATCCCAGGTTTACTTCTAACTTTTGGAAAGGCCTTCAGAAGTCGTTGGGTACTGAATTAAATTTTAGTACAGCTTTTCATCCTCAATCATATGGGCAGTCAGAACGAACAATTCAGACATTGGAGGATATGCTACGAGCTTGTTCTATGGATTATCAGGGAATTTGGGACCAACATATTTCTTTGGTTGAGTTTTCATATAATAACAGTTTTCATTCCAGTATACAGATGGCACCATTTCAGGCATTATATGGGAAGTGATGTCGAACTCCAGCTTTCTGGGATGAAGTGGGTGAAAGGAAGTTGATGGGACCAGAATTGGTAGAAGAGATGGCAGAAAAAGTTCAGCTGATTCAGAAACACATGAGAACAGCTCAGAGCAGGCAGAAGAGTTATGCGGATAACCGGAGGAAGGATCTATCTTTCGAGGTAGGTGATCATGTTTTTCTCAAGGTTTCTCCTTGGAAAAGTGTGATGAGATTTGGTAAGAAAGGAAAGCTGAGTCCAAGGTTTATTGGACCATACGAAATTCTGGAGAGAGTTGGATCAGTTGCATACCGAGTGGCTTTACCTCCGAGTTTATCTCAGGTACACAATGTTTTTCACGTTTCGATGTTGAGAAAGTATATGCCAGATCCATCTCATGTTTTGAGTCCAGAGGTAGTTCAGCTGGAAGAGAACCTATCTTATAAGGAACAACCGGTCCAGATTCTTGACCACAGGGATCAAGTGTTACGGAATAAGGTGATTAAGCAGGTAAAGGTTTTTTGGAAAACCACATGATTGAAGAGGCAACATGGGAATCTGAAAATGCAATGAGGGATAAGTACCCCCATTTATTCGATAAGTAAATAAATTACGGGGACGCAATTTTCTAAAGGGGGTAAGGATGTAACATCCCAAGTAAGTAATGAATAATAAATATTTTTATCTATGTCTATTAATGATTAAGATAGTGTTTTAAAGGCTTAAAATGAAAATAAATACAATCTTATGCATGGAATACACAAATATTCTTAAAAGATTGTTTTACTTCCTTATGATGGAAAACCCTTTTTAAATCTATCTTTTGACAATTTTATAAGCTATTTTTGTCAAAATAAACTTATTCTTTATGATTGGGACATCAAAATTTACCTTGTGTGCATTTTTAGTATTTTTCTGACAATGTTCATTTTTTAATGAATAGTGAAAAATACTGCATTTTACATCAAAACTGCTTTTTAATCTAATTTATTTATATGATTATATTATCTTTTTAATTGGTATTAATGTGTAATATGAATATATATTTACCATTTTATCCAATGGTGGTCATTGGAATCAATTTCACTTTGAAATTAGACTTAAACTGGGGTCAATATTTTGATACTTATTGTTTTGTAAAAACACGCTATTTGCTCTGGCAGCGGGAATTAATTATTGAATTAATTAATGTGACTTATATGATTTGAATTTTGTAAAATGGACTTCATTTTTGAATTCGGAATATCAAATATAGCATAGGGTGAATTTTTGGTAATTTTCTGAAAAACTTCAATTTTTGATGAATAGTGAAACCACTAAGTGGTAATCAAGCAAACTGATTTTTCAGTTAAATGAAAGTTTACCACTAATGTGTATTGAATTTTGAAAATCCGACATACATGGTTGTCATTAAGAAGTAAAATGTGGTTCAATGAGATTATAATATTTTTTTGGTGAAAATTAACTTATTAAGTTCTTAATCGCGATTAGTGGTAATTAGGGTAGTTTAAGGTATAAATAATGCTTTAATAATAGGAAATGACCTAGACACATGTCCCAAACTTATTGGTTGTGTCATGGCCGACCAATACAAGCCATGGGTCAACTTGGGGACCCCATGGAGACACTTTTGTTTGGAAATGGCATAAATAACTTTTTATTAAATGTTAAAGTAAAAATGACACAAACAAGAGATGTTTTACGAAAACAATTTTTACATGGGGTTATAAAGATCATATTTTTGATTATAAATAGTCATTGGAAAGATAAAAAGATTTCCTACATCATAGTATTTTTTTTATGATTTTTAGACATTAAATAAATTAAATTATTTATGACATAATAATGATGCAGCGATGACATCATTATTTGACGATTTAAATAAAATGGAAAGACAATGTAAAATCTATGAACTAAACATGGCCAAAACCAATTGGATGAGTGGATTTAGAACCCTTATCACCTTATCCACGAATTATATCAATGTGGGACCTTTTGAAACCGAAAAACATTTTCAAATAAATTAATATTTCTTTACTTTCCAAAAGTGCCCCTCCTCTCCTCTTATAAAAGGCCCCCACCTCTACCTCATTTCACACACTACTCAAGCCTTTGGCTCGGCCAACCCCTGCCCATTTACTCTCTCCACATCCCTCTCCTCATCCTAGAGGATTCCCTTTGGGAATAATCCTATCAGAGGAAGCCTTTAGACTCAAATCAAAAGGAGATACACTTTTAAAGGTAATTCATTCTCTCATGTTCATTTGTTTTATTTTGCTTCTCCAACCCCCTAAACTCTTTTTATTTACTTATTTTGTAACAACACCAGTATCTTAAATATACAAGGATGTTGTTATAATATTTATTTGAGCTACACTCTCACACAAATACATCAAATGGTTAAAGAACATATGGTTTCCGTGGATGGCAAAATTCTGCCTCCCGAAACGATGATTGTTCAATACTCATTTAACACCTTCAAAGGTGGCCATTATGATGTCACTATTTTTATATATGATATATGATATGTTTATGTTTTCCTTAAGCTTCTATTTTTTTCATTTTGGGCATACCTTTATGGTTTCCATTATGGGTAAACACGATATCTTCATTTTAGGAAGTGCGGACTACCGCCCCCTCAAAGTGATTTGATCCGTTAAATACCATATGTGGGACATATAAAGGAGGGAACTATGATATTATATATGATATTATACTGGAATTATAATATACCTTTATATCATTATTATTCCATTCTATAAAATACGAAATATAAATGAAAGTAGCGTTCATGCGTACGTACGGCTTACCGTCTCCATGAACGGTGCATTTCATTTCTTACCTCTAAATGATTATGTAATATTATAAATGCAAGTATGTACTGGATATATATGACATATATGATATCTAAATCATGAATACCATTCTGGATATAATGAACCTTTGACCAAATTAACAACATGTAAGTGTAAGAAGTCTATTTTTGACTTAAGAACCAAATACCGACAAAATGAACATTATTAACTTAACTGATTACATGATGTTCATAACATGGTATAAAAGGAATAATGAACTTGAAAAATATTCATAAGAAAGTAGAGATTAACTCAAGTTTATTATTCAGGAGATTAAAGAACGGTCGGGTCAAGTCGGATACGAGGTATGGGACTTCGTCTCAATCTCCTTTCATTGAGGCATATTTTATTTTATACACAACTTTCTTTTATACAGTGTATAAACCCCTTTGACTTTTACGTTTATTCAAAAGGAATCTTTTTTATACGAAGCGTTTAATAAACGACAAAAGGGAATGTTTTTGTCATACGTATGCGGCAACAACGACTTCTCCACCATCGTGACCGTTATTTGAGTTTCGTCTTCCTCTAGAAGCCATACCTTTTTTTTTAACGAAAAATAAATACCATGTTTTACTTTGGTATTGAAAATGGCTTTCATAATGTTTTTGTTATATCAATGTGTTGTATTGATATCTCATGATTGAAATGTGGAAATGTTATGTTTCCTTTATGCATGTTTTATGTGATATGATTATGTTATGGTTCTTGGGCATTATTATGAAGATGGGTGGTTCCGTGATAAACTAAGGCCGGGTGAGCCCGTTATAGCTCTCCAATGCATTGGGTAACGCGAAGGAGTGAAACGTTAAGGTTTATCCGAAGAGATTTTAGGTAATATACTGTGATGGGTATTCCAAACATAACCAAGAGGGTTACTCCCTACGTAAGAATGTGATGAATGCCTCAAGTTACATTTATGTCTTATGATTTCTATGATTTATTCATGATTTTATGAGGTATGTTAAAGTCCCTATGTTTTATGGGTAAAGTATGATTTCATTATTATGTATATATGAACTCATGTTTCCTTTCCATGTTTTTTTTATAACCCATACTGAGTTTTTATGCTCATCCCAAGTTTTTGAAATGTTTTTCACAGGTCAAGGGAAAGGTACTTGATAAGATGATAGAGTCAAGGAAGTGTCAAGAAATAATCCATGTTTTGTTTTAAATGTGTTTCCATTGATGGGAATGAAGAATACTATCTTTATGTAACCACTTTGTTTATATGTGGAATTTAATGCAAGTTTTATGATCTAATTCTCTAAAACTCTAAACCCAAAAAGATCCTCAATGTGTAATCTTGTAATAACTCAAGATTAAGTAAGGTTTAAGGCTGGGGCCTTATAATACCTGTTTACTTTTGGGATGAGGCTGTGAATACAGCCTGTTACATAATTAATAGAGTCTTAATTAGACCTATTCTCAAGAATACTCCTTATGAGATTTTTAACAATAGAAAACCCAAAGTTAGTTATTTCAAAGTTTTTGGTTGCAAAGTCAATATTCTTAATACAAAGAACAATCTTGAAAAATTCGCATCCAAGAGTGATGAAGGAATCTTCTTAGGTTACTCAACCTCCAATAAATCCTATAGAGTCTTTAATAAAAGAACCAAGTATGTGGAAGAATCTTTTCATATCAAATTTAATAAAACAGATCCAAATGAACCTAAGATCTCCCTAAACAACCTTGAAGACGAATTTTAGGTGATGGTTATGCAAGAATAGCTTAACCAATTTGAAAGAAATAAAGATTGGAAACTTGCGGATAGACCCAAATACACCTTAACCATAGACACTAAGTGGATTTTTAAGAAAAAAGTAGATGAATCTGGTAATGTTGTTAGAAACAAATCTAGACTAGTTGCGCAAGGTTATAGTCAAGAAGAATCCATTGACTATGAATAAACTTTTTCACCTGTTGCTAGACTCGAGACAATCAGAATCCTACTTGCTTATGTTGCCCATCTTAATTTTAGACCTTATCAAATGGATGTTAAGAGTGCATTCCTAAATGGGTATATATTTGAGGATGTTTTTGTTGAACAACCCCCTTGTTTTACAAACCCTCATTCTCAAAATCATGTTTTCAAATTAAAAAAAGGTTTATATGGTTTAAAACAATCTCCAAGAGCTTGGTATAATAGATTAAGTAGTTTTCTTATTTTAAAAGGTTTTATAAAAGTAATTTATGATCCTAATATTTTATAAAATGAATTTCTAAATATGTTTTAGTAGTTCAAATTTATGTTAATGATATTATTTTTGGATCTTCAAGAAATTATTTTTGTATTGAGTTTTCAAAAATGATACAAAATTAATTTGAAATGAGTTTAATGGGTGAACTAAAATTCTTTCTTGGATTTTATATTTTTCAAAATAAGGAAGGTATTATATTAAATCAAATCAAATACACAAAATATATTTTAAAAATATTTGGCTTTGATATCATTAAAAGTAGTGACACTCCAATGAGTACTACTTGTAAGTTGGATCTTGATGAAGATGGTAAATCTATTGATCAAACCACTTATAGAGGAATGGTTATAAGCTTGCTCTACTTGACTATGATTATGACAGATATAATGTTTAGTGTGTGTATGTGTGCATGTTTTCAAGATAATCCCAAAGAATCTCACTTAAATGTTGTTAAAAGAATCTTCGAATACCTCAAGCATACTATCAATTTAAGTTTATATTATCCCAAAGGACAATCATTTGATATAGTGAGTTATTCTGATGCAAACTTTGGTGGATACAAGTTAGATTGAAAGATTGCCTCTGGGACATGTCGCTTTTTGGGAAAGTATTTGGTTTCATGGTGTAGTAAGAAACAAAATTGTGTTGCATTATCTACTGTCGGAGCTGAATACATAGTTGTTGGTAGCTGTTGTGCACAAATTTTGTGGATAAAACACACTCTACTAGACTACGGATATCAATTTAAGAATGTGCCTATAAAATGTGATAATACAAGTGCTATTAACATTTCTAAGAACCCAGTTTATATTTATAGAACAAAACATATTGATGTAAGACATCACTTTTTGAGAGATCATTGTCAAAAGGGTGATATCACTTTAGAATTTATTGGCATTGAATATCAGATTGTTGACATATTCACTAATCTATTGAACTCTAAAAGAATAAATTATATCAGACTTGAGTTGGGAATAATCAATCAGTAAGACACTGTGTTTGTCTTTTCTTTGGTCTTTTTCTGTAAAGTTGTCATACTGACACCATTGTCACACCGACACCATTTTCACACTGACACTATTGTCACACTGACACTATTGTCATGCTAACACCTTTTTCATTCCAACACCATTGTCATGTCGACACCATTGTCATGCCGAAACTGTTAGTGTTATACAAAGTCTGTCATTCTGGCACCGATGACTCATTGTTTCTATAAATTTTATGTTTTTATCAAAACGAAATTTTTTCATTAATTCTAGTGAACCTGGTTCACAAATTCGCCATTGTGTAACTTCAAAATCCCTAAATGATATAAATTTTAATCAATCCACTATACTCCCTTTACCACTACTCTCTCTCTTAGCCACCTCTCTCTTTATCTACCCTGACCTTTCACCTTCTAACCTTCAAAATAAACTGATCAGAATAGTACAAGTGAAGTGAGCTCTTGAATAATGTGAGTCTCGTGCATCCAAGAAACAGAAAGGGGAATTGAGAAAACCTTCAGGTCCTGTAAATCCTGGTCTAGAAAACCTAGTTGTAACCTCAAAGAAATAATTATTGGTGTAATAGATCTTGGAGAGAAAGTCTTTGTTGCTGAAGGTGCTGCAAGATCAAGGATGGCTTGACTGGTTCACAAACAAAGATAGGGTCTTCTACCTGAAGCAAGTATATGAATTTTACATGAATATAGAACTTTTGTTGGAAGAAATGTATATTGGGTCAAGTTGATTATTAAAGGGAAGATAATCTTTTTCTATTTAAGACATTGGGATGAATGTCTTTAGGTAAATCACAAATTAATGTTTGATGACTATTATGGTACTTCTCCTCTTGAAAGTGAATTCTTTTATTATGAAATAGCTTTGAAAGAGCTAACAGGAAATGAAGAACATAAGAGACCCATTTCCTCTGAATTGAATGGTGATTTTAGAATTTTATTTAAGTTTATTCAACACCATATTTGTCCCAGGAAAGGGGGCTTTGCTTCTCTCAAGTATCAGGATGTATACTTGGTGTATCTGGTGTATAAAGGACTTAAATGGAATTTTTGTAGATATCTGACAGTGCACATTAATGAGATGATAAAACCTGTTTGTAAGTCAAATTCTCTTTTCTAATCCAGAATGATTTTAGTAATGCTAAAGGAAAAAGGTTGTGTAAGTGAAGCTGATGATGTTGTAGTTAGTGAATGTAGTGGAATCTATTTAATCTCTGACATTTGCAAGAGAATGAAGATTAATTAGAACCCATGGATGAAGTAATGGATTGGTGGTGAAGATATATTGTATGAGAAGTTTAATACTATAGATTATCTAGTTATACTAAGGGATCTAGTGGATCCTAGCCTTGGTCTAGATGAACAAGTAACCTATTCTTCAGATGAGGAAGAGAAGACTACTACTCCTATCATAGATGTGGGATCACTAGTTGATGATAGAAGTGACCTAGACACTACTGGACTAACAAAAAGAGTCTCTATTGGACCTACAAGTCCACATTTGGACTTACCTACTCATGAACCTATTCTTAGATCTTCTGGGAGTGAAGAAACAAAATTTTAAGGAAGTGTAGAATATGTTAGTGAATTCGATGAAGAAGAAGATGGAGAAGAATAAGTTAGTAGTTGTGAAAGTGGTTTAGAATCAGATAGAGAAGAAGAATATGAGAAAGTTAATGATTAAGTTAGTGGTGGAAAGGATGAGGATGGTGATAATGAAGAAAGTAGTGAAAGTGGTGGTGATAGTGAATCTGATCATCCTGATGAAAATACAGATGTCATTAATATGGAAGTTGCTAAAGCTATTACTGGTGTATCTATTGAGGGTGTTGTTCAAGATGAAAATATTTCTCCAGCCGAACCTGTTACTCAAGTTGTGTATTCTAGAAAAATAACTCTTCATTAGGAGAAAAAACCTAGATAGGAAGCATTGACTAAGGGGAGCGATCTTCCAAGAATGCTGACACTGAGGGGGGATCAAGAAAAGGTATCCCAAGCAGATAAAGAACATCACATTGGAAGATTAAGACTTGATACTCTTACTCCTTTGGATTTTTATATTTTGGCTGAATGAGTGATGCATCCTAGTTATGTGGCACTAGAATTGGATTATAAAGACTCTGATGATGAATCCTTTTCACTTACTTCAAGGGAACTAGTGGCTGAGACCTCTTCTAGTGACTATGTCACTAAGGATGATTTTGAACAATTCAAACAAGACATATGTTCATCCATAAGACACACATTACAATATCATATGAGGTATGAGATTGATGAATCCAGGAGAGAGAATAGTGAACTGACTAATAATTTGAGAGCTATATGGTCTATGGCTTATAGTGTAAAGCAAGATGGAGCTTTTAGTTCTACTCCTGCCTCAACTAGTTTGTCTCAAGCTGATGCTTCTTCGGTTTCCAAAATGGTCATTAAATAAATTCAACCAAATTTGATTACAACTGAAGAAACAATTGTGATAAGTAACACCAAGCTCAGGAATGACATAAAGAAGTTAACCACTGGAATCAATGCCTTGACCACTGATTACAGAAATACAACTAAAACTGTCATGAAAGGACTTGAGAATCTTGTTTCTCATTTTAAAGCTCTTTATTTTTCTATTATCAAAAAAAGAAGTTAAGGAGATTTCCTCTTCTACTCTTGCTTCATCCTCTACTCCACTGGTTCAGCCTTCACAATTTGCAGATCTCACTACTGTTAGTTCAATTTTGAAAGAATAACTGCAAGATTTAATTTTTAGTTTGGCCAAAGTTGAGGATACTTCAGATAAGGTTCATGATCATGTGAAGTATTATACAAGGAGTTATTCACAAAATCGGGAAGAACTGACCAAAAGGATAAATGATTTTTTCTCCAAACTCATCACAAAGCATAAAATGAACAGTCTATTTAAGTATTTGGCCACTAATCTTACTCTTCCTCCAGTGAAAAAATATTTTAAGGGTCAATTATAGAAGCTGAGATAATTTACTCCCTTGTTGGAAAAGTTTATATAAAATAAATATGATTTCGAAAAGGCAATGAAATATGGTGGAGAGATAATTAAAGAGTTCATCAAGCTATTAAAACCTTATCTCCATGTCCAAAGTGAAACCATTTTGGTTCCTCTTTTTGCATCGCTTGGCCCTATTGGTTCAGTTCCTGCTCAACCTCAGATGTCAGTTTCTCATGCTTTATCTCAGATCAGACCCGTCATTACAGAAACTATTCAGCCTCAATTTCTTTCTCATCATAGACCTGCCCTAGCTTCTACAGTTCCTAAAGGAGTTCCTCTACCTCATCTCAAAATCCATTCAGACCATCCTACTTCTCAGCCTAACCCTCCTGATGAACCATCCATTGATCCTTCTAATAAGGGGAAGGAACCCCTTGACCCTACCATGTAGTGTGGAGTGTTTTTTTGATAGGGATGAATCATTGTACTTTTTCTAATTCATTGTGCTTTCTTTATGAATGATATTTCCTTGTTTCTACTATACTTTTTTTAGTGTTATTTAACCTTACTTTTTTTTGCTAATCCCAAAAGGGGTAGAATTATATTAAGCATTATTATGAGTTTAATCATTACCATGTGTTTATACATTACTATCTCTGATACATTATTTTAATCTTCTCTCTAATACATTATTTTGTGTACTTTAATCTTTCTCTGATGATACTTAATAATTCCATGATTTGTGATTATCAAAAAGGGGGAGATTGTTGTCCCATATATATTGTTGGCCACTATCTCTAACTATAATGGTTTTAATTATCACAAATCATGTCATATATTAACATGTATCTTATCTCATGACAAATCCTATATTATGTTAAAGCATTATCTTAAATATCATATCATTTCAATCCTATAACTATTTATGTGTGTTTAATTATAAACAAGCTTATAATTGATTAACTATGTGTACTTATGAGTATTAATACTCTATGAATTTCTTGAATTATAAGACAGATAGAACACCTAAATTTATCTAAGTATAAGTCACTGACACTGACAGACGGGTGAATCATCGGAAGATAGGTGACTCACCGAAAGACATATAAATCACTGATAGACAGTTCAAATAGGCATATGTTCTAAGCATGTGAAGCTGACACCATTGGAAGGACTCACCATTGCACATGAAACTGATATAGATGACTCACTATTTTGTATGACTCACTGACACATATGACCTACCGTCAGTCCAAGTGACCTACCATTGCATGATGCTACCAAAGTAAGGACACACCATTAGTTGAAATGAGTCACCAATAGTTCAACTATCTCACCAATAGAAGGAAAGAATAACCATTCAAACAAGTTACCAATGTAATGAGTCACCAACATATGGAAACAATGATAGAATTACATACTCATACTGATAGAAGGATACACTGATAGAAGGAGACACTGATAGACGGGTCGATTATAGACTGTTTAAATCTCCATTTATTAATATTATTCCTAATGGTCATATTTTTGTTATTTAATGACACTGAAATAATTAATTCCAACATACAGACTTGATAACAGATAGTATGATGTATGAGGTGTCTCTAAATGAAAATTGTCGAGCTAAAAAGTTTAAAAGAGGCAAAAATCATGTGAGAAAAATAGTGGATGAGAATTAGTGCATGTTGTGTGCAAGATATGAATACTGAAGAACATGAACTCTCATGAAACCACTGTGAACCCAAGAACTCAAAAGGAAGAACATACAGGGAGATCAATAAATCAAGCTAAACCTACTAAGATGACCTTGAACATCTTTCGAACAAGAAGCTGAACATCTCATACTCTTGGAAGCCAGAACACAGAGGCTATGACACTTTGTTTTGGAGTCAACTTCCAGAAGAGGACTCGAACTTCAAATCCACTTCATCAAACGAGTCTAGAGCTTCACTACATAGCACACAGAGCCTTCTAAACCTATCATTAAATCTTTATCTCTATTATGTTCATTTAGTTACATTTCTGAGATGTGTGTGTATTTTTCTGTTACACACACATTGTATCCTATGCATAACTAGAGGATACTTGATATCCTCAAATCTCACACTCTATTTATCCTTTTTTATCCCACATAGAACTGTGGAAGAGGTCAAGTGTGAATTTTTTGTTATTTTTTCCACAAAGAACTATAATAGAGGTCCAGTGTGACTTGGACAGCCTTGTGTTCTATTGTGAACTCTAATCTAGGGTGTGGATCAAACTGTTTATTAATTTAAACTGCTTAGGGGTAGGTGATCATCAAGTGAAGAGAATTAAGTCTCTACTTGAGACTAAACATCTTTTTTATTTCTATTTTGTGTTTATCTTTTAGTTTTACTTTGTTTCATCACATATTTCATAAAACTAAATTGAACTATGATAGTTAGTCTTAGAAAGTCTTTATAATAGTATTTAATTATTAGATTAGTTTCAAAATCTGTATTGATTATAAAATTAATACAACGGAAAACTAATCAATATTTTGAGAAATTAATCGAACAATCAATCTCTTATAAATTCACTACTGGATAACTTAGAAATCTAATTTAAAATATTGGGGGAATTAGAACTAATTATTTTTAACAAAAAAATTTATAAATTCTCAATTCACATCCCTCTTGAGTACTCTACTCCGACCAACACACTGAACCATAGGCTTAGTGTTAATCTGAACCTTCCTTTATTACTCTACATTTTTCATCTTATTCACATATCTTCAGAAATTATTAGCTAGATGGTCCTCTCTTCCATATTTTAAGAATCTTCTGGTTCCCTTTAGATAGTTTCCATGATGCTTCTTCCCACAAATTTGACACATGGGATGTTGAGTTTTCTTTCCATAATGGGATTTATCTATTGATTATCCCATATTAAACTCCATTTTATTCTTTTTTATCTTTGATCCCATGAGTCCATTAAGAGTATATAATCTTCATTTCAACCTTAAGGGCACAATTAAAAATCTTTTCATAGCTTTTAAAGTCTCGAATCACCAACACTTTTCATAGACTCAACTTTAGTCCACTAAATAAGTGATTCACATTTCTTTTTTTGTTCATAAAAAAGTCAAAGGTGTACCTTTAAATCATTGTAAAGTTTTATTGATACACCATGATAGACTCATCTTTCTTTTTCTTCAGTCTGAGGAACTCCCTATAGTTCAGGGAAAATATTTATTGAAAAATATTTTCTTGAAATCTCCCCATTCCATGGAATCAATTTCCTCCTTAGACTTCGTGTTCTTGATCAATGTCTACCACTGATCAACTTCCCCATAAAAATGATAGACCACCAGCACAACTTTCTCTTCTTATGAGCACTGGAGGAAAGAGAATATCTTCTCAATGGAGTTAATCCATTATTCTGTGATGATGGGATCAGAAGATACACTAAATATGGGAGGCCTTGTCACATAAAGTATTTGACCGCAACTTTCTATTTATTAAGAGAATGAGGGAATCCCACGTGATTCAAGTTATTATTTATAACTTGAGCCATTTGTTCTAGTACTGACATGAAGTTTTGATCTCCAATTCCCATCAGATATAGAATTTCATGAGGGAAATCATTACATTGATTATTGGCATGGGTTCTCCTATTTCCAACCATTAACTAAGAAAAAGAAATTAAAATTATGGGGATTTAATAAATATCTAATAATAATATAAAAATGAAACTTTAAACATAGGAGGATAAACTTGAAAATGAAAAGTATATCTGAACATGTGATTCCTTAAGTTTCAATAAAGGTTATCCATGGTGATAGAATTGTACATAGGGTTATTTATAAAGTTTTCTAGTCCTAAACTCCAAAAATAACTAGACCATCCTCTAATAACAACTATAATGAACCTAACCTTTTACGTGATTTTAATCATAATTAACCATCAAATAC
Organism: Viscum album; assembly: GCA_963277665.1. Classification (NCBI taxonomy): domain Eukaryota; kingdom Viridiplantae; phylum Streptophyta; class Magnoliopsida; order Santalales; family Viscaceae; genus Viscum; species Viscum album. Next base: position 334,876,547 of record OY728145.1, on the reverse strand, counting down.
AAGCCGAGGATTGTAAAGTCTAGTATCTTTAGAATATTAGGTACATAATTAGAAAGCATGAAATAAAAACATATTTTATTTAATATCCATAACAAGATCATAACTTAATTTTATCTCCTATATCTTTATAGCATAACCTAGGAAAATACACAGACAAAAGGGATGATCAAAAGGCCCAGTAAGGGAATAAACATAGAAATAAAGCACATCACATGGGTAAAAAAGGCATAACATGATGATATAAAAAGGTATGGAACAAGAATATAAGGAATAATTACATGTAGAACATGGGATCATGTAATAATAGCGTCATAGTAATGTGGAAACAACATGAAATATGACATAATCATGAGTCAAGGCTAACTACCAAGGACATTGCACATGGAGAACAAAGTCCCATAAAGGAATTAGGTTTACTCCATGTCCCAACATGACGTCTCATGAGACTAAAAAATTCCCAATATATTGGATATCTATTTGGGTTCACCCATAATAAAATTTTCATGCATATGTATTTTATGTGAAAATTCATATATAAGGAATAAACATAAGGGTTACACATGGGAAGAAATGGATATCATAACCATGTTAAAAAACATAACCAAAGGGGATATCATAATGGTGTCCATGAATGAATGGATTTAAATCATAAATGGACATTAATAAGGTAAAATAAGAATATTTCATGATAAATTATGTCCAAATAAATTTAAAACATGTAAAAATATTGTTTAAGAAACTTTAGAAATGATCCACTCTGGTGCAGTTTAATGGAAAATATAATAGTTTTTAAAGAGGAAAAAGGAATAATTTTTTGCATAAAACTATAAATGAACTAAGATATTTTCCCATGAAAAAAAAGTGATTTTATAAAAATATTGGTGTCTTAAAACATATTATGGATGGTACTTTAAAATGGGTAAGAAATTGGGAAGTTCCTTTTAATCTGGTTAGCTTATCGGGAGGAATTGAGATGGGAACCTTATAAAATGTGTATTTACCCATCAAATAAAAAATAATTGAGATAGGTAAATATTTTTGGAACATAAATATAGAATTTATGATGAGTATATAAAAAAATTAATAATTAAATTGGGTTAAAAAGAGAGAAAGCGTAACCTGAAAGAAAAAATGGGGGTTTGGAGAGAATCTCTTACCTTATGTATGAAAGTGTTTTTCACTTGCACTTAATATCATGGATAATGAAATTAGATTCATTAATAATTTAATTAATAACCTATTAAAATTTTATTTTACTTATTATAATTATATTAAGTTCATTTATGTCATTTTTTAGGAGTTATAATATTTAATTTCATCATTTGAGAGTGTTAGTTTCCTTGGTTTTCATGATTGGTTTGTCTGTATACATGTATGAAAGATCATGTAAAATGGAAATATTTATATATAATTAAAATTATATGTTATTAATGAACTTATAGAAGATTAAATGGTCTTATATTTCAGGTATGAGTATGATTCATTTGATAAAAAGTTAATGATAACTGTTTAGATTATTTTAGTGTTTTTTCGATCATCACAAACTAATTTTGTTTTATTATTTAATATTATGCATATATACTAGTTACAAAACATTAAATAAGTTTTAATACATATATTATAATCTTTTTTAACCATAAAAATGGTTTTATGACCATCCTTTAAGGTGGTATTAGAAAATGAAAAATCATTGTCCATGAAGGTGGTGAATCGACACCTCACAGATGATGTTTTCATTTTTATTAAAAAAAAGGGAAGAGAAGAGAATTGATGGTGGATATACCATTAACGTAATAAAATTAAAATATATAAATGATATTTGAGATTTAATTCCAATTCTGGATAGTTATGTAAGGATATGATAATAAAAGAAAAGAAATTAAAGAGAAATTAAAAGAAAACAAAAGAGGATTTTACGTCTTGAACTTCTTCTCCTTGTGAACCTCCTTAGGGCAATTGAGTTTGGTATTTTGTTGAGAAAAAAAATATCCTAGAAATGGGGGAGAGTCTTGGGAGAGTATTGGGTATAATTTTTTCAAGCTTCAAGTCTTTGGAGGTGTGAGGAGAAGGGGTGGTGAGGGGTGGTATTTATAGCGGAGGAGAGGAGTGTTTTTTATTATTTTATTCAATTGTTTATTATTTTGGCTCAATACTAGAAATAGAATTGATTATTATGACTAAGTAAAGAAAATAGTGCATGTTTGTTTGAAACAATGGTTGATTACCTCATCCATACATCATCCATGACTCAATAATTCATGTATTTAGCTTATATTGTAAATTATCATATTTCACTATTCACAAAAAAATCAACTATTTTAGAAAAATACAAAAAATTAACCCTAAAATTTTTTTGACATAAATATTTCAAAAATGGACCCCATTTTATGAAAATAATTTTCTAAATATAATAAATATTATTTTTAATTAAAATCATCATTTATTTGGAAAATACCGATTTAAAATTTACAACTGATTTTATGACACTTTAAAATTTTAATTAAAGTCTCATAAAATTGATTATAATCATAACATAAAAAAATATTAATTTATTAATATATTTCATTAAAATAAATTTTATTTTAAATCATTATATTATTTATAAAATTGTAAATAAACATTTATATTTCACAAAAATACCAACACTTGATTTATCATTTTTAAAACATTTATTTACTTATTCCAAGATATAAATATATCGTATTTTCATTTATAAGATGTCTAAATTTTATTTATACTTTCATAGGTGATGTTACTATTCTATTGGTTGGTTTACTATTCTTAATGGTCACATTACTATTCTAACGGTCAAGTTACTATTTTATTGGTATTGGTTCCTTAATTTATATAAATACTTTTTATCTTATTAATTATTCATTTATAAAGTTTGTATTGTATTATATATATTATTTTATGAGATTTATACTATATAACATGATTATAAGAAGGTAATTTCCATTGATAAAATTTTGGTTCGTTACATTCTTCCCCCTTATGAAATTTCGCCCTCAAAATTTCATTTTACATTTTAAGGTGAAAACATGTGAGGGTACTTCTCTTTCATTACTTACTATGGTTCCCATGTTTCCTCTTTATACTTATGGTTTTACCATAGTACTTTGACTACGTGAGTAGTCTTTTTGCATAAAAATTTGTCTCTATGATCCAAGATCTTCACCAGCTACTCTTTATAAATAAGATCGTTCTTCAGTTGTACCACCTTTAGATTCAGTACATGTGAGGGATTTTGTATGTAATTTCTCAAGAGGGATATGTGGAATACATCATGTACTTGACACATAGTAGGTGTAAGTTCTAGTTGATAGGCCACAGCTCCTACATGATCAATAATCTAAAAGGATCCATTGTACCTAGGACTTAGCTTTCCTTTCTTCTAAAATCTCATGATCCTATTCTATATATATATGTAGAGGAATACCATGTATCCAACCTTAAGCTATGGGTCTCGTAAATGATTATCTACATATATCTTCTTTCGAATTTGGGATTCCATGATGTGTTTTTGAATGGTTTTCACCTTTTCCACCACTTCTTTGACCATTTCAGGTCATATCAGCTTATATCCACTGACTTCATACCACCATACTAGTGTTATGAATATTTTACCATAAAGGGATTCATATAGATCCATTTTGATACTTGATTGGAAACTATTTTTGTAGGAGAACTCGAATAGAGGTAGATTTTGGTCTTATCCTCCCTTGAATTCCATAGAATAATATCTCAACATGTCTTCCAGTGTCTGAATAGGTCACTCAGATTGGCCATCAGTTTGAGGATGATAAGACGTACTGATGTTCATCTCAGTGTTTAGAGAATGTTGGAGACTTTTCCAAAACTTAGAGTTAAATCTTAGATCTCAATCAGATACAATTGATACTAGTACTCCCTATAGTCTCACCACTTCTCTGATGTCTGTCTATGCAAGCTAATCAAGTGAGAAGCCCTATCGAATTGTGATAAAGTGATTTGTCTTTGTAAGATGGTCTATAATAACCCATATATAATTATTTCCTTTGGATGTATTTTGAAGTCCAGTGACAATGCCCATGGTGATTTTTTCCTATTTCCATGTTGGTATGGGTAATATTTGCATCATCATCTTAGAATCTTTACTTTAAGCCTTCACTTTTTGATATACCAATCACTTTGATGTATATTCAGTGGTCTCTTTCTTCATATTTTTTCACCAATAGTGCTCTTGGAGATCTAGATACATGTTTGTGCTTCCTATGTGAATAGAGAAATTTGAGCTATGTGTGTCATTTAGAATATATTTATTTATCTCTATATTATATGGTACACAAATTCATGATCTAAATATTACAACTTTTTTCTCTTAAATTTTGAACTCAGAGGATTTCCCATTTCTAATAGGTTCCACTTATGCCTGATTTTCCATATCATTTCTCTAAGTGTCCTTTATTTTCTCCATAAGTGATGGTTGAGTAATCATTTGATAAAGGATTTATTATGTTCCTTCCTTAATGATTCCCATTTCCATCCTTTAAATGTCTAATAATATTGGATCCTTATCAATTATCATCATTGATAATATTGCGTGGTCCTTTCAACCTAGAGAATATGTCACCTTATTTACTTTACTAGGATGGTAAAGGATTAAGAAACCATAATACTTGATGATCTCTAACCATCTTCATTGGAGAATATTAATCTCCTTTTATGTGAATACATATTTTAGATTCTTATTATTAGTATATATCTCATGTTTCTCCCCATAGAGATAATGCCTCCATATTTTCAACATAAATATCATATCCACCAACTCCAGATCATGTGTTGGATAGTTTTGCTCATGAATTTTCAACTTCCTTGAGGAATAGGCTATCACTTTATAATTTTTCATTATTACACAGCCTAAGACCTTATTTGAAGTATCATTGTATACCACAAAGAGTTACCCACTTTTCAGAAGTGTGAGTATTAGTGTTGTGATAATCCTCTTTCAACTCTTTGAATAATTCTTCACATTCACTGGTCTAGATAAACTTCACTCCCTTATGAGTCATCTTGGTTAATGGGTTTGAAAATCATGATAAGTTCTTCAAAAATCATCGGTGATACCTAGATAACCAAGGAAACTATGGATATCCATTACAAATGTTGTTTTGTCCTACTCTTCAATTTCCTTTATCTTGGAAGGGTCCACATATTCCTTTGCTGGTGATAACACGCCAAAATAATGATACTTACTCCATCCAAAACTCACATTTACTATACTTTTCATATAGTTTATCCCATAAAAATTTATTTATCATAGTATTAAAATGCTCCTCATGCTCCTCCTTGCTCTTGGAGTATATCATAATATCATCAATAAAGACTACCAATTTTTTTGTGGTAATCTCTAAATACTCTATTCATTAAGACCATGAAAATTGATTGATCATTAGTGAGTCTGAAGGGAATCACTGTGAACTTATAGTTTCCATACCTCATTCTAAATGTAGACTTAGGAATATATTCCTTATTCACCTTTAATTAGTGATATCCTAATCAAAGGTCCACCTTAGACAAATACTTAGCCCCTCATAGTTGATCAAACAAGTCATCTATCTATGGAAGGGGATATTTGTTATTTATCATGATTTTTCTAAGATCATGATAATTAAAGAAGAGTCGCATCTATCCATACTTATTCTTGAAAAATAGGACTGGTTCACCCCACGGTGAAGCACTCGGGCATATAAATCCCTTGTCCAGATTCTCCTGTAACTGCTTCTTTAGTTCCTCCAAACCGATGGTGTCTATTCTATAATGTGTCTTTTATATAGGCATAGATCCAGGTATAAGATCAATTAAGGACACATCCTCTCATTCAAGGGGAATAATTCTTCAAGGAACACATCAATGTAGTTTCTTACATTAGGAATGTCTTCAATCATGATTTTATCCTTTATCTCAATCATTTAATCTAGATATGCTTACTTATAAGGTAATAATATCTAAAATTTAGATGATGATTCTTATGGAGATTCATCTTCCTCCTTACATGTGTATAGAATTAGAGGATGCCTCAAAATGTGAAGAGTGATCTACCTTTACCAACAGTTGATGTTGTCTTTGTATAAAGATCTCTAATCCATGCCCAATATAGCATTAAACTCCACCAAAGTAAGTAAAATGAGATTTCATGGGACGTTCATTCTAAAAACATTAACTGAGGAGGAGTTATATACTTTGGATGCAATAATTTGCCTATTTCTATTCTCACATATAACTCAACCTCAATACTTTAAGGTGGTGTTTGAGTAGTTATACTAAAATTTCAAGATATGAAAGAATTCTAGAACCAGAATAAAATAGTGCATTTGCTATTCTTGAATGAATAACCAGCATACCTGTCACCACATCATTGTCGAGATCCACCTCAGTAGTAGTGATAAAATTTTCCCTTACTTGTTTCCATGTAAGTTATTTTTATTTATGGCCTCCAATAACCCTTGGCTTAGGGTAATGTCTCACATAATTCCCGTGTTTCTTGTAGTTGAAACATTTCACTACAGGTTGAGTTTAATCTGAACCTTCCTTTCTTCCTCCATATTTTGTGGCTTCTTCATATCCCTTTGGTAATTATTATCCAGATAACCCTTTCTTTCACATTTGAATCATCTCATGGTTCCCTTTAGACAGTTTTCATGATTCTTCTTCCCAAAAATTTGACACATGGGATGTTGGGTTTTCTTTCCATCATGGGATTTATCTATTGATCCTCCCATATTAAACTCTATTTTCCTCTTTTTATCTATGGAACAAAGATACCACTAAGATTCTATAATCTCCATTTCAACCTTAAGGGAACAACAAAAAAATCCCATCATAGCTGTCAAGGTCTTGAATTTTCAATGATTTTCATATACTCGGCTATAGTATTCTAAAGTAGTGATCCACCTTTATTTTGATGTTCACGACAAAGCTGGAGGTGTGCCTTACAAGCCTTGTAAACTTTTCTTCACACACCCCGATAGACTCATCTTACTTTTTCTTCAGTCTGAGTAACTCCCTTTCTATATTAAGATGGAGAGTTTGGAAAAAAAATTATTGAAAAATGTTTTCTTGAAATATTCCCATTCCATGGAATTAATTTCATCCTTGGACTTTGTGTTCTTAATTGGTTTCAACCACTAATCATCTTTCCCATCAAAACGATAGACCTCCAGCACAATTTTCTCTTCTTATAAGAACTAGAGGATAGAGAATATATTCTCAATGGAGTTAATCCATTGTTCCACAATGATGGGATCATAAGATACCCTAAATATTGGAGTCCTTTTTTAGCATGAATGTTTTAAATAAAACATTATCTTTCTTAGGAGAAGGAGGGATTTCCGCAAAATTAAAGTTATTATTCATAACTTGGGTCAGTTTTGTAGTACATTCATGAAGTTTTTATCTCCCTTTCCCATCATATTTGATATTTAATTAGGTAAATCATCACATTTATTATCAAATTTATTTTTGTAATGAGTTATCCTATTTCCTTCCAGTAACTAAGAAAAACAAAGTACAATTAGGGGGACTTAATACTTAGATAATAATAATATAAAAAGGAAACTTTGATTATAGAAGGATAAACTTTAAAATTAAAAGTATATCCTCACAAGTGATTCCCCAAGTTCTAATATAGGTTATCCATGGTGATAGAATTATCCCTAGGGTTTTGGATAAATTTTTCTAGTCCTAATCTCCAAAAATAACTAAACCATACTATGATACCAACTATAACAAACCAATCCTTTTACATTATTTTAATCACAATTAACCATAAAATAAAAACCAATGAACATAAATTCTAGTGTCTTTAGAAGATTAAGTACAAAATTAGAAAGCATGAAATGAAAAAATATTTTATTAAATATCCATAATGATCTCCTAAATTCATTTGAGATATGATATCTATATATTATAACATGAGAAAATACATAGACAAAAGGGATTATCTAAAAATCCTATTAAGGGAATAAACATAGAATTAAAGCATAACACATGGGTCAGAAGGCATAACATGATAACATAAAAAGGAATGGAATAAGAATAAACATAAGGATGAATAACATGTAGAACATGGGATCATGTAATCATATCATCATAGGAATGTGGTAAAAATATTCAACATTACATAAGCATGAGTTAAGGCTAACTGCTAAGACCATTACACATGGAGAACAAAGTCCCGTAAAGGAATCAGGTTTACTCTCTATCCAAACATGACATCTCATGAGAATAAACATTACCTAATGAATTGAAGCACTATCTAGGTGCATCCATAATTAAATGTTCGTGAATATGTGTTCCATGTGAATAATCATACATAAGGAACAAAAATAAGGGTTACCCATGGAAAGAAATAGGTATCATAATCATATCATAAAGCATAACCAAAGGGGATATCATAATGGTGTCCATGAAATAATATATTTGAATCATACATGTACATTAATAATAGAAAATAGGAATATATAATGATAAATTATGTCTAACTAAATTGAAAACATTTAAAAATAGTGTTTAAGAGACTTTAGAAATGAGCTACTTCGGTGCAGTTTAAGGGAAAATATAAAAGATTATTTAATGAGGGAAAAGGAATAATTATTTGCGTAAAACCATATATGAACTAAGATATTTTTTTCATGATAAAAATATTTTTGCCTTAAAATATATTATGTATGGTACTTGAAAATGGGTAAGAAATTGGGAAGCTCCTTTTAAGCGGGTTTGCTTATCATGAGGAATTGCGATGGAAACCTTATAAAACATGTATTTCCCCATAAAAGAAATAGTAATTAAGCAAAGAAAATATTTTGGGAACATACACACAAAATTTAGGAGTATTAAATATGAAATATTAAGGATTACATTTGGGTAAAGATAGATAAAGTGTAACCTGAAGGAAAAAATGGGGGTTCTGAGAGAATCACTTACCTTATGTCTGAAAGTGTTCTTCACTTGAACTTAATATCCTAGATAATTAAATTAGATTAATTAATAATTTAATTCACAACATATTAAACATGTATTTGATTTATTATAATTTTATTAATTTTATTTATGTATTTTTAGATGAGTTATAAGATTCAATTTCATTGTCCGGGAGTGTTTGTTTCCTTGGTTTTTATGATTAGATCGCTTGTATACATGTATTAAAGATCATGTAAAATGAGAATACTTATCCAGAATTAAAATTATATGTTATTAATGAAATTAAATAATATTAAATGGTCTTATATATCATTTTTTTATATGTGAGGATGATTCATTAGATAAAAATTTAATGATAACCATTTAGATAATTTTGGCATTTTTTCGATCATCACAAACTAGTTTTTTTATTATTTACTATTATGCATATATACTGGTTTCAGAACATTAAATAAGTTTCAATAAAAATATTATAATCTTCTTTATCCATAAAAAAGGTTTTATGACCCGAATTTAAGGTGGTATTATAAAACAAAAAATCATCATCCACGAAGGTGGTGAATCAACACCTCACGAACGATGTTTTCATTTTTAGAACAAAAGGGGAAGAGAAGAGAATTTATGGTGGATATACCATTAAAATAATAAAATTAAATTATGTAATATATACTATATTTATACTAGATTTATACTAGATTTATCATTCTACTTTAGGATAGGTATTTTAGGAGAGGATAATAAAATAAAATAAATTGAAAATAAATTAAAAGAAAACATAAGAGGATTTTACCTCTTTAACTTCTTCTCCTTGAGAACCTTCTTAGGGAAATTGGGTTTGGCCTATTTTTGAGACCAAAATCTTATGGACATGGGGGGAGAGGATTTTTTAGAATTTTTACAAGCTTCAAGGCTTTGGATGTGTGAGGAGAAGGGGTGGTGAGGGTGGTATTTATAGTGGAGGAGAGAAGTGTTTTATTATTTTATTCATTTGTTTATTATTTTTCCTCAATAATATCAATAGTGTTGATTATTATGACTAATTAAAAAAACTATTGTATGTTAGTTATAGAAAATGGGTGCTTACCTCATCCATTTATCCTCCATGACTCAATAATTCATGTATTTAGCTTATACCGTAAATTACTGTATTTCCCTATTCACCAAAAATTCAACTATTTTAGAAAAATAAAAAAAATAACCCTAATAATTTTTCTAAATGAATATTCTAAAAATTGAATACATTTTATGAAAATAATGTTCTAAATATTATAAATATAATTTTTAATTAAAATCATCATTTATTTGGAAAATACTGATTTTAAAATTATAACCGATTTTATGACACTTTGAAAATTTAATTAAAGTCTCATAAAATTATATTATAATAATATGAAAATAAAATATTAATTTATTAATAAATTTTATGAAAATAAATTTTCTTTTAAATCATTATATTAATTGTAAAATTATAAATGAACATTTATGTTTCAAAAAAATACCAACACTTAATTTATCATTTTTAAAACATTTGTTTACTTATTCCAAGATATAAATATATCATATTTTCATTTATAAGTTTACTAAATTTTATTTATACTTTTATAGGTGAGGTTAATATTCAATTGGTCAGTTTACTATTCCTAATGGTCGCATTACTATTCCAAAAGGCAAGTTACTATTCCATTAGTATAGGTCCTTAATTTATATAAATATTTCTTATTTCATTAATTATTAATTTATAAAGTTTTATTGTTTTCTCTATGTTATTTTATGAGGTTCCTACTATATGAAAAGATTATAAGAAGGGAACTTCCATTGATAAAATTTTAGGTCGCTACAAATTTAATGTAATAGTGTCCTAGAGTATTCATCGCATTGATAAGGTTGTAGCAGTTCCCCACTATGATGAAAACTTTAGAGTCATATGATAATATTATTAGATATAGTTCTATGGTTAGATAATGTTCTATTGTGGAACACATAGAATGTGACTGTCGGGTTTGAGTACTCATAAGTGGAGGACGCTTCTTCTCATGAATTTTTTACTTAGTAATCTCCAATACAGGAGATTATGAGTACAAACCCACCAGTAGGAATTTTTCATGTTTTGGTGTCATAGGATATTCCTATCTATGAGAATGTGTAATGGTCCTTAGACTTTAATATTATCATTTATTAATTCCATGACTCACTCACTTATATTTTCTAATAAAAACTATAATGACATGTGTTCACGATGAGGTAGGGTACGTTAAGTGCATAAAAATTGACATGTTATTAATGGTTAAGTTGACGAAGGATTTTTCCCTTACATATTTATGGAAGTTGATATCTCAACCCTTTTATTAGAATAAAATATTCTCATTAAATTTCATGGACATGGTGTATCAACGTGTTCATTTCTGGTAGTCAAAGAAAGATGTATTGATCACATAGGTTGATGACATGGATGTGAAACCCGCTTGATAAGATATTGTGACTAATGGATTATATTACACTATGAACATTCATATTTGGTTGTTTTCATTGTGACATTAAGTTATTTGAATTAGGTTCATTAAACCATTGCTAGATAGTAATCTTGTACTTTATGCAAGCTTCCCTAATGTCAATGAAAAATAATCATAGATTATCACAAAATAAGCGTTTCCATTAATATTTATTAGATTCTATTTGTATTTAATTAATAGAATAAATATTATTCTCAAGAATGAGGAATATTTTTATTCATGTTTTATCAATCATAAATATTTATTTATGAATAAGATATTTAATATTTATTCAGGTGTTTAATAAATATCAAGGAGTTCAAATGGACCATGACCGTGTCCGATGATGAATATTTATTTACAAGCTGGTAAATATTATTTATTGTTTCCTAGGTTAGGGAACACCACAAAATTATAATAATAATATTATTATTATTATTCATGGGTTTCATTAAAGAATATAATATTATTTAAGTTTTGACATGCAATTAAATAATATTTTAACCTAAACCCTAGATAAATAAATAGACAGTTGTGTCTATTATATAGGGTGGTATGAATATAGAGAATCATTGTTCACAGTGAAATTCTCTCTCGACTCTTCCATCACTCTCCCTCTCAATAAAGAGAAACACTAGAGAGATTCTTTCATGAGTGAAGGATGAGCGAACAACATGAACAACGCAAGACAATCAATTCTTTGCGATAGCACCTAAAAATCAATTGGTGTTGCTCAAATATCAAAGTAATATGTTTGGATCACCACTAGAGGGATTCTACACTTGGATCCTCACATCATGATAAAGGCAATCTGAAAAGGGTCTTTCAGTAAATCAACATCATCAACGAAGAAAGGATCCTAAGTCAGGGTATTTATTTTCATCATATCTAAATAAATTAATTATAAATTTAATATGAAATATCTTTTCTTGGGGTTTCAGGAAAATAAATATTAAAATAAATTTTAATATATCACCCACCACCGCATGCTTCTACTATGCCTAAAACCTACAATATATATAATATTGTTTTTAACATATAGAATATGAAACATATACATAATGTATATAATATATATTATATACAATATACAATATAAAATATACAATGTATAAAATTTATAAAATATTATTTTTAACATATACAATAATATATATATATATACACATGCAATATATGCATACAATGTATAATATATATTGTATACAATATACTATATATTATTATATATTATTGTGTATATATATAATATATTATTGTATATATAAATAATATATATATATTTATTAATACATACAATGTATATATTGATAATAATAATAAATAAAAATATATTATTAATATATTATAAACATATATATATGTATATATATGTATGTACAAATAAATATTATTAGCTGCGTTTTCTTAAAAGCATGACTAAATTTGCAACGTTTTTAAGAAAACATTGCTAAATTAAAAATTAGAACTATTTTAAAACATTGTTAAAAAAACTCGCTAATTTAGTTACATTTTTTCATAAAAAATTACTGGATTCAACATTAGCAATGTTTTTAGAAAACATCTCTAAAAAACATTGTTAACTGTTTATTTGTTTTTTGTAGTGTGGTGAATATAGTAAAGGAGGTGTTTGTTTTGACATAAAATTATTATAATAGAAGCATAATGATATTATTTTGATGTTTTTATAATGGTAAACCATATTTTAATATATTTTTATAAATATTGAAAAATAATAAGAAAAGTGAAAATGGTTGTTTAGGGTGGTGGTAGTCTGCACAGAGTACTATTAACATTTCCCTTACTCAATGAATTAGAGGGGTGAAGGTGGATAGTAAGTGATAATTTCAGATCCATAAATAAATTATATAAATCATATTTATTCATAAATTCCATCATTAATACCAATCATGATAGTTGGTGATGAAAAACCAAAATCTTTTCTTTGTAGAGGCAGTAATTTTCACACACACTAATGACAATTTTAATTTTTATTAGTAGATGGAAGATAATGAATAATGGTTGTATCATTATTATAATAACATTTCAAAATACTAATTATATTTAGGTTGTTATTATACTATGTTTATGTCATGATTTGACTGACTGGGGCCTGCCTAGTCGGTGGAAGGTTGGGCCGCAACTACCCCAAGCCTGCCACCATAGGCGAGGGGCTGGAAACAAGCCCCGAAAGGCATAACTAATATGGGAGGTATTTTATTAATGTACCTATGTTCACGCATCCAACCATATACATGTATAATTTAATATGAATAGAAATAAAATCAATGGAATCTAGAGTAATAATCATGCATGAAACAATCCTCTAGGGAATACAAAAGAGTATGGAAGTGCAATTCAAAAAGTACAAGGGAAAAATACACACCTAGACAAAAAATATGTCTCAACCTAATAATAACTAGAAAATTAAATACTAAGAGACCCCAACTCCATATCTCCAAGCCCCAACCACAGTACATGGTCAAATGCACTCGGGTATCCCTATTCTCCTCTAAAATCGTCATCAACCTATCTGTTGTCTGCATAAGGCATGACACATGTGGGCAAGGATCATGAAGGGGTGAGTATATACATACCCAATAGGACACCCCAAAAACTGGAGGGGGAAATAATATATACGGTAGAATAAAAAAACTCAACCCATAACAAGTGAGGAATGAAATCCAATACTAAAATAATAAATATATATAAATTCTCATAAAAAGAAGACCAAATGAGAGTGAAGGGGGATATCCATCTCACAACCCAGCCCAGGACAATGAGTTTTCTAAGAGTTCCAAAAAGGTCCACCAATGATTCCCATCATCTATTGTGTCTATCCGAAGAAGTATCCATGTGGAGCCACACCTCACCATTGTGTCACACAATCGAGGGGACACAATCTCGAGATAGAGGACTCATACCCTAGTACAATAGGAGGGTGACACTCAATATGTAGAGGACCCGTGCCATGACTCTATAGGTTAGTTTTACTCAGTAGGTATAGGACCCATGATTTGACTCCACATGAGGGTGTCACTCAATATGTAGAGGACCCATGATCTGACTCCAAGGGAGGGTTCCACTTTATAGGTAGAGGACACATGCCTTGAATCCTCAAGAGGGTGCCACTCGGTAGGTAGAGGAACCATGACTTGACTCCATTGGAGGTTTCCAATCAGTAGGTAGAGGACTCATGTTCTAATCTCGTAAGAGGGTGCCACTCAATAGGTAGAGTTCTTATGCCCTAACTCTGCATAATGGTTCTACTCTCTAATTCTCAATGTTGATCACTGCCATCATTGAGTGCCACCTAAAGAACCATTATGATCAGAACACATCACATCATATCTCAAAATCCACTATGAAGTCCACCATCGTATTCTATATGGAAAAACACTTAGGACGGGTTACTCGCGGTCCAAAATATGAGTCCAAATAAAGGATATGTGAGAGATATAAGATTCGTAAAGAAGTACATGACATTTAAGGGACCCACACGACATGTGGTCCCGTAATGATACCTAGTCGTGTCCTTTCCATCACACGTATCATTATCCATGTAGTAATACATGGAATATAAGGTATTAAATGGCATGTATTGGCCTCCTGGGGCCAAGCCATGTTCTCCCGGTCATGCCCATGTCCTTTGGGCCATGTTCGTGTACACTGGTCATATGCTAGTACATGGCATGTTCCCCACCCTACATAGCCTGTAGGGCCACATGGGCTCTTGGGAATGTAGACAATATAGATGTCAAGTCATAAAACTTGGGGTCACATGATGTGTCGGACCTCCACATGGCATGTGATATTTAACTCCATCGTAAAACCCTAGATGTCGAAGAAACTGGACCACATAGTGTGTGTTCTTCGGAATACACGGTGTGTAATCATGTTTTTCATAGAAAGTTAAATATAATTCACATTAATTGGATATGTTGATTACACTTCTAAACCCAACATTTGAAACCCCAAAAATATTTGAAACACCTCCAACCATTTATTTCGGCCTTCTATTGGGCGAAAATCGGAACCCGGTTCTCCTGCATGAAGCTTGGATGCTCCGACACATCTCTCGTGCCACTAAAATCTCCACTTTAAATCTTGATTCCATGAATCCATCACTTAAAACCCATGATTAATCCCTATTCATCTTTATATTTTCAAACCATTTTTTCACAAGTGAATCCTCTATGAATCTGGGGGTTCGATTGAGCTCAAACTCGCCCGACAATGTCAGACTATGGCTCACTAGGCCAACAAAGAATAATAAAAAGAACGATGAGGGAAAATAAAAAAACAAAGGTTAAATAATCATTAGCCAAGAGTTTTTGACCGAAAAATATAAATTTGGGGATAGTCAAGGTGAAAAATATGGAACAACGAGAATAATAAAATGAATAAACAATTTAAATCCTATATGCGGGCTCATGTAAAAGATTATTTAAACACGCATTGATGAAAATTTTTTATCATCCTCGATCATTTAATCATAGGGGTGGAAACCACAAATGATCAGTCTAACCTTAAGATTAGATCACTCATTGGTGAAGAATGAATTTTCCAAAGATGGGGAAGATTTTTTGCATTCGCTGAGCCTAAATTCGCCTTGATCTGGATGTCAATCACCATCTGATCTCAATCTACCAACAAAGAAAGGTGGAATCCTCCTCTAAATGGTCTCAGGATTATCCAGATAACCTTGTACATTTTACATAATAACTTATATATAAAGGGAATATGTTTTAGGTAATTTAATTAGTTAATTATATTAATTAATTAATTATTCACTTAACATACCCACCAACGACTGATTTATCTAAACATTCAGTACCGACCAACTTTAGGTCATGCCTGGAGTAAATTCTATACTCTAGATTAAACCATGGTCTCATATTTTTTATTTGAGACTCTATTTAGGTTATACTCTATCATTTATAAAAAAATGTGCACATGTGATATAAAATATATTCAATATTTTTATAAAATTAATTCCAAAAACATCGGGACTTGGAATCAGGTATAGTCTTTGCTTTTATCTCCAAAAATATTCCTTGATGTATTTCAAAGTCTTACAAGGAAAAAAGTTCTCTAAATCATTCCCTCCTTTAAAATTTCATCCTCAAAAAGAAAAAACAAAGAAAAAATTTTGGGATACCGAGCCTAAATCTGTATATCATGCTCCCAAGAACTCTACTAAATGCTCTCGTGTCTCCACAACACACAAACCAAGGGTATAGTTCATCCACACAGGATCCTCTATTATCAATCCTCGATTTCCACTAGGTTCTTGGTGAGAGTGGATCCATCCTCGATGTCTAACTCACCCCAGTCATTAATGTGTGTGGGATCATTCACGTATCTCCTCAAATGTGACACATGGAAAACATCATGTACTCGCTCCAACTATGGGTGAAAGATGAGGTGATAAGAAACCTCTCCAACCTACTAAAAGATCTCGAATAGCCTGATGAATCTCATAGATAACTTTTCTCCCTATACAAGTCTTTGTAATCCTCATCATAGGGAGACTCTCAGAAAATGTGGTCTCTCTGCTTGAACTCAAAGATCCTACAACTTAGATATGAATAAGATTTCTACTAACTCTGAGTTGTCCTCATTTGCTCGCAGATCATATAGACCTTATCTGTTGTCACCTGCACCATCTCTATACCAACAATATATGAATCACTAATCTTAGTCTAGCATAAGGGTAAAGTTCAAGGTCTCCCATACAGGGCCTCAAAAGGTGTCATGTCGATAGTAAAGTGATAACTATTATTATAAGAAAACTCCACCAAGTTTAACTATTCCTCGCATCTATAGATAATGTTTAACATAAAATCCATTAGCATATCCTCTAGTACCTGGATAGTGCGCTTGGTCTGGCCATCCTTATGGGGCTAAAAAGCTATACTCATCCTTATATGGGTCCCTAACTCCTCCTACAAGCCTCTCCACAACCCTGATGTAAATTGTGCATCACATTCTGAGATAATCATTTAGGGAACCCCATGAGGGTGCACAATTTCCCACATATATAACCATCCCAAACTCTCCACCGAACTCTACTCCCTGATAGAAAGGAAGTGGGCTGATTTCATAAGTCGGTCAACTATCACCCAGATGGAATTGTGGTCTCTCACTATCCATGGAAGCCTTGTCAAAAATTCTATATTTATGTAATCCAATTTCCACTATGTGATCTCAAGAAACTGTAATAAACCTTCCATAAATATATTCTCATCCTTCAGTTGCTAACATGTGAGGCATTGAGAGACAAACTCAACCTTACTATGCCTCATTTCATCCCACAAACAAATAGCTCAACCCATAGTAAGTGAGGAAATAAATCCAATACCCAAATAATAAATATATATCCTCATAAAAAGTATCTTGGGAGAGAGAGAAAGGGGATATCTATATCGCATCCCAGTCCTAGATGATGATTCTACTAACAGTTCCAAAAAGGTCCTACAATGATGCTCAAAATCTCACATGTATGTCTAAAGAAGTGTTTATGTGGAGCCACACATCTCCATTGTGTCGCACAATCAAGGTGACTCATGCCCTAGTACAATAGGAGGGTGCCACTTGGTAGAGGACTCATGCCTAAGAACTATAGGAGGATGTCACTTAATAGGTAGAGGATCCATGCCCTAACTCCGTAGGAGGGTTCCACTCAGTAGGTATAAGACCCATTCCCTGACTCTTCATGAGGGTGCCACTCATTAGGTAGAGGAATCATGCCCTGACTCTGCAAAAGGGTGTCACTCAATAGGGACAGGACTCATTCCCTGACTCTATGGGATGTTTCCACTCAGTAAGTAGATGACCCATTCCCTAACTCTGTAGGAGGGTTCCACTCAGTATGTAGAGGACCCATTCCCCGACTCTGTGGGGGTTTCCACTCTCTAGTTATCCTACCTGATAACTACCGTCTTCAAGCACCACCTAAAGAAGTGTCAAACTCATAACACCTCACATCATATCTCAAAATCCACTATGAATTCCACCATCACATTCTACATGTAAAAACACTTAGTATGGGATACTCGTAGGCCAAAATTTGAGTCCAAACGAAGGATATGTGAGAGATATAAGATTCATAAAGGAGTACACAGCATGTAAGGGACCCTCACAGCATGTGGTCCCATTATTCTACTTGGTCATGTACTTTAAAATACATGGATAACTTTTTATGTAGTACTACATGGTGTATAAGGTACTACACGATGTGTCTTAGCCTCCCGTGGCCAAGTCGTGTTATCCTAGCCATGCCTGAGTCCTTTGGGTTGTGTCTGTGTACACTAGCCATGTTCTAGTACATGGTGTGTGCCCCAAAGTACATGGATTTTAGGTCCACATGATATCCTATGATTTTACTCTCTATACAGGCCGATTCAGACAACTAGGGGCCATGCGTCATGTGTTCCCTTCACATGGCGTGGGTTATTTAACTCCATCACAAAACCCTAGTCGATGCTAATATCAGACTACACAATGTGTAGTAAAGTTTTTTATATAAAAGTTAGATCTTATCTACATGCCTCATATATTTTTATTATTCCAATGAATCCATCGCTTGACCACCCAAAAATGGTGGAAACACTTCCATCTATCAATTTTGGGCCTCTATTGGATGGAAATTGGAACCTGACTCTCCCACATGAAGCCAACACGCTCCAATGCATCTCTCATGCCACTACCATCTCCAATTTAGATCCAAAATCCACAAATACATCACCTGTATCCCACCATTCATCCTTATCCATCCTTAGATCATCAAAAAAAATCATGCAAATTTGCTGTGAATTTGAGGGTTCGATCTCTCTTGAACCCACCCAGTAATGTCGAACTGTGGCCCCATTGGCCAATGATGAATAAAATGAAGAAAGATGAGAGAAAATCACACAAAAAAGTTGTGAAAAAAAATTGGTCAAGCATTATTGACCAACAAATATAAATTTTGGGATATCCAGGGTGAGAAATATGACACAATAAAAATAATAAATTTAAAAATCAATTTAAAACCAATATGAAGGCCCATTAAAAGGATTATTTAAATGTGGATTGAAGAATGGTTTTGATCGATATCATCGTAAACCAAAAAAATATGTGTCATATCCTGATATTGGATTTCTCATTAGTGAAGAAAGTTCTTTCCAATGATGGGGATGAACAGTTGTGTTTGTTACACCTCAATTCACCTTGATCCGGATGCCGATCGTCGTCTGATCTCAACCCACCAATAAAGAATGGTGGAATCCTCCTATCAAAGGTCCCAGGGTTAGGTGGATAACCCTTATGATTCTTTGTAAAAGTTTATATATAGAGGTAAAATTTTTAGGTTGTTTAATGAATTAATTCGGTTAACGTATCTGCCAATGACCTCTTTATCTGAACATCCGACGCTGACCAACTTTAGGTCATTCCTAGGGTAAATCCTACACTCTGGATTCAACCATGGTCTCATATTTTTTATTTGAGATTCCTTTTAGGAGATATTATATCATTTCTAAAAAAATATGTGTGCATGATATAAAATATATTTAATAATTGTATAAAATTAATTTTAGGCGTACCAGGCCTCAGAATCACGCTTTGTCTCATCGCCTGGATTCAAAAATATTCCTTGATATATTTAAAAGTATTACAATTAAAACCAAGGTCTCTATAGGCTATTATTGGTTTATAAAGGAAATAACAATAAATAAGTGTTAATAAAGATATGATACCTACATTGAAACCTTAAACTTCCTCTTGATGAAGGCCTTAGATTTGAGGGAATTGGGATAATTTATGATGACCAGGGGAATTAGGGTGTGTAAAGGGATTCAATTAGAGGAAACTTACATAGTTTTTCAATGAAATTTTTAAATAGGATTGGATTATTAAACGGGTTTAAGTGATCTCTCTTTTATAATTGAGGAAGAGGGACTTTTCCATGAAAAATAATGGTTAGTGAGGGGTAAGAATGGAAAGTCCTGATAGGTAGGTGTGATAGGTGAGAGAAGTTTGGTAATACATGTAGTTAAGACATTATAGCCTAAAAAATATTTCTATAAGGCCTAAATTTCATGTTAATTTAGGAAAATTCGAGCCACCTTTGATCATTCATTTAAAAACTTATTAATCTTAATTAAATGTTAATCGTGTCAATTATTTTCTTAATAAAAATATAATTTGACCCTTGTTACCAAATTTATACATGATGAATCCAAATTTTGGATCTATTTAACCTAATTAAATTTCTAAATATGAAAAAATTAACTTTTAAATCAATACACATAATGTGATGAAAAGCTATTTTTCAGAAGAAAAAATGTCGTTTTAATCATCAAGTTCTCTTAATCATATTTAACATTGATTACCATTTAAATGAGTGATATTTAATTTTTATATATTTTTAAACATAATGTTATAGTTTTAATTTAAAATTTATTCATTTAATTTTAAAAATACACAATATTTAGAATAGTATTATTCCTTGAAAAATAATGGTTTTACTAGGGTAACCAATATTTACCCAAGGTAAATTAATATTTATGCCTAAAAATAAAGTGGCCCTTATTATATAATTTGGAACCAATTATTTTAAATTTAAAATCCATTTCATTTTATTCAAATTTATAAATTCTAATTTTAAAATTCTAATGTGTAATGTATTAAAAATATTTTTTGAGAAAATATTTTTTATGTTCTAAAATACCAAATTTAGATTTCTAATTTAAACATGATATTTTAAAATATATAATGTTACTTAAAATAAATACATTTAATCAAGAAAAAGGTTTCTTATGTTTTGGGTTATGGTTATATCCAAGTGATGTATTAAAATCCATAGTATTTTTTAAAACGGTATTTTGTTCAATTCACTTAAAAATAAAATATTTTAGAAAATTTTCAAAAAAACATTGTAAGATAATATGTCCATGATAAATCCAAAAATGATATTAATTTTTTCAAATTAGATCCTAAAATTGATAAATTTAACTTTAAAATAAAATCATAAAATATCATGAAAAATTGTTTTTCATAGGGAATAATTTTTTGGTATATTAACTATTATTATAAAATTAGTGTTAATCATGAATATATCAAACTTGAAAAATATACATTTTATAAAATACATTTTAAGCATAAAAAAGAATTTATTAGTTGCTTCTTTTTAGTAATTGAGTTCAATTTTTAAGGCAAATGTTTATTTTGTTTTGTTCTTATTTATATATATATATATATATATTAATTTATATATATTTCATACTTCTATTACTATTTTTGATACCTTTTAATTATATGGATACCTTATGATGGTATATATTATATTTTTTTTGGTGGTGTGTGTAGAGGAAATGATACTTAACACATATAATATTAAATATTATAAATTTAAGATGAAGCCTGGTGAGGCTATTTTTGACATGTATCTCAGGTTTATTTAAATTGTGAACACTATGATCTCTCTGGGAAGAGATGTTACTACCAAAGAACAAATTATGAGGATTCTGAAATGCTTACCTGATAGATGGAGAGGAACTTCTGTCTCAATTAGAGAATCATGTGACATCAGAAAACTCCATGTCAAAGACCTTATTGTAAAACTGATGATGTATGAGGAAGAGATGAAAGTCAACAAATAAGAAGAGGATGAATCTAAGAGAAAATCTATAGCCTTCAAGACTGCCACTTTTAAGAGAAAATACAAAGAGAAAGATCAATCTACTGTTGAGAACACAAGTAGTGAAGAATCGGCTTTAGATAATGATGAGGAGATGGCTCAGCTGGCTAAAAGATTCGAAAAATTCTATAGGAAAAATAATTTTTTCAGGAATCTCAATTATAAAAGAAAATATGATAACAAAGGTAGATGGAAGAAGGACTGGAAAAGAAATGAAAGAATGGAGGAGATAGTCTGTTATGAATGCAAAAGGAGAGGGCATGTCAAAGCTGAATGTCCTAAATTAAAGTATAAAATGAAGTATGAATATAAAGATAGTAACTATATTAAAGCTATGAAGTCCACCTAGAGTGCCTCTGAGGATAGCTCCAGTGAATCAGCATCATATCATGAAGATAAATATGACATGGAAAATATTTGTTTTATGAAAAATACATATGAGGTAACCTTAGACTCACCTTCACACAATTCTTATTATTCTGAAAATGAAAGTGAGTCTAAAATTATGACAAGTGATGAACTATTTGAATACTGTAACATTCTGGAAGAGACATGTAATGAACTTAAAGATAAATATAAATCTTTAAAGAACTAATTTTATGACACTTTGAAAAATTAATTAAAGTCTCATAAAATTATATTATAATCATATAAAAATAAAATATTAATTTATTAATATATTTTCTGAAAATAAATTTTCTTTTAAATCATTATATTAACTAAAAAATTATAAATGAACATTTATGTTTCACAAAAAATACCAACACTTAATTTATCATTTTTAAAACATTTGTTTACTTATTCCAAGATATAAATATATCATATTTTCATTTATAAGTTTACAAAATTTTATTTATACTTTTATAGGTGAGGTTAATATTCAATTGGCATGTTTACTATTCACAATGGTCACATTACTATTCCAACAGTCAAGTTACTATTCCATTAGTATAGGTTCCTTAATTTATATAAATACCTCTTATTTCATTCATTATTAATTTATAAAGTTTGTATTGTGTTCTCTATGTTATTTTATGAGGTTCTTACTATATAACATGATTATAAGAAGGGAATTTCCATTAATAAAATTTTAGGTCGCTACAAATTTAATGTAATATTTTCCTAGAGTATTCATCGCATTGATAAGGTCGTATCAGTTCCCCGCTATAATGAGAACCTTAAAGTGATATGATAATATTATTAGATATATTTCTATGGTTAGATAATTTCCTATTGTGAAACACATAGAATGTGACTGTCAGGTGTGAGTACTCATAATCGTAGGACGCTTCTTCTCGTGAATGTTTTACTTAGTAATCACCAATATGGAAGATTATGAGTACAAACCCACCAGTAGGAATTTTTCATGTTTTGGTGTCATCAGATATTCCTATATATGAGAATTTGTAGTGGTCCTTAGACTTTAATATTATCATTAATTTATTCCATGACTCACTCAATTATATTTTCTAACAAAAACTATGATGACATATGTTCATGATGAGGTAGGGTACGTTAAGTGCATCACAATTGACATGTTATTAATGGTTAAGTTGATGAAGGATTTTTCCCTTCCATCTTTATAGAAGTTGATATCTTAACCCTTTGATTGGAATAAAATATTCTCATTAAATTTCATGGACATGGTGTATCAATGTGTTCATTTTTGGTAGTCAAAGAAAGATATATCGAGCACATAGGTTGATGACATGGATGTGAAACTTGCTTGATGAGATATTGTGAAGAATGGATTATATTACACTATAAACATTCATATTTGGTTTTTTTCATTGTGACGTTAAGTTATTTCTCTTAGGTTCATTAAATCATTGCTAGAAAGTAATCTTGTACTTTAGGCAAGCTTCCCTAATGTCAATGAGAAATAATCGTAGATTATCACACAATAAGTGTTTCCATTAATCTTGATTAGAATCTATTTGTATTTAATTAATAGAATAAATATTATTCTCAAGACTAAGGAATATTTTTATTCATGTTTTATCTATCATAAATATTTATTGATGAATAAGATATTTAATATTTATTCAGGTGTTTAATAAATGTCAAGGAGTTCAAATGAACCAAGACCGTGTCCGGTGATGAATATTTATTTAAAAGATGGTAAATATTATTTATTTTTTCTTATGTTAGGGAACACCACAAAATTATAATAATAATAACAATATTATTATTCATGGGTTTGATTAAAGACTATAATATTATTTAAGGTTCGACATGCAATTAAATAATATTTTAACCTAAACCCTAGATAAATAAATAGATAGTTGTGTCTATTATGTAGGGTGGTATGAATATAGAGAATCATTGTTCACAGTGAAATTCTCTCTCGACTCTTCTATCACTCTTCCTCTCAAGAAATAGAAACACTAGAGAGATTCTTTCAAGAGTGAAGAACGAGCGATCAACATGAACAACGCAAGACAATCAATTCATTGCGATAGCACCTGAAAATCAATTGGTGTTGCTAAAATATCAAAGGAATATGTTTGGATCACCACTAGAGGGATTCTACCCTTGTATCCTCACATCACGATAAAGGAAATCTGAAAAGGGTCTTTCGGTAAATCAACATCATCAATGAAGAAAGGATCCTAAGTCAGGGTATTTATTTTCTTCATATCTAAATAAATTAATTATAAATTTAATATGAAAGATCCTTGCTTGGTGTTTCTGGAAAATAAATATTAAAATAAATTTTAATATATCACCCACCACTGCATGCTTCCACTATGCCTAGAACCTACAATATATATAATATTGTTTTTAACATATAGAATATGCAACATATACATAATGTATATAATATATATTATATACAATATAAAATATAAAATATACAATTTATACAATTTATAAAATATCATTTTTAACATATACAATAATATATATATACACATGCAATATATACAAACAATGTATAATATAGATTGTATACAATATACTATATATTATTATATATTATTGTGTGTATATATAATATATTATTGTATATATAAATAATATATATATTTATATTTATTAATACATACAATATATATATTGATAATGATAATAAATAAAAATATATTATTAATATATTATAAACATGTATATATGTACAAATAAGTATTATTAGCTGCGTTTTCTTAAAAGCATGACTAAATATGCAACGTTTTTAAGAAAACATTGCTAAATTAAAAATTAGAAATTTTTTAAAACATTGTTAAAAAACTCTCTAATTTAGTCACATTTTTTCATAAAACATTACTAGATTCAGCATTAGCAACGTTTTTAGAAAACATCTCTAAAAACACTGTTAACTATTTGTTTGTTTTTTTTAGTGTGGTGAATGTAGTTAAGGAGGTGTTTATTTTGACATAAAATTATTAGAAAAAATGCATAATGATATTATTTTGATGTTTTTATTATGGTAAACCACATTTGAATATATTTTCATAAATAATGAGAAATAATAAGAAAAGTGAAAAATGGTTGTTTATGGTGGTTATAGTCCGCAGAGATCACTATTAACATTTCCCTTACTCAATGAATGAGAGGGGTGAAGGTTAATAGTAAGTGATAATTTTAGATCCATAAATAAATTATATAAATCATATTTATTCATAAATTCCATCATTAAGACCAACCATGATATTTGGTGATGAAAAACCAAAAGCTTTACTTTGTAGAGGCAGTAATTTGCTCACACACACTAACGACAATTTTAATTTTTATTAGCAGATGGAAGATAATTAATAATGTTTGTATAATTATTATAATAGCATTTAAAAATACTAATTATATTGAGGTTGTTATTATACTATGGTTATGTCATGATTTTACTGACTGGGGCCTGCCTGGTCGATGGAAGGTCGAGCCGCAACTACCCCAAACCTGGCACCATAGGCCAGGGGTTGGCAACAAGCCATGAAAGGCATAACTAATATGGGAGGTATTTTCTTAATGTAACTATGTGAATTCATACAACCATATACATGTATAATTTAATAGGAATGGAAAGAAAATCAATGGAATCTAGAGTAATAATCATGCATGAAACAATCCTCTAGGGAATAAAAAAGAGTATGGAAGTGCAATTCAAAAAGTACAAGGGAAAGATACACACCTAGACAAAAAAGATGTCTTAACCTAAAAATAAATGGAAAAGTAAATACTAATAGATCCCATCTCTAGATCTCCAATCCCCAACTACGGTACATGGTCAAATGCACTCAGTTATCCCTATGCTCCTCTAAAATAATCATCGACCTATATGTTGTCTGCATAAGGCATGACACGTGTGGGAAAGGATCATGAAGAGGTGAGTATATACATACCCAATAGGAAACCCCAAAAACTGGAGGGGGGAAATAATATATACGATAGAAGAAAAAAAACTTAACCCATAACAAGTAAGGAATGAAATCCAATACTAAAATAATACATATATATATGCTCATAAAAATAAGACAAAATGAGAGTGAAGGGGGATATCTATCTCACAACCTAGCCCAGGATAATGAGTTTTCTAAGAGTTCCAAAAAGGTCCACTAATGATGCCCATCATCTAGTGTGTCTATCTAAAGAATTATCCATGTGGAGCCACACCTCACCATTGTGTCACACAATCGAGGGGACACAATCTCTAGATAGAGGACTCATGCCCTAGTACAATAGGAGGGTGCCACTCAATATGTATAGGACCCATGCCCTGACTCTATAGGTTAGTTCCACTCAGTAGGTATAGGACCCATTATCTGACTCCACATGAGGGTGTCACTCAGTAAGTTGAGGACCCATTCCCTAACTCTACAGGAGGGTTCCACTTTGTAGGTAGAGGATCAATGCCCTGAATCTGCAAGAGGGTGCCACTCGGTAGGTAGAGGAACCATACCCTGACTCCATAGTAGTTTTCCAATCAGTAGGTAGATGACTCATGCTCTGATCTCGTAGGAGGGTTCCACTCAATAGGTATGGTTCCTATGCCCTGACTCTGTATAATGGTTCTACTCCCTAATTATCAATGATGATCACTGCCATAGTTGAGTGCCACCTAAAGAACCATCATGATCGGAACACATCACATCATATCTCAAAATCCACTACGAAGTCCACCATCATATTCTATATGGAAACTCACTTAGGGTGGGCTACTCGTGGTCCAAAATATGAGTCCAAATAAAGGATATGTGAGAGATATAAGAATTGTAAAGGAGTATATGACATGTAAGGGACCCACACGACATGTGGTCTCATAATGCTACCTAGTCGTGTCCTTTCCAACATATGTATCATTATCCATGTAGTAATACATGGAATATAAGGTATTAAACGGCATGTCTTGGCCTCCTGAGGCCAAGCCATGTTCTCTTGGTCATGCCCGTGTCCTTTGGGCCTTGTTCATGTACACTGGTCATATGCTAGTACATGGCATGTTCCCCAACCTACACAGCCTGTAGGGCCACATGGGCTCTTTGGAATGTACTCTATATTCATGTCAAGTCATGAAACTTAGGGTCACATGAAGTGTGGGACCTCCACCCAACATGTGATATTTAACTCCATCGTAAAACCCTAGCCGCAGAAGAAACCGGACTACACAGTGTGTGTTCTTCAGACTACATGGTGTGTAATCGTGTTTTTCATAGAAAGTTAAATCTACATCACATGACTTGGATATATTTATTCAACTACTAAATCCACCATTTGACCACCCAAAAATATTGGAAACACCTCCAACAATTGATTTTGGCACTCTATTGGCAAGAAATCGGAACCCGGTTCTCCTGCACGAAGCCTCGATGCTCCAACACATCTCTCGTGCCATAGAAATCTACACTTTAAATCTTCAATCCATGAATCCATCACCTATATACCATGATTAATCCATATTCATCCTTATATTTTCAAAACATTTTTCACAAGTGAATCCTCTATGAATCTGGGGGTTCGATCGAGCTCGAACTCGCCTGACAATGTCAGACTATGGCCCACTAGGCCAACGAAGAATAATGAAAATAACGATGAGGGAAAAGAAAAAAAACAAAGTTTCAACAATAATTGGCCAAGATTTTTTCACCAAAAAATATAAATTTGGGTATAGTCGGTGTGAGAAATATGGAACAACGAGAATAATAAAATGAATAAACAATTTAAATCCTATATGTGGGCTCATGTAAAGGATTATTTAAACATGGATTGAAGAAAGGTTTTGATCATCCTCAATCATTTAATCATAAGGGTGGAAACCCAAAATGATCAGTCCTACCTCAATATTAGATCACTCATTGGTGAAGAATGAATTTTCCAAAGATGGGGATGATTTTTTGCATTCGTTGAGCCTAAATTTGCCTTGATCTGAATTCCAAACATCATCTAATCTCAATCCACCAACAAAGAAAGGTGGAATAGTCCTCTCAATTTTCTCAGGGTTATCTGGATAACCGTGTAGATTTTCTGTAATAATGTATATATAAAGGGAATATGTTTTAGATAATTTAATGAATTAATTAAATTAAATTAATTAATTAATTAATTCACTTAACATACCCACCAACGACTGCTTTATCTAAACATTCAGTATCGACCAACTTTAGGTCATGCCTAGAGTAAATCCTATACTCCAGATTAAACCATGGTCTTATATTTTTTATTCAAGACTCTATTTAGGTCATATTATATCATTTATAAAAAAATGTGCACATTTGATATAAAATATATTTAATATTTTTATAAAATTAATTCTAGAAATATCAGTACTCGGAATCATGCATCGTCTCAGCTTTTGGCTCCAAAAATATTCCTTGATATCTTTCAAAGTCTTACAAGGAAAAAAAGGTCTCTAAATTATTCCCTCCTATAAAATTTCATCCTCAAAAAGAAAAATCAAATCAAAAAGTTGGGGATACCGAGCCTAAATCTGTATATCCTACTTCCAAGATCTCTCCTACAGCTCTCATGTCGCCACAACACACAAACCAAAGGTATAGTTCATCCACATAGGATCCTCTACTACCAATCCTCGATTGCCACTGGGTTCTTGGTGAGAGTGGATCCATCCTTGATGTCTAACTCACCCCTGTCAATAATGTGTGTGGGATCATTCATGTATCTCCTCAGATGCGACACATGGAAAACATCATGTACTCGCTCCAACTGTGGGTGAAAGATGAGGTGGTAAGAAACCTCTCCAACCCTCTAAAATATCTCGAACAACTTGATGAATCTTGGAGATAACATTTCTCCCTAGAAAAATATTTGTAATCCTCATCATGGGGAGACTCTCTGGAAAACATGGTCTCCCTTCTCAAACTCAAAGATCCTACAAATTAGATACGAATAAGATTTCTACCTGCTCTGAGTTGTCCTCATTTTCTCGCAGATCACCTAGACCTTATCCATTGTCACCTGCACCATCTCTAGCCTAACAATATATGAATCACCGATCTTATTCCAGCATAAGGGTAACCTGTAAGGTCTCCCATACAGGGCCTCAAAAGGTTTCATGTCAATAGTAAAGTGATAGCTATTATTATAAGAAAACTCCAACAAGTTTAACTATTCCTCCCATCTCTAGCCAAAGTTTAACACAAAATCCATTAGCATATCCTCTAGTACCTGGATAGTGTGCTTGGTTTGGCCATCCTTCTGGAGCTAAAAAGCTATACCCATCCTCATATGGGTCCCTAATTCCTCCTACAAGCCTCTCCACAACCGTGATATAAACTGTGCATCAAATTATGAGATAATCATTTAGGTAACCCCTTGAGGGCGCACGATTTCCCATATTTAAAACCATCCCAAACTCTCCACAAAACTCTACTCCCTGATAGAAATGAAGTGTGCTGATTTCATAAGTCAGTCAACTATCACCCATATGGAATTGTGGTCTCTCACAGTCCATGGAATCCTTTTCACAAATTCTATATATATGTAATCCCATTTCCACTATGTAATCTCAAGAAACTGTAACAAACCTTCCATAAATAGGTTCTAGTCCTTTATTTGCTAACATGTGAGGCACCGAGAGACAAAATTAACCTTTTTATGCCTCATTACATCCCACAAAAAAATATCTCAACCCATAGTAAGTGAGTAAATAAATCCAATAGTCAAATAATACATATATATGCTCATAAAAAGTAGCTTGGGAGAGAGAGAAAGGGGATATCTATATCACATCCCAGTCCAGGATGATGATTCTACTAACAGTTCTAAAAAGTTCCTACAATGATGCTCAAAATCTCACATGTATGTCTAAAAAAGTGTTTATGTGGAGCCACACATCGCCATTTTGTCGCACAATCAAGGGGACTCATACCCTAGTACAACAAGAGGGTGGCACTTGGTAGAGGACTCATGCCCTAGAACTATAGGAGGATGTCACTCAATAGGTAGAGGATTCATGCCCTAACTCTGTAGGAGGGTTCCACTCAGTAGGTATAAGACCCATTCCCTAACTCTGCATGTGGGTGCCACTCAGTAGGTAGAGGAATCATGCCCTGACTCTGCAAAAGGGTGTCTCTCAATAGGAACAGGACTCATTCCCTGGCTCTATGGGAGGTTTTCACTCAGTAAGTAGATGACCCATGCCCTAACTCTATAGGAGGGTTCCACTCAGTACGTAGAGGACCCATTCCCTGACTCCGTGGGGGGTTTCCACTCTCTAGTTATCCTCCCTAATCACTACCGTCTTCGAGAACCACCTAAAGAAGTGTCAAAATCATAACACCTCACATCATATCTCAAAATCCACTATGAATTCCACCATCAGATTCTACATGTCAAAACACTTAGTATGGGATACTAATAGGCCAAAATTTGATTCCAAATGAAGGATATGTGAGAGATATAAGATTCATAAAGGAGTACACAGCATTTAAGGGACCCACAGACCATGTGGTCCTATTCTTCAACTTGGTCATGTTCTTTCCAATACATGGATCACTAGCTATGTAGTACTACATAGCGTATAAGGTATTACATGATGTGTCTTATCCTCTTGGGGCCAAGTCGTGTTCTCCTGGCCATGCCCATGTCCTTTGGGTTGTGTCTCTATACACTAGCCATGTTCTATTACATGGTGTGTGCCCCACCCTACATGGAATGTAGGGCCACATGATAACCTGTGATTTCAATCTCTATACATGCCGATTCAGACAACTAGGGTCCATGCATCATGTGGTCCCTTCACATGGTGTGTGGTATTTAACTCCATCACAAAACCCTAGTCGATGCTAATATCAGACTACACAATGTGTAGTCAAGTTTTTTATAGAAAGTTAGATCTTATCTACATGCCTCATATATGTTTATTATTCCAATTAATCCATCACTTGACCACCCAAAAATGGTGGAAACACTTCCATCCATCGATTTTGGGCCTCTATTGGCTAGAAATCGAAACCTGACTCTCCCACGTGAAACCAACACGTTCCAATGCGTCTCCCATGCCACTACCATCTCCACTTTAGATCCCAAATCTAAAAATCCATCACCCTCATCCCATGATTCATCCTTATCCATCCTTATATCATCAAAAAAATCACTCAAATCTGCTATGAATTTGAGGGTTCGATCTCTCTTGAACCTACCCAGCAATGTCGAATTATGGCCCTTTTGGGCAACAACGAATAACGTGAAGAAAGATAAGAGAAAAACACAAAAAAAGTTGTGAAAAAAAATTTCAATAATTATTGACCATCGAATATAAATTTTAGAACATCCGGGGTGAGAAATATGACACAATAAGAATAATAAATTGAATAACCAATTTAAATCCAATATGCAGGCTCATGCAAAGGATTATTTAAATGCAGATCAAAGAAAGGTTTTGATCAGGACTAATAATTTAATCATATGGTCAAAAACCAAAAAAATTATGTGTCCTACCTTGATATTGGATTGCTCATTAGTGAAGAAATTTCTCACCGATGATGGGGAAAAACAGTTGCGTTTGTTACACCTCAATTCACCTTGATATGGATGTCGGTTGTCGTTTGATCTCAATCCACCAGTAAAGAATGGTGGAATCCTCATATCAAAGGTCCTAGGATTAGGTGGATAACCCTTATTATTCTTCATAATAGTGTATATATAGAGGTAAAATGTTTTAGGTTGTTTAATGAATTAATTAAATTACTTAACTAATTAATTCCCTTAACGTATCTTCCAATGACCTATTTATCTGAATGTCCGGCGCTGAACAACTTTTGGTCATGCCTAGGGTAAATCCTACACTATGGATTCAAATATGATATAATATTTTCGATTTGAGACTCCTTTTAGGATATATTCTATCATTTCTAAAAACTGTGTGTGTGTGATATAAAATGTATTTAATAATTGTATAAAATTAATTTTGGGCACACCAGGACTCAGAATCACACTTTGTATCCGACCCTAGATTCAAAAATATTCCTTGATATATTTAAAATTATTACAATTAAAACCAAGGTATCTATAGGCTATTATTGTTTTATAAATGAAATAACAAGAAAGAAGTGTTAAGAAAGATATGATACCTACATTGAAACCTTAAAATTCTCCTCGATGATGGCCTTAGATTTGAGGGACTTGGGATAATTTCTTATAACCAAGGTAATTAGGGTGTATAAAGTAATTCAATTAGAGGAAACTTACATAGTTTTTCAAGGAAATTTTTAAATAGGATTTGAGTATTAAAAGGGTTTAAGTGATCTCTCTTTTATAATTGAGGAAGAGGGACTTTTCCATGAAAAATAATGGTTAGTGAGGGGTAAGAATGGAAAGGCATGATAGGTAGGTGTGATAGGTGAGGGAAGTTTGGTAATAAATGTAGTTAAGACATTACATCCTAAAAAATATTTCTATAAGTTCTAAATGTCATGTTAATTTAGGAAAATTCGAGCAACGTTCGATCATTATTTTAAAAACTTATTACTCTTAATTAAATGTTAATCATGTCAATTATTTTCTTAATAAAAATATAAGTTGACCCTTATTACAAAATTTAGATATGATGAATAAAAATTTGGGATCTATTTAAACTAATTAAATTTCTAAATATGATAAAATTAACTTTTAAATCAATACACATAATGTGATGAAAAGCTATTTTTTAGAAGAAGAAAAATGTCGTTTTAATCATCAAGTGTTCTTAATCATATTTATCATTGATTACCAATTAAATGAGTGATATTTAATTTTTATAGATTTTTAAACATAATATTATAGTTTTAATTTAAAATTTATTCATTTAATTTTAAAAATACACAATATTTAGAATAGTGTTATTCCTTGAAAAATAATGGTTTTACTAGGGTAATTAATATTTACCCAAGGTAAATTAATATTATGCCTAAAAATAAAGTAACCATTATTATATAATTTGGACCCAATTATTTTAAATTTAAAATCAATTTCATTTTATTCAATTTATAAAAAATAATTTTAAAATTTTAATGTGTAATGTATTAAAAATAATTTTTGAGAAAATATTATTTATGTTCTAAAATATCAAATTTAGGTTTGTAATTTAAACATGATATTTTAAAATATATAATGTTAATTAAAATAAATATATTTAATAAATAAAAAGGTTTCTTATGTTTTGGGTTATGTTTATATCCAAGTAATGTATTAAAAACACAGTATTTGTAAAAATGGTATTTTGTGTAATTCACCTAAAAATCAATTATTTTAGAAAAATTTCAAAAAAAAATTATAAGATAATATGGCCATGATAAATCCAAAAATGATATTAATTTTTCCAAATTAGATCCTAAAATTTATAAATTTAACTTTAAAATAAAATCATAAAATATCATGAAAAACTATTTTTTATAGGGAATAATTTTTTGGTATATTAACTATTATTATAAAATTAATGTTAATCATAAATATATCAAACTTGAAAAATATAAATTTTATAAAATACATTTTAAGCATAAAAAAGAATTTATTAGTTTCTTGGTTTTACTAATTAAGTTCAATTTTTAAGGTCAATGTTTATTTTGTTTTGTTCTTATATATATATATATTAATTTATATATATTTCATAATTCTATTATTATTGTTGACACCTTCTAATTATATGGCTACCTTATGATGGTATATATTAGATTTGTTTTTGGTGGTGCGTGTGGAGCATACCATAGAACATGATATTTATTTTAGGAGAAAAACTTTGGTCGTTACAACTTCCATCATGTTATTCAATGATCTTCAAGATTTTTAATTCTCTAGTCATATGAGATAAACAACCACTATCAAGTATCCGTGGATTAATCCTCTTTATTAATTTAAGATCCACCTCAACAAGGAATGTATTCCCCATTTTATCTATTCTCTAAACCTTTTAATTTCTATTGTTCTGAAGAGTTTAACCTAGAATCATTGTCATAAAGTTTTCATCACAGTGACCTTATCGATCACACCTTCCATGGATTTCTTCCAAGTAATCAAAACTATTGTGAGTAGGAAATATTTATGGATTTATATTCACAGTTTGCTTCTTCTAGGAAATATTACTCTTATTCATCATATATATCCCCCTAAATTATTATCTTATTTGATTCCATGAAAGTGATATGTTATACTATAAAACATAAGATTTATGACCAAAGCCACCACAATGTGAATAATAGCCATTAAAACCTGATCTTCTATAAGAATGATAGGCCTATCTATAAAAATATGTTTGTTGTATAGGATCATTCTAGCCTTAATTTGGTATTTGTTTTGAGGAACCCTATTTTCTATACTTATCCCCAACTCCCTTTCATAAAGGAGTAAGGTTTTCATGACATTTTTTCACCCATACAAGTCCAATTTTTCTTTTAGGACCTACATTGTTAGGAAAAACTAATTTGGTAACATTGGAACAACCATGAATAGTTTGTGCCTTTTTATATAGCCTATCTTTCCCAAAAAGTTTATATGATTCAACCTGAACATTAATGGATTTATTTTAATTATATATCATTTTTTTAGGATCTATTCAACTTCAATACACCTTTATTATGTATTTCTTAATTATTATTTCAACTACAGTTAACTTCTCTCCAATATATTTTTGAAGTTCCCATTAGTATTTGAAAGTGTTTTATTTATTTTTAACACTGTTTGAAATAATGTTTTTGAGTTGGGTTGTAGAGTTTATAAATATGGAAATATGAGTCTATAGATTTATAATTTCACCATTAGAAGATTCATCTTGAGTAATACCAAATTAATATTCATTGGAAGTTGAGATATATGGAAGTAGGAACCAGAGGTTGGAGGATGGAGGTGAGTTGAACTAAAGAAAGGTAGAACTAGTAATATATAAATTATAAGTGAAATCACTAGAATTTTCCAAGTGACTTCACTTGAACATTGTAAAGTGATAGCTATTATGATGATGTTGAACTGGATGTTCAAAGTATGTTATTCACAAAGTAAGGTTCATGATTCTATCTAAGATCTATAGATGATTTGAAAACCTTTAATTCCAAGTTTTGAGGGATCTTTGACATAAACAAATATTGATATGTTTGGAATATATTGAAGGTGTCTAATTAGATACTTGAAGTGAATAAGAGTTTCAAATTAAAGACCGCATATTCCCCACTTTTATCAGAGAGTGTCTGGTTATATAAATGGGGAACTACCTTTGAGAAAATGTTCTTGATTGGGTTATTATAATCTCTTATAAGTTTTGAGTGAAGAAGATAACAAATTATCTAACTAGAATTCACTGAAAGTCATTTTGAGTTGAATAAGGAGATCATAGAGTTGATTTTTTTCAAAAGCAGAAGTATCAAAAGAACAAAGTTCTAGAATTTGAAGTTTGTGAGTAGAATCTTATTTTCTATTCAAGAGTATTATAAGATAATTCAAACATTGTAAACTAGTGGGAACCAGTATAATATTTTATCAAGATATTTTTTATGAAGAGTGAATTATTAGGTAAATATTAATCCCTTCCCATGCCATGATTACTATTTATTGATCATAATAGAAAATTTGTGTCTCATAAATTCTAATAATAGTAATGAGTTGGTTCTTTAATTGGGAACAAACCTTGTAAAAAATCTGTGTGATTTATTATTTACTTTACTATATGAGGTGTGAGTGAGTCCTTTTTCTTGAATGAATCATAACCTTAACAAGTTATAGGGGTTAACTTCAAGTTAAATAAATTTATAAAAATATGAAGAACCACTTATTCAACCCCTCATTCTATATGGTTCAACCCATTCTTCTATATCACAAGTGGTATTGAAGTCAAGTTCCCTCTGTTGGATCCACCTGATTGAATGGATAACTTAAATTCTATTAAAAATTGTGGTATTCCTACCTTTTACAGAAAAAACTTTCATGGATGGAAAATAAGATGATACCATGTCTCTTATCTCGTGTCTTGGAAGTAGTGGATGATGCTACAAAAGTATTTCCACTGAAGGAAAAAAGATTCACCTATGAATTTTGTGGTTAAATGAAACATAGAAGTTTATAGTAAGGCTCAGAATACAATTATCATGTCTTTATCATACAATTTTTACACCAAGGTAATGGGTCTTCAATAAACTAAGGAAACTTGGGACAAGCTGGAAAGTATCTTTAAAGGTAATGTTAAAGTTAAGGAAACAAAACTTAAAATCTGGAGAAGTAATTTTGAGGACCTGAAGATGGATAATAAAGAAACCATAGATGATTTTTTCACAAGAGTCGATGAACTTGTCAATATCAATAGAGGATTTAGAGAAACTCAGACTGAATCGAATATTATGAATAAGTTAATGAGTAACATTCAAGATAGATTTTATCCTAATATATCAACCCTTGAAGATAGAGATAACTTATCTCTGGATGAAATTCAAATTATTCCTATGGAATATGAAATGAGGAAGGCTCTAGCATTTAAGAAAATAGTTGAGGAAGAGATAAATAATATTATGATGAAACAAAAGATGAAGGAAATGAGGATAAGGTGAACTAGATCATAATGTATCTTATCTCCCATAATTTCAGAAAGGGTAAAAGGAATTAAAAAAGTTAATCTTTTTTTGAAATGTTTCAAGTGTGGTGGAGTTGGGAAATTTTTTATCAATTTCCCTAATAAGAAAATTAATTAAAGTAAAAAATATGAGACTAATTAAAAACCTCAAATGAAGAAGTAGAATAAGGATAAAAAGGAAGGTAGAGAATCAGTTAAAGTTAAAAATAAGTTTACTCAGAAGAAGAAAAGAATTTTTTCATGAAAAGAAGAATAAGGGGAATCATAGTGTAATGACCCGCCAATTCTCATTGGCTTGAGAGTGTAACGAGTCATTAGTTGGCCTTAAGCGACATCCCCAAGGTGCCAAAGGCTGGCAATAAATGCCGAAGGGTTTCAAAATACATGGGGGACGATTTACCCTTTAACTAAAAATAACCAACAAGACAAACAAACCAGATAACATCTCCAAGAAACCACTATATGATGCATGATTTAAAACCAAAACAACTCAACCACTATTTACATAAACCAACCAAGAGTACCATAGTGGAAACCAACACTCAAACATCATAGTAAACAGCAGAAAGACAACTCAAAGACTACAAGATAACAACCCAACTCAATTCTCCATAAGCTCCAAGCTCCATCATCATGAACCAGACCAAGTATCATGAAGCAGTGCTCTAAACATGTGACACTTTACCTTTTCCAACGTACCGATATATGACATCTGCAAAAGCACCAACGTGCCGAAGCAGGGGTGAGTAATGAAACTCAGTAGGTTTTACCCAATGACTTCCCAACCCATGCCTCTAGGATAAAACATGTTAGCACATTTATATAAAACAATTTATATAAAACAAATCCAAAAATAGTTCACAATATAACAAGTTCCATGTCAAAACCATTTTCCAACAAAACCCATCTTTCTCAAGAAAAGCAACCGAGAAAAGTTCCCAATTTCATTCACATTTCCATTTGGCATATTTGTTCCATTTAACCAATCCACACAATCAACCATGCATGAAACCTCGACCTCCCTATGCTCGCGAGTGGTGAGTTATCCTTCCACTAAGTCGTTACTTAGTGGACTACCTTGACGAGGGTACTTCACGACCTTATCTGTCCCAACCTATTGATGGGGGGACTTCTCGCCCTTATCCATCCCAATGCATATGAACACACACCACAACCCATGAAAACCATGCCCAAAACCAAGTTTGTTCAAAACCTTTCAATAAAGCATCACCCTTTTATTGAAAACTATTTCATTCAAGCAGCAAAACCATATCCAATTTAAAATCACCATTTTAAATTTACTTCAACAACCACTTTCCAAAAACACACAAATTTCATCACCCGTTACTAAAAAGGGGTTTCAACCATTCTTTCATAACAGATAAACAACCCATTTAAATCAAGGAAAACAATTTGAAACTAATACTTCAAGTTCTAAGAAAGAGGAATCGAGAGTGAAGCCACCTACCTCAACAAATTGGGAGAAACCAATCCATGGACGAAGAACGCTCAAGAACACCGGGTCAAAACTTCAAAAACTCTCCTTAGATCTCTTCTCCTAACACAACCAAGACCAAATCTTGTCATATTTGGCATCCACACCCTTATATCTACCCATAACGGGCGTAGATCTAAGAAAATGAGAGAAGAGGAGAAGTGGATCTAAGTAGATCTAAGAAAACGATCAAGAACAATCACATACCTTAAGAATTCGGATTTGATTCGCCAAGGGAAGCCTTCAGATCACCTCTGGAATGCTTGGGAGAAGTCTTCCATCCTTCAAGGGAGAGTAATCACGAGTTAGGGCTGCTTAGGAGGTTTAAAAAAGGCAATTAAAGGCAAAATGAGTTAGATCCACAATTTTAGGATCTAACTTTAAGTGACCGCACGGTTATTCTGCACGGTTTGACAAACCATGCACTAACCATGCGTTATCTTCTGCCTTGGCCAACCTTCACGCATGGTTTGGCCGCATGGTTAGAAAAATTGTGTGCCGACCGTGCGGCTTCTCCTTTGCCTCAAAACATTATTCCAAGTTCTCCCGACTCTCCCATTCAACACCCTTAACTTTAAAACCATGAAAAGAATCAAGAAAGGGTTACATACCAGAAACTGGGGGTACTACATTCTCCCCAACATTGGCCTTTCTGCCCCTGGAAAGTAGAAAACCATTGCTTGAATGAAAGAGTTCTGGCCACTGCTCCTTCATTTCTTTCTCACGTTCCCAAGTCTCTTCTTGAATCTGACCATGCTGCCATAAAACCCGCACTAGACCGATTCTTTTTCCAGGCAAGACTTTCTCTTGCCTATCCACTATCTATACTGGGATATGTACCAATGAAGAATCTGGCTCTAGGTCAGCGTGATCCCATCTGATCACATGGTCAGGATCAGGTTGATGCTTCTTTAACTGAGATACATGGAACACATTATGCACTGCACTGAACCGTGGTGGTAATGTCAACTGATACACCACCTCACCAACCTGTTCCAGTATCTCAAAAGGGCCTATATATCGAGGAAATAACTTGCCCGGCTTCCCAAAACGACATTGTCAAAGTCTTGGAGAGATCCTCAAGAATACATGATCACTCACTGCAAATGACAATGGTATTCGGTGATGATCTATATAAGATTTATGATGACTCTGAGCCATCTCCATCCTCTTTATAATCAAATGGATCTTCTCCGTTGTTTCTTGGACAAGGTTCGGCCCAACTAGTGAAGTCTCACATGTTTCCACCCAACAAAGTGGAGAACGACAAGGACACCCATACAATGCTTCAAATGGAGCCATACGTATCGAGGCTTGATAACTGTTATTGTATGAGAACTCCACTAAGGGTATATGCTCCTCCCATGAGCCACTAAAATCCATTACACAATCCTGCAACATTTCTTTAAATGTTTGTATCATCCTCTTGGATTTCCCATCCGTCTGAGGATGATACGCCGTTCTCATAGTCAACTGAGTCCCAAGGTCTTGTTGTAAATATTTCCAGAAACGAGATGTGAACCTCGGATATCTATCTGAGATGATAGACACTAGTACACCATGTATCTTTACCACTTCTTAGATATAGATTTTTGAAAGATATTCCACCGTATGAGTTTCACGAATCGGAATGAAATGGGCCGACTTGGTTAGACGATCAACTATCACCTAGATGGAATCATGTTTTCAGACCGTTCTTGGAAGACCTGTAACAAAATCCATTGATATCTACTCCCATTTCCACACTGGGATAGGTAAAGACTATAACATACCAGCTATTCTCTGATGCTCTGCTTTAACCTGCTGAAAAGTTAAGTATCGCAAGACAAACTCAGCCACTTTCCTTTTCATGCCGCTCCACCAAAACTGCGCCTTCAGCGCCTATACGTCTTCTATGTATCCGGATGTACAGCCCATCTCGAATGGTGGTAAGCATGAAGTAGTTGTTCCTAAAAAACCATAGGTACAACCATTTGATCTCTAAAACACAGAACTGGAATCCCATCCAGCTTTCATCCCTCAATGGTCTCCCTACCATTGAGTTTTGAACTCATTGCGACACAGTCTACATCGAATGCTTGTGCCTTCTTTACTATCTCCACCAAATCAGGAACAAGTGTTGATGAGAAGAAAATGGAAACCTCACCTAGTTTTTCCCATTCCACATGCATTTCGTCTAAGACCGACATCAACTTCCATTCATATGAAGCTTACTTTTCCAACTGAGCATACGAATTCTTGCTTAATGCATCGGCCACTGAATTTCCCTTACCTGGTGTATACATTAAGTCAAAGTCGAACATTTGAAGATACTTCATCCATCTCCTCTGCCTTAGATTAAAATCTCGCTGTGAGAAAATGTGTTTCAAGCTTTTGTGATCCGTAAACACAATAAATTTCTCACCAAAGAGATAATGTCTCCATGTTTTCAAAGCATGGACGACTGCAGCGAACTTTAAATCATGTGTTGGGTAATTTTTCTCATGCACTCTCAATTGCCTTGAGCCATAAGCAACAACATGGTCTCCTTGCATGAGAACACAACCCAACCCTGTTCCCGAAGCATCACAATAAACCACGTATCCTTGCCCTCATTCTGTCAAGATTAAGATAGGTGCTGATGTAAGGCAGACTTTCAACTCTTGAAAAGATCTCTGATATCCCTAAGTCCATTGAAATGCACTGTTCTTCTTTGTCAGAGCTTTCATAGGCGAAGCTAGTCGTGAGAAGTCATGAACAAAGCATCGGTAATAACTAGCTAGACCAAGAAAACTTCGTATTTCAAAGACATTCTTCGGCGGTTTCCAAGAAAGAAAAACTTCTATCTTTTATAGATCCACTGAAAAACCTTTCTCAAAAACGACATGGCCCAGAAAACATAACTCTTGTATCCAAAAATCACACTTGGATAATTTTGCATACAATTGATGGTTCCTCAAGATTTCCAACACTATCTCTAAGTGTTGCTCATGCTCAACCCTTGTTCTTAAATACACCAATATATCATCCACAAACACCACAACAAAAGAATCCATATATTGTTGAAATATCTGATTCATCAAAGACATGAAGACTGCTGGTGCATTCGTTAGACCAAAAGGCATGACTACATATTTTTGGTGGCCATATCTGCTTCTAAAGGCTGTCTTCGGAATATCCTCCTTCCGAAATCGCAACTGGTGATATCCTGATCGCAATTCAATCTTGGAGAACCACTGATCTCCCCTTAATTGATCAAACAGGTCATCAATACGTGGAAGTGGATATCTATTCTTTATCGTAACTTGGTTAAGTTTATGATAATCCACACATAGCCTCAAACTTCCATCTTCTTTATTTACAAACAAAATTGGTGCTGCCCACGGAGACATGCTTGGCCGAATGAAACCCTTGATTTCCAGCTCCTCTAACTGCACTTTCAATTCCTTTAACTCTGTTGTTTCCATACTATAATATGGAAGTGAGATAGGACTGGTCCCTGGAAGGAGATCAATCATAAACTCTACTTCTCTTATAGGTGGTAACCTTGAGAAGTTTTCAGGAAAAACATCTGGAAATTGATCCAACACAGCTGGAAAACTATTTTTCGCGATTTCTTCCAATGATTCCAAGGTCAACGCTGCCAATTGGTAAGAGATAGTTCCCACCATTAGTGCCAACAAAATCTTTGCGGCTTTCCTTACTATCCACTCTCCTCTAAAGAGATGCTCCATGTCATCCTCAATCGTGAAACTAATCGTTCTCCTATAACAGTCGATGTGAGCCTTAAACGTTGTCAACAAATCCATACCCAATATTATATCATATACATCCATATCCAACATGGATAATTCCAATTTGAGCTCAACTCCATCAACGGTTATAGCACATGCTCTACACACGAAGGCTTGACATTCTCTTTCATCAAGAGGAGTTTGCAGTTTCAAGATAGAAGGCATCATTTATAGTTTTAAACATAGAAAGTCAATAGCACGAGAAGCAATGAAGGAATGTGATGCACCAGTATCAAAAAACACTTGTACAAAGGTATAATTCAAAAGAATCGTACCTATTAATGTTGATGGTCCAGCCTGATCATCAACAATCATCTGCTCAACTCCATACAATTGCTTCGTCGCTGCACTGTTCTCCTTGTTTCCTTTCTGAGATTGCCCTGGTTGAGGAGTCATGGTATTTCGAGAATCACCATGGCTAGCTCTGTTATGCTGACGAGACTGACT
The DNA here is from genome assembly GCA_963277665.1 of Viscum album. NCBI lineage: Eukaryota > Viridiplantae > Streptophyta > Magnoliopsida > Santalales > Viscaceae > Viscum > Viscum album. The sequence continues at coordinate 334,833,718 of OY728145.1, read as the reverse complement.
CTGTTGTCCTCGTCCTGTCAAATCATATGATGCTTGCGATGACTGGGAAGTGTCACTTGCACCCGACCTCAGAGTATTTCTACAATAGCGTTGTAGATGCCCCATTTTCTTGCAATTATGACATTGTCTAGGTTGCGTCGTACACTCTCTCTTTATGTGATCAGTCAAGCCACATTGAAAACACCTGGCATTCATAATGGGTTGTGGAGGAAGGTTCACCGATCCAACTATCTAATTATGATTCACACTCCCACCTTGGAACTAGGTGTCCCTCTTCCGCTTGTTCCCAGCATTAGAGTTCCCACCCGTTCCTGTGGGTATCATCATGCTTCCTCCTATCGATCCCAAGATATCACGTTCAACAACCTTTGCTCTGTTCACTATCTCTGTATAATCTGTAATACAGAGCACCGCAATCTTCAATCAAATCTTCTTCCTTAGCCCCAATTCGAAGATGTGTTCCTTTAAAGAACCACTTGTCACAACCTCTGGTGCAAAACGGACTAAATTCATAAATTTAGCCACATACTCTGAGACAGAGAGGCTCTCTTGTTTCAAGCTGAAGAATTCCATCGTTTTCTGGAACTTGAACGTGTGAGGATAGAATTGTTTGTTAAACAATTCTTCAAAATCCTCCCATGTAAGGCCTTCATCCAATTTAGCATGTACCACTAAATCCCACCACTAACATGCAAGATCCTCAAGAATATACATCGCCAGCTTTACATTAAACTCTACTGTTGTGCCGATGAAATTGAATATATGATTCATCCTGTTTAGCCACACCTCTGCCTTCTCAGGTTCAGCATCACCCCGAAAGATGGGTGGATTCTGCTTCTGGAACTAGACGGAATGGTCTACATGCCTTGACTCATCCCTTCGATTCCCTGCATCCACAGCCTGGAATGCTTGAACGATACTCTGAACCATCTCTTGGTTCACACGTGGTTCAGGTGCAACCACATTCTCCGCAGCTTCTTTGGGTTGGTTTCTACGACGCCTAACGGGTGCCATTTTCTATACAAACAACGCATGTTGTTAGTCTCACTTACTAGCAACTGAAGGCTTATCATTTCAATTCCTATCACATCAACTATCACAACATTGTTTTCCATCCATAAAGCTTTTACACATGTTCAACACTTTTTGAAAACATGCCACATACTTTTTGAAAATCCACCCGTTTTCAAAATATACTAAATATCCATTTTTCAAAATCTTTCATTTGAAAATCAATTTCTGCATTTTTCAAAAAAATTCACCTTTCCCAAAATCATAAATCATTTTTCGCAATGAGATATGTCATCTTAGTGGGAATTCATTCATCTAATTAATTTAATGCTCATCTCATTGGCTAAACCCATAAAAATGAGATTTGCAACATTCTAGAAGTGTATCCAAAACACTTATGTACCCAACACCCGGGTAACTTGAAGTTCAGCATAAACGGGTTAGATACATCATTTTATGCTATAAATTTTAAGTTCCGACAATCCTACTATTGTCTAAGATGATCACCCACAGAATAGACAAGAAGGAATTTCATCTCCAGGACAAGAACATCGATGACCACTTGTTAGGCAAGGACCGAACACTCTAATACCATTTGTAATGACCCGCCAAATCTCATTGGCTTGAGAGTCTAAAGAGTCATTACTTGGCCTTAAGCAACATCCCTAAGGTGCCAAAGGCTGGAAATAAATTCCGAAGGGTTTCAAAATACATGGGGGATGATTTACCCTTTAACTGAAAACAACCAAAAATCCAAACAAACTATATAACATCTTCAAGCAATCACTATATGATGCATGATTTAAAACCAAAACAACTCAACCACTATTTACATAAACCAACCAAGAGTACCACAGCATAAACCAACACTCAAACATCAGAGTAAACAGCGGAAAGACAACTCAAAGACTACAACATAACAACCCAACTCCATGCTCCACAAGCTCCAAGCTCCAACATCACGAACCAGCCCAAGTATCACGAAGCAGTGCTCTAAACATGTGACACTTTACCTTTTCCAACATCCTGGTATATGACATCTGTAAAAACACCAAGGTTCTGAAGTAGGGGGTGAGTAATGAAACTAAGTAGGTTTTCCCCAATGACTTCCCAACCCATGCCTCTAGGATAAAACATGTTAGCACATTTATATAAAACTATTTATATAAAAAAATCCAAAAATAGTTCACAATATAACAAGTTCCATGTCAAAACCATTTTCCAACAAAACCCATCTTTCTCAAGAAAAGAAACCGAGAAAAGTTCCAAATTCCATTCACATTTCCATTTGGCACATTCGTTCCATTTCACCAATCCATACAATCAACCATGCATGCAACCTAGACCTCCCTATGCTCGCGAGTGGTGAGTTATCCTTCCACTAAGTCGTCACTTAGTGGACTACCTTGACGGGGGTACTTCACGACCTTATCCATCCCAACCTATTGATGGGGGGACTTCTCACCCTTATCCATCCCAATGCATATGAACACACACCACAACCCATGAAATCCATGCCCAAAACCAAGTGTGTTCAAAACCTTTCAATAAAGCATCACCCTTTTATTGAAAACCATTTCATTCAAGCAGTAAAACCATAGCCAATTTAAAATCACCATTTTAAATTTACTTTAAAACCACTTTCCAAAAACACACAAATTTCATCACCTGTTACTAAAAAGGGGTTTTAACCATTCTTTAATAATAGATAAACAAACCATTTTAATCAAGGAAAACAATTTGAAACGAAGCCTTCAAGTTCTAAGAAAGAGGAATCAAGAGTGAAGCCACCTACCTCAACAAATTGGGAGAAACCAAGCCACGAACGAAGAACGCTCAAGAACATCGGGTCAAAACTTCAAAAACTATCCTTAGATCTCTTCTCCTAACACAACCAAGACCAAATCTTGTCATATTTGACATCAACAGCCTTATATCTACCCATAACAGGTTTAGATCTAAGAAAACGAGAGAAGTGGAGAAGTATATCTAAGTAGATCTAAGAAACTGATCAAGAACGACCACATACCTTAAGAATCCAGCTTCGATTCGCAAAGGGAAGCCTTCGGATCACCTCCGGAACGCTTGGGAGAAGTCTTCCAACCTTCAAGGGAGAGTAATCCCGAGTTAGGTCCACTTAGGAGGTTTAAAAAATGCAATTAAAGGCAAAACGAGTTAGATTCACAATTTTAGGATCTAACTTTAAGTGACCGCACAGTTAGTCCGCACGGTTTGACAAACCGTGCGCTAACTGTGCGTTAACTTCTGCCTTGGCCGACCTTCACGCACGGTTTGGCCGCACGGTTAGACAAACTGTGCACTGACCATACGGAAGCCATTACCTCCAAGACTCACTGCACATGGTTTGGCCGCACGGTTAGACAAATCGTGCGCCGACCGTGCAGCTTCTCCTTTGCCTCCAAACATCATTCCAAGTTCTCCCGACTCTCCCATTCAACACCCTTAACTTTAAAACCATTAAAATCATCAAGAAAGGGTTACATACTAGAAATCTGGGGTACTACACATAGGATGTTGTGTCACCTAATGGTGAAATTTTAGATAAATTCATAAACTTCACATCTCATGTAAAACCTAAGGAAACCTCAAGTGAAGAAGAAGATGAATGTTAAGTTACTTACTTGAAACACATGCTGAAATCAGAACTTTGATCTTATCTTGAAAAATATACTAAACCCAAAAAGGAAATTAGATTATTGAAAAATAAAAGAGAAAATATAATTTAAAGTGAATAAGATTATCTCAAAGGGGAGAATTCATGTGTTGAAGAAATAAATAACTGCAAACTAAAGGTGGTCGAATGGTACAAAATCCTAAAGTATAAAAATGATAAGATTTATGAAACAAAAGATGAAATGGGCAAGAAATAATATATATGTATTAAAGTAAAAAAAATAACTCTAAATATGTTAAAAATTCCATTTCAACAAAGAAACTAAAGTTGGAGTAGAATCTTCATATGCTATTATGAAAAAATAGGTAAAAAAATTTCCTAAAAATGAATATAAATTAATTTTTACTAACAATGAAGGTTTCTTAAGAAAAAATAAGAAAATATGGATTTATAATAAAAAGTGGTGGTACTTAAATTAAACTAATAAAATTTATACACAACTTCAAAAACTAATATTATCCTCGTCAAAGGTATAAGGAAGTAATATATACCGATGAAAACCGAGATAGTTATATAATCAGAACTTCTATCAATCAGGAAAGTGGAGGTTCGATGGATATTATTGGTGTTAAAAAAATATGTGTAAAAATCCTATAACTATTGGGACAATATGTTTCATCTAGTAAAAATTTTAGATTTTATAGGGTCAACGTTTCCCAAAAATAAAATATCAATTATAAGATAGGAGGTGACATCTCATAAAAGATGGAATTGGAAGTTTAGAACTCTCCAACAAGAAATAATTTTGAATACATAGAAAAAACCTATAGAATATGTTATCTAACTGGTCATTGTGCTAAATAATGCATGTAAAATCTTTCTAGATAGGATCTATTCATCAGAAGATAAAATGAGAAGGGAAAACTAAAGAAAAATGAAAAATACCTAATTGTTGAAGCTACCTTGAAAGTTGTTTGAAAGGATAAACTATGGATTATTGATAGAAAATGACCCTCAGATATGGATGTTGAGTTTAAACTTTTAAGGAACTTAGAATATTACAATAGATAAGTTGTTACCATTAGAAATGATACTTTCTTAAAGGTCAAAGGAAGTGGCACAACTGTTATAGATGATCGGAAGTTAAAATACAAGGAATTTATTTTTGTGTATATACTTAAAAACAACTTATTAAGTGTAAGATAATATGAAATGATGAAAATTTGGTGATCTTCTAGATAAATTGTGGCATCATCTGATGCTTCAAGGATGGAAGAACTATTTATGGGGAGTAAGAATTGAAGTAAATCTATTTATGATTGGAAGTAAGAGTAACTCATGTTACCTAAGTTTAAATGATGATAATCAGTTGTGGTATAGTATTTTGGGAAATATTGACCAATAAAACATAAGAAAAATATCAAAGGAATAATATATAAGAGACTAACCTCTACTAAATAGAAAAATAACTACTATTTGTGAAGCTTTCCAGAAATGGAAGATGACTAAAAGATAACATAAAATAGGGAAATTCAATCCACAAAACCTATTAAACTTATGAATTCTGATGTATGTGTAATGATGAGGAATCAATCCATGAGGTTTTATTTTCAATTTATCAATTTTATTGATGACTTCACCCGAATGACCAGTATTGTGTTTTTGAACCATAAATCTGATGTTGTGGAAATGTGTAAGTTTTAGAGGAGGGAATTTGAAAAAAAAACTTGGTGAATATATCAGTAATATTAAAACAAATAATGGAAAGGATTTAACTTGTAATTATTTCAAATAATATATGTCAAAACATAGAATAAATCATCAATATAGTGTTTCATACACTCCTTAGAAAAATGGGGTTGTAGAGAGGATAAATGGAAGTTTAGTTGAAATGGGAAGGACCATGGTCACAAAATATAAACTCCCTAAGTTATTATAGAGGGAATATATGAGTATAGTTCTACATGTTCAAAATAGATGTATTGTTACATTGATAATAGACATTACCCCCTGTGAGATGTGGTACAAGAAGAAACTAATGGTGAAATATTTTAAAGTGTTTGAGATTCCTTTCCTAATGAAGATCAAAAATTCAAACTTAGGAAAATTTTATGAAAAAGATGAAGAAGATATTTTTTTTAAAGGTTGGGGCCGAAGTCTCAATTTATTATTTGAAAGCAAAGACCTCTTTATACTGGGTAGAGGGAGACCCATTACATAGCCCGAAGGCCCAAGGCCAAGTGGCCTGAATACAAGGCTTGAAAGCCCATTTTTTTTGCCCAAAGGACCCCTCGGTGAACAGTACTGCTACAGTACCCGCGCTGCTACAGTTCCTGATACAGTACCTCCACCACTACAGTATCTGCTACAGTCCCTCCGCCACAACAGTGCTGCCGCTGCTATAGTTCCACCACTGCAACAGTACCTGCTACAGTACTGCTACAGTACCTGGGAAATTCGCCCCTGCCCGGATTCGATCCTGGGTCTTTTGGATGCCAAGAAGGATCCTATACCACTAGGGTACAGGCTCGTTGGCGATGAAGACGATATTTTCCTAGGTTATATAACTAATAGAAGGAGCTACAGGTTATGGATTAAATAGTTACACAAAATTATGGAAACATGTGAAGTTAAAGTAATTAAAAATAAGTCCAAATCAACAGAAGAACAAAAAGGTGAATTTGATGAAAAAATGGGAGATGTTAGAAAATATTTTAGAATAATTGTTGGAGAATAAGTAATTACTAAGTCCAATATTCAAAAAAAATGTTTCGATGAATCTGGTAATGAAGAGTACTCTACCGAAAGTAAAAACTTAAAATGTAATACATTACAAAATCAAGTCAAATCAAGTAATATCATTGAAAGTTATGAAGCTTCAGTTCAGATAAGGAGAAAGCTAATAATGGAGAATAAAATGACACTTATCTCTTAGGTTAAACCTTAGTTAGTATTAGAATTAGTTGAGCATAAGTAATGGTTAAAATCCATGAATGATGAATTAGACTAGATTGAGAAGAATTACACTCAGGAACTAGTCTCAAGATTGGAAGGAAAAAATATCATAGAAACTAATTGGGTGTTCAGGAATAAGCTTGATGAAAAGGGAGACATTTTAAAAAATAAATCAAGTTTTGTTTTAAAGGGATACTCATAGGTGTAAGGTGTTGATTTTGTAGAAATGTTTTCTCCAGTCGAAATACTTGAGTCTATCTTAATGTTTTTGTTTGTTGTTTCTCATCAGAAGTACAGGTTCTATCATATGGATGTAAAGTCAATGTTTCCAAATGATGAATTTGAATAAGAAGTTTACATTGAACAAATAGAAGGATTTATGTTTTATGGGTATTTATGTATAGTATATACACTCAAAAATCTTTACATGGGTTGAAGAAGTCCCTACATGCATGGTATTTTAAACTTGATATCCACTTGAAGATATTGAACTTCTCGAAAGAAAAATTTGATATAAACTTATATGTTAAGAATGCAAGTTCTAAAGCTCTAATAGTCATTGTTTATGTTGATGATATAATATTTACTAGTGATAATGATCATGCATGTGAGGAGTTCTCAAAACAAATGAAATAACACTTTGAAATTTCAATGATTGGGAATATGAATTTTTTTATTGGGATATAGATTATACATAATAATAGATACATATTCATATCATAGGAAAAGTATTACAATGGGCTATTGAGGAAGTTTGACAGGGGATATTTTAAGGAATTTTTTACTCTTATATCTGTTGGAGTAAAGTTTAAAAAATATAAATATGGTAAAAGTGTCAATCAAAAAGTCTTTCGGATGTTAATTATAAGTTTACTCTATCTAACTACATCTCGACTAGATATTGTTTATGCACCTAATTTGTATGTCATATATCAAAGTGATTTGTAGGAATAACACCTAATGGATGCTAAAATAATTTTGAGATGTGGAAAATTAATATTAAGATTTGGATTGATGTATCATAAAAGTGATAAGTTGAAATTACTTTGGTTCATGAATATTGATTGGGATGGTAATTCTGATGACCACAAATCAATACTAGAGGTACATTATTTTGGGGAGAAATTTGTATTTTTTGTCATAGTAAGAAGTAAAACTCTAAGACTTTGAGTATAAATGAATCAGAATATATTGTTTCCAATCATGCTTACACTAAAATTATGTGTATGAAAGTTTGGCTGGAATACTTGAAAGTGAATGTTGAACATTCATTAAAAAATTTATATAACAATAGAAGTGAAATTGATCTCTCAAAGAACTCAGTTCAACACTCCAGATCAAAACATATTGACATAATTTTTCATTTCATCGAGGAGAAAGCTTCTATCGGGGAAGTCAATATTGCGCATATTTAAAAAAATGATCAAATTAGTTATATTTTTACTAAATTTATATCAAGGAAAATGTTTGAGGAACTAAGGTTAAAACTTCATTTTCAACCATCTCCTTATACTTAAAGGAATTTTTGGAGACCCCCCCCCCCCAATATACCTTGGATTATATTGATAGATGGGGGAGAAGTGAAACACTTCTGTAATAAGATGTTGTAAAAAAGTTCTATCTTCTGTTGATCTAAAGCTAGAGTTTTCATAAAAGGGGGTAGAGAAAAAATAGGGGATGAATTGAGGGGGTGCATCAAAATCACTTGTACAAAATTGATTATCACCTAGATATGGAATTATCTCAAAAACATTACTTTATCTAATGGTGTGGTGTTAGGATTTTTCTCCTTGAGAAAATTTTTCGATTGGATGTAAAGAAAAGGTGTTGAGGTTTATAAAAGAGTTTTATTTCAAAAAAATCCAAAGGGGGGATTGAAGTCCCCCTTGGTCTTTGAAGGTGTTGTATTTATTGTCAATTTTATTTGAAAGATTTTTTTTGAGTTAGGTTATAAAGTTTATAAATTTGAAAAGATGAGTCTAAGGATTTATAAGTTCACTGGAAGAAGATCAATGCAAGATTGATCAGAAGATAAATACTAAGTAAAAATTAAATGAAGAATAATTAAAAGTTGAGATATTTAGAAGGAGTAACTATATTCTAGAGTTTGAAGGTGAGTTGAACAAAAGAAAGGAAAAATTGGTAATATATATATAAGAAGTAAAATCACCAAAAGTTTCCAAGTGACTTCACATGAATATTGTGAATTCACAACTATTATGGTGATGTTTAGTTGAATTTTCAAAGTAAGTTATTCATGAAGAAAGGTTTGAGATTCTATCCAATATTTAGGGATGATTTGAAGACTATTAATGTTGAGTTTTTTAGGATATTTGATAGAGTCAAATACCAATATATTTAAAAGATGTTTAAGTCAGTTAATTAAAATAATTGAAGTTAGTAGTAGTTTCAAATTAGATAATGTGTGTTCCACACTTTTATCAGAGAGAGACCAGTTATATAAAGGGGAAACTACATCTGATAAAATGTTTTTGATTGGGTTGTTATTATCTATGGTAATTTTTGAGTGAAGAAGATCATAAAGCATATGACCTACATTCACATTTTGAGTCAAAGAAGGAGCTCACATAGTTGAGTTTACTAGAATCTAAAGTACCATAATAATCAATTTTTGGATGATGATGTTCTCGATGTTGAATTTTGTGTGGAAAAAAAACTATCTAGGAGGCTCATAAGATGATCCACACATTGTAAACTGGTAGGAACCAGTACAATATTTTGTTAGGAGGCTTTTTTTTAAATATTTACTATTGGGTAAAGGTTAATCCCTTTTCATGCCACTATTATTGTTGATTTTTCATAATGTAAAATCTATGACTTGAAAATTTTGAGCGTAGAAAGGAGTAGGTTTCCTTATTGGGACCGAACCTTGTAAAAAGTCTGTGTGATTTACTTTATTGTATATAATGTGAGAAAGTCGTTTTTTTAATGGATCATAACTTTAACAAGTTATAAAGGTAAGATTCTAGTTAAATAAAGTTTTAAAAGGAAGGGTAACAACTGATTCAACCCCCCCCCCACGGTGGTTCAACCCATTAATGGGCATAACAATTTGAGTATTTTATCTTATTATATGTTTTTTATTTGAAAGGTTTTTTCTCATAAATATAGTTCTTCTCTTTATTACAAAATTCATCTTCTCTTTCCTTCACTTTCTCATTCCACTTTCATAACAATTTTTTTTCTCTTTTGATTCTGGACTTTTACTCAAAACATGCTTCAAGCTCAACATTGAAAATGTGCTCAGTGTAAGTCACTTCACCTTCTTCATCACTTCTTGAGATTTCTTCATGTTTTTAAATATTAGTCATGAAGTTTATAAAACTTTTAGTAGTTTATTATTCAGATTGACTACTTGCAGTGGAGTATTCATCATCTTCCTTGATTAATATATTTCTTCTCTTTATCCTTGTGAACCTCTTCTTTCCATCAACAAGCATTCTGAATTATTTGGATCTCTTGCCTTATTTCTTATTTTAAGTTTTGTATTCCTACTCTTTATCTTCGTACTCACTACTTATCTATTTTAGATAATCAATTAAAAAGTTCTTAATTCCACCACATTTAAAACATTTTAGTGGTATATTTCCTTTGTATTTTCCCTTTCATATTCTAAAATTATTTGAGATGAGAGGCATTATTCTCTCATAATCTTCATCTCTTTCTGATATGGAGGATGAATCACTTTCCCTTTTTTTAATATTGAGATTTTTCATAACTTTAAAGTTAATTTATATTTCCTCTTTTATTTTATTCTTAAATACAAGAGCCTTTCTCATTTTATAATAAATAAGAAATAAAATTATCTTATTAAGAGACAAATCATCTCTATCTTTCAAATCATATAACTTTGCATCAAATCTATAAGGGAAATTTATTATTAAATTATTAGAAATGGTTGAGTCTTCTATAGCTTCTCAAAAACCTCTAATGTTAAGGAAATTTTAACTTAAACTTGTGAAATATTTAGAAATAGTCACATCACCAACCATTCTAATATCTTCAAAATTTTATCTTCAAATATACATATCAGAATAATTTAATTTGACGTTCCCTTTAAATATATTTTCTACCTTATCTCATATTTTTTTATCGATTTTGAGTCCTATCACATTTTCAAAAACTTAGTCAGATTAAGATAACCAAATTTCATTAGAATATTTTCCATCAACCTCTAAATTTCTTTTATTAGTAATTATCATGGGAGAATCTTTCTCAGGTGATGTAAAACCCACTATTTCAGCATCAATGACTTCAAGTTTGTGAGAAAGAAGATAAGAAATCATCTTATTCTCATATCTATGATAATTTTTTCCATTAAATATAGGAATACCCCTATTGTTCATAGAATTTAGATTCTCCATATTCAAATATTACCAATAAAGGATCACTTAGAGGAAACCTAGATTTTCCTTGATACTAATTGAAGATCCCGGGAACTTCAATGTAACACTGAGAAATAGGGGGTTGAATCAGTGTTAGTATTCATTTTATAATTTCCTATATGAAATTAACTTCTATGATTTTTTAGAATCAAGATCCTATCAAGTTTTATATATCACCTCAACCAAATGTAGTAAAAATAAAAGTAATAAGGATAATATAATTTTTTCACAAGTTTTTTCCCCAATATGGGTGACTACACACTTACTGTGTTTGGTTTAGATCCGAGAAACATATTTTCCACTAATATCAATAAATATTACAAGTGGAATGGGAAGGTGTCATCCTTTAACCAAAACTATTTCCCAATAGTTACAGAATATCATTGGTTCTTTATAACGAATCCCACCAGTTTAATATGACAAATCTAAATAGAATGATAATGATCTTTTGTCTTCAAGTTACATACACACTTTAGTTTATTCCACAAAAAAATATGATCTCCCTATAAGCCTCTATAGTATTCTGAATCAGTACATGCTCACTTATTCAAGGTCTTCATCATTCAGATCTCATATAGGATCAGAACAATGGCCTTTCTCGCTATCTTCTATAATCTCAATGTCTAGATTCTCAACTTTGACTCTTTGAACTTCCAGGATCTATAATTATATATTCTCAAATTTGGACTTCTTGAATCTTCTGGTCATGCTCTCAAGATATATTCTCAATTTTTCAGCAATATCACTTCAACTGAGTTCACTTCTATTTATAGGTAGGATAGACATTGATTTTTTTATGAAATTGATAAAGTAACCACTTTATTTTAATCTATCACCTTTCTCACTTCAAAAATATCAAAAGAATCATTACCATAAATTAACCAACCACGATCACCATAAATTAATTTCAAATATTCATATTTGAAAATTTTAGAATAATAGAGCAGTTAACCACTCAATAATTTTTCCTTATGTCTTAGCTTGCATCATGGCTTAACCACTATCATCATGATATTTTAGAATTTAAGATTAACTTGTCTTCCTCTAATTTAAATCACCAGAAATACCACATTTTGATATTACCAAATCATTTACTATGATATAATGATATCATATCATATGATTTGCATCTATTTGACCGAGGACCTTTACATATGATATTATTATTCTTACCAATCATTGTGAGACTCAATACTTTTCAAAATTTACACTTTGTACCTCAAATAGACTCTTATGTATGATTTCAATAATTCTTATGTATCTTAGTGAAAGACTGGACTTTGTGAAATCTATACTCAATAAACTCTTATGTATACTCTAGTGAGATGTGATGACCCTTGTGTATTGAGAAAATTAATCTTACACATCATAGTGGGCTCAAGACTTTTCTAAATCTTCAGCATCTAAGTACCTTTATGTATTTTTTTAATGACCTTTACGTATGAAGGAAATTACCTCTATGTATCAAATATACTTTAGGATTCTTCTAATTTCTAGTCTTAATATTCTTATTAACCCTTATATATCCATTGTGATGACCCTTATATATCCTCCTATTTACTTTAATATATAAAAATGGGGCTTGGGACTATGTAAATTTTTCACTCTGAAAATTCTAGATGACTCTTACATATTTAGCATAGTTACTTTTATATATATCATACCTTTCTCAATTATTCTGTTATGATTCAAAGTTACTTTTATATATAATAGTGTCTTTGAGGAATTTTCCATATTTCTATTGCATAATCAGGATAACCCTTATATATTAACAAAGTTAATTTTACATATACCATGCCTTTTCTAAATTTTATCCTTTAACTCTGAATACCAAAAATCTTCAAATGAGCTAGAACTTCATCAAGCATACTCAGGGAATCTCCAAACACTCTATTACATCTCAGAAAAAAATTCTAAATGGCCTCCATTGATTCTCACTCATGATTTATAACAAATACAATAAACCTTAAACAATTTCATGGGTTATTTAATCTTAAATGCCTTTTATAGCCTTAATCTCAATAAACTTTAAAAAATAATTCTCTAAAAGTGAGGATAAGATAATAGTTATTGAATACCCATCAATATTCAAATATTTTCTAGTATTCCTAGTCAAAGTGGCTTAATATGAAATAGGTGTAAAACCATAATTCATAATGTATAGAACATATATTCCAATTGAAAGTGAGTAGGGTATCATTCTCTCCTTCCAAACATTGTAATTTTTCCCATTGAATATAGAAACTCGTTTATTATTCATAAAATTAATACTCTCCATGATAGATGTAAAAGCTCATATCACAACACCATTTGGGATGAACACCTTTAACAAAGAAAATCAAACACTTCCTTGAGACTATAAATAGTGAGAAAAAACTCAAATACCAACAATTTTTAACAACCTTCATGACAACAGACTTTAAACTTCTCAATCTTCAAAAGAAACCTGTATTTCTCTAAAACCATTTATGATATCTCTGGTCATAATATTGGTTCACTAAGAGGGGAGTGAATCAATCAAAAATATTATATTTTACTTTTTATGATTTTTTTACAAAATCAGCCTTTGTCACTTATTAGAGTGAACAATCTCACTATTAAACTCTCACACACTGAGGGAAGAAAAAAAACAAAGAAAACCTGATGAACAAAGTTTAATACTCAAAAATAAGAAGCTACTCCTTGGAATGATCTATAAAAACTTGAAACCACACAGTCCACTAGAATCATCATTTTGGATAAACAAGCAAGCTATATCCATGACTCATAATATAATAACATCAATAATATTGTCTCCCGAAAAGTCTCCCAACAAGTTACAATGTTTTCGTGTACTCTAATGAGGTAAATATTATCCTTTTTCCTCTGATTCAATGGTCTCTTGACAATTTATAGTTATCTCACACTTCTTTAATGTAGAAAAAGTGTAAATTATTACACACTTATTCAACACACACACAAACAAGGGTGTATTAAACACTCTTCCAACACACAAACTTTGTGTGTACTCTTCTTATTCTTACTTTTCTCTTACACTATCTTCCATGAAACTCTCTTTTTTATATATCTAAATTCATATAAGACACTTATTCCTAGTCTTTCATAATAGCAATACTTTTTCCCTCTTCAATTTTGAATTTCAAATTCAAAATTCAAACGAGTAACTGCCTCTCAATTTCTTCTCATTAAAATATAAGCCCTTGAATCATCCCATCCTTTTTAGTATCCTTTTTATTTATTTAAGAGAAATTTTTGATGAGTTTTTATCCTCTTTGATCCATCTAAATCACAATGAGTTAGTTACTAGGTGTTAAATTTTCAAATGCTTCTCCAGACTATCACATTCAATTTTATGCAAAGTCTAGATTTACCCTTACTTATCATGTAACCCTTTTGTATCACATATTAAACCTTATGTGTTATATAGTGAACCTTAAATATTATATATTTATCCTCCCATATCATTAATTGGCCCTTATATATTACAAATTTACCCTTACATATCAAATACCTTACCGTTTTCTTAACCCAGTCTTCTCAATATCAAACATCTTCCAGAATTATTTCAAAAAAACTCCATACTTATTTCATCCATATATAGACATACAATAAAACATAACCTTACACAAATCCCCATTTAATTTAATTTTTAACATGATTTATATATTCAAAACAAATTATAACACACAAAAAACACACCCACTTCTTCTCCTCATAAGCCTTCATCCTTTTGACAAACAATCATAATGTAAGGGATATTTCTTCAACTCTGGAACTCATAAAACTCCCCTCAAGTTTCAGAAATCTCTCTAAGGTCACAAAAACTCTATATATCACCGTATTCATTAATAATATCTTGGTCACAACACATATATTTTGGAAAATCTCACACATTGTGAGTGAACCTCATAAATAAATTTGTGCCTTGTTCATTGTTGTTTCTGTCTTTATTACATGCATGTAGGCTGAGTGTGATTTTAGTTTTTGATATTCATCCACTCTAACAGGTTTAGTGGTAAAAGTAAAGAGTTTTAATTGGTAAATATTTGTTCATATTAGTCCCCCCTAGTGTGGTTAAATCGATCTTATGGAACACCAATTGGTATCTGAGCACTATGTTCTGCCTCTGATTGGATTCTCTATAATTGAATATTTGAGTTGTTTGAGATTCAATTCTAGTCAAATAATTATAAAGTACAGATTTGAAGAAGTTTTTGAGTAAATTTTCAATACAGATATGGAAGAAATTTTTACCAAGGCTGAAGAATGATGAGAAGAGATAAGTAAATAAACTAAGGAAGGTCTAATTAAAGAGAAAACAAAAAGTGGATTTATCACTAATTGAATGTAATCAATGTGTAATTTTTTATATATCTATTGATAATTATCCTATTAAATAAAATACTCCATATGATTATGTAAAGGTGTAATTATTATAAAAAGAGGAATGAACCCAACTTTTTCTTGGTTGGTGAGGATCAAGTGGTTATATACACTGGTGAGAAGATGTACAACACTTATACCCTAGGTGTTTCAAAGTTTCTACATGAAGATGAGGTAATTGAAATTACTTGTCAAGATTTCCCTATGGATAAACCAATTAAAAGTGGGTAAGATCATGTTACTAAGTAATCACGATAATATTTATATGTTTTTTTGAAAAAACCATATAAAATTTTCCTAAAGAATTTGTCACTTTTTTGTGTCCCTTTTAGAGACTTGTAGGAGGATATCACCCAACTTGTAAAAGATGCTGAAAGGAGAGAAGAAGAACTGGCATAAAATATGTGGATGTGTATAAATATCACTAAACAAATTGAGGCTAAAAGTACTAAGAATATATAGTTTGAATAAAAGTGCTCCAGGTTTGAGTAGTTGTTTGAATAATATTAAGATATATAAGAATTCAAGAAAGGATTTAATGAGAAGATCCATGAATTAGAAGAAAAAATATCCATCATTAAAGTCAATAATGCTTAGTTGGAGGTCAAAGAAAATAAGATAAGAGATATTGAAAACACATTTATAAAGAGGCATTCAATATGCATGAATACCATGAGAAATATATTGAGATTATTAGAAAAGAGTGTGAAGAAAGGGTGGAGTCAATTAAAGATCAAAAGAACACACTTAATCTAAAGTGTCTTGAGTTGGAGGTTAAATTAGTAAACCTATAAGTGACATAAGATAAGTCTTCAAAAAAATAAGAGAATAATTTCCACCAAACATATTTTTGAGGAGGATATTTATGTTAAAAGACCATTATCTATTAGCAAGAAGGGATTGAAATTATCTAATGATAAATACACCATAAGATCAAATCAAACGGTAGCATTTTTTCTATAAAATCTTATTAGCACTAATGTTATTTCTATGCACAATGTAGGTTACAATACAAAATATAGAAAAAATGGGTTGATAAAAATTATGAGAAACCCGCCACCACATCAAAGGTGAATGGAAGTGAGAGCAAAAAAATAGTTCCACCAAAGAAACTTTAATGAAGAATAAAGTGGCACAAAATAAATAAGATTTAAAATCTAGGTAGAATTTACACTACTAAAAAATTCTCTTTTAATGGGGATAAAAATTATCTTTGTCGGTGTTTAAAAGCTCTAAAACTCTAAGTGATATTAAAATCCCTCGTCCTTTATCAACATTAGAAAAAGTGTTGATAAATGGCATCTTTATTAGTGCTTTTTATCATCTCTAGATGAAGTGCTTATAAAGGGTGACATTTATCAATGTTATATGAATCCAAGATAAAGGAAAATTTTATCGGTGCTTCATCTAGAACTAAAAATGTCCATTTTAGTTCCTACATAGTTACAGACCTACAATAGCCAGGAAATATCCCTGTAAAATAAAATCCAATCAGAATACATAAAAACGAATAAAAATATACAGTAAACTGGATTGGAATACAAATAAAAAATTTCACTATCATTTAAATTCAAAATTTACATAAAAAATATTTACATTAATGTCATATTTACAATTAACCAAACAAAATTAAAACCCATATACAAAATAAAATATAGCATACTCTTTCCAATGATCAACCTCTATATAAAAGTATATCCCTGAAATAAAAACCAATGTTTATTTTAGTAACGCTAAATAAAAAAATATAATTTTAATGTCATATAATCTACATATAAAAAATTATATTGTTATTTACTATATATATTAATGATATTATTAGTTAATCATGTGTTGGATTTATATTCAATTGATTATTACATGACATAAATATATTATGGATCGTTTTACTAAAATTTTAAACCAATCTGAGCTTGTTTTCTCAGTTTTGGATATGTAAGGCGCGTTTTAAACTAAAATGATACTAATATTGAAAACACATACTTTGAGTCATGTTGACCACATTGTGTGTCATATTTATGTGTGGTAAATTCCTACATATCACAAATTAATTATGGATTTTTTTTCCTAAAGTTTTAAAACAATCCGAGATTTTTTACTAGGTTTTGGCTATGTGAGGCGTATTTTAAATTAAAATGATACTTATATTGAAAACATTAATTTTGAGTCATACCGACCATGTCGTATGTCAGATAACATTTGGTTGATTCCTTTACATCAATAATTAATTATGGATCATTTTCCTAATGTCTGAAAATAATCCTAGATCATTTTCTCAGTTTTGGCTATGTGAGGTTCGTTTTAAACTAAAATGGAACTTATACTGAAAATATACACTTTGATTCATATCAAATGCATACTACTACAAATATGGCTTTTATCAGTTCTAGAAAAGTGCATTAATAGCGATGTTAATTGAGGTGAAGATAAAGGGGGTCCCTTTTATCAGCTCTTTTTAAAAGCGCTGATAAAAGTAAAAAAATAAAAAAATAAAAAATATATTTATATTCGGGGGGGAGATTTTAACAGCGCTTGACCCCCCCCCCCCCCCATCAGTGCTAGGTGGCCCCTTCCACTATCGCGTGATGCCCTTGCCCGTGCATCCCACACATGCACATGCACTTCCTTGCTTCCACCCGAACTCGAACCCGCGACCTCCCCCTTGCGCACCTGCACCTTTACCACTAAGACATTTCGTTTTTTTCTATTTAATGATACATCTATTTATTTATATATATATATAGTTATATTTATTTGTATATTAATATAGATTCATATTAATATAAATATATTTAGTTATATTAATATATATATATTTATTCATATATTAGTATATATATATTCATTCGTATATTAATATATATTTATATCTATTTATATATATATTTGTAGTTACAATTTTTTATCCGTATATTTATTTTTATATTAATATATATTTATAAGATTAGTTTTAAATACATTTATAAAATATGTTTCTTATGTGTGTTTATAAATAAATAAATACATACATATATACAACACACACACAAAGACACACACACATATATATATATTTACGAATAAATACATATGTGTGTGTGTATTTGAAAAGACGTATAATGTTAAAACAACCATAAATTCTAATATAGAAGCATGTTTCAACTCCACAACCAGTCAAATCGAATAAAATGAAACAATATTCTATATGATATGTGGTACAGGCCTAATAGACTTCCGGATCAGAAGTTATACATGTTTTAATGTTAACAAATCAGGGTATCCCGACTAAAAACTCAGTTTTTGAGGCCTTCTGGGCCTTTTTTGGCCTTTAAAAATGTGACAGAAGCTTCGGTTTGGTCACAAGAGTATAGATCTCGTTGTAGGATTCGATTTGATATATTGTAGAGCTCAAATGGACACCCGGATCAAAAGTTATGGCCGTTTGAAGTTTGAGTTACATTTTCAACTTATTTTAGATCTTTTATTAATTGTTTTGATTTTTTGTGTCCTCAAATTTTTATTAAATAATTTTTAATCGATAATAATTAGCAAATTATTAATTAATTATATTTTTTAAAATATTTTAAAGCCATTTTCACTAAATTTCTTATATATTAAATGTAACAGTCTATTTATAAGTATATTTAAAAAATATATATTATATGTATATCAATATAAATATACTTATATAACAATATATTATTTTTCATGAAAAATTATTTTTTTTAAACATAAAGTTTATCAGCGCTAGGAAAAAGTGCTGATAAAGCCCCCATTTATCAGCGCTACTAAAAAAAGCGCTGATAAAGAGGTCCCCTTTATCAGTGCTAAAAAATCGCTGATAAAGGGGGGGCATTTATCAGTGCTAAAAAAAGTGCTGATAAAGGGTCACTTTTAACAGCGCTTTTTTTAGCGCTATTAAAGGCCCCCCTTTATCAGTGTTTTTTTAGCACTGATAAAGGCCCCCTTTATCAGTTCTTTTTTTAGGGGTGATAAAAGGGTAGCGCTTCCCTTGCCCGTTTTTGTAGTAGTGACACCGTGTGTCAGATTAACATGCAGTTGATTCCTACACATTAGAAATATATTATGAATCATTTTACTAAAGTTTGAAACAATCCAAGTTTTTTTTCTTGATTTTGGATCTATGAGGCACATTGTAAACTAAAATGACACTTATATTGAAAACAAGAACTTTGAGCCATACTGACCACATCATGTGTCGTATTGACATGTGGTCAATTCCTACACATAAAAAAATATATTATGAATAGTTTTCCAAAATTTTGAAAATAATACAAGCTAATTTTCTTGTTTTTGTCTTTGTGATATACATTTTAAATTAAAATGACACTTTTATATTGAAAACACACACTTCGAGTCATACCGACCACATAGTATATCTACATGTCACAAATGAATTATGGATCATTTTCCTAAATTTTAAAAACAATTGGAGATCTTTTGTTTGGTTTTGTCTATGTGAGGCATGTTTTAAGCTAAAATGACACCTATATTGAAAACACACATTTTGAGTCATACCAACTACATCATGTGTCAGATTGATGTGCGGTAAATTCCTACATGTTAGAAATATATTATGAATCATTTTCCCAAATTTTGAAAACAATACAATCTAATTTTCTTGGTTTTGTCTATGTGATATGTATTTTAAACTAAAAAGTCACTTCTATATTGAAAACATGCACTTTGATTCATACCTACCACATCATCTATAGAAATGACTTGTGGTCAATTCATACACATTGCAAATGAATTATGGATTTCTATCCTAAATTTTAAAAATAAGCCAAGATCATTTAATCAGTTTGATGTGAGTTGATTCATACGTGTAATAAATATATTATGGATCATTTTCCTAAATTTTAAAAATAATTTGAGCTTATTCTCTCAGTTTTAGGTATGTGAGGCATGTTTTACACTAAAATGACACTTATATTGAAAACATGCACTTCGATTCATACTGACCACATTGTGTTACATATTGACCTGTGGTGGATTACTACACATCATAAATGAATTATGAAGTGTTTTCCTAAATTTTTCAAACAATATGAGACATTTTCTTGGTTTTGGATATGTGGGGTGTAGTTTAAACTAAAATGACACTTATATTTAAAACACAAACTTTGAGTTATACTGACCACATCGTGTGTAGGATTGATGCAAGGTTGATTCCTAAATGTTACAAATGAGTTATTTATCATTTTCCTAAATTTTGAAAATAATTTGAGATTTTTTTCTTAGTTTTTGATATTTCACACATGTTTTAAACTAAATTGACACTAATATTGAAAACACGTGCTTTGAGTCATACCGACCACATCATGTGTCGTATTGGCATGCGAAAAATTCCTACACATCAAAAATGAATTATGGATCGTTTTTCTAAATTTTGAAAACAATCCAAGATTTTTTTCTTAGTTTTAGATATGTGAGGCATTTTTTAAACTAAAATGGTACTTATATTGAAAACACACACTTTAATTCATACCAACCACATCGTGTGATAGATTGATGTTCGATTGATTCCTACACATAAAAATATATTATGTATCATTTTCATAAATTTTAAAAACAATATGATCTCATTTAATCAATTTTGGATATGTGAGGAGTGTTTTAAACTAAAATGGCAGTTATGTTAAAAACCTGCACTATGTGTTATACCAAACACATCATGTGTCGGATTAACATGTTGTAAATTTCTATATGTCACAAATATATTATGGATCATTTTACTAAAATTTGAAAACAATATAATCGTGTTTTCATGGTTTTTTATATAAGGTACTAGTTTTAAACTAAAATTACACTTTTATATTGAAAACATACACTTTGAGTCATACCAACCACACCATCTGTTGGATTGATTTTTAGTCAATTCCTATATGTCACAAATTAATTATGGATAATTTTCCTAAAGTTTAAAAATAATACAAGATAATTTTCTTAGTTTTGGAAATGTTAGGTGCATTGTAAACAAAAAAAACACTTTTGTATTGAAAACACACACTTTGAGTCATACTGACCAAATAGTGTGTCGGATTAACATGTGGTTGATTCCTACACATCAAAAATATATTATGGATCATTTTACTAAAATTTTAAAATAATATGAATTTTTTTCATGGTTTTGATCATGTGACCTATGATTTGAACTAATGTGTAAATTTAAAAAAATAAATATCATATAAAAATAAAAAAACTAAAAAATAGATAAAATAATTAGAAAATTAACTAAATAAGTAGTAGAAAGTCACATGTTCATGATGTATGAATAAATTCTGACACCATTTATTCTTCCCATTCATTTCTAAACAAATTAATTTCCTCCATTATAATTCTCCTTGAGAAACAAATTAAAAATAATATGTAATCATTCTGATACTAATGATTTGCATCCTAAGTGTATCTCAATGGTCATAGTCCATACTAGATCACAAAAAATAGAAGGTAATCACCTAAAGTTGATGTCATCAAATATTCTGACACCATGTATGCTTCCCACTCATCTATAAACAAATTAACTTCTTCTTTTGAGTATGTAGATGGTTGGAAATCTTGGTAGCACTAAGAAAATATAGACAAACAAATGATTAAGAAATATTTTTAATGAAATTTTAATTAAATTCAAAAATTACCTGTTAATATCCACAATAATTGTTGATATCTTACTTTAAACACTTCAGAAACATTGACCAAAATAATAAAACTATTTTGAAATATGTTTTGATAGTTGAATATTTCTATATATACCTTAATATGTTTACATTTGAAGTAATCCATGGGATTATTATTTTCAGTCACCAACCTCATACCATGATTTAGCCTATATTTATAGATCACTCTATCATAATAAAATTATTGTTAAATGACAAAATAAATCATATAATTCAAATTTTATACATAAAATGTTGATTGCGGTGTATTAAAAATTCACAATACACATCATGTGTGGTAAGTTTGATGGAAATCCATACATTAGATCTAAAAAATAAATATTTGGGGTATCAAAATTGATTGCAATAAGAATCTAGTGATTTTAAAAAAAATAAAAACAAATAATTAATGAAAAAAATTATATGACTAGATTGTAGAGTTTTATCACTGCATTGTAGGCATTGAAAATAGTTTCTTGTCTGTTATTTTATTCTCAAACACCTAGCTTAAATCATCTTTTTTCTTATTAATTTCTTTCAAATCTAAATAAATATCATCCATAGAAATGATACGGGGATTAATGAATCCAAATTGTGGTTTGTAGGTTTTTTCCTTTATATAATAGTAATATAAACACCTATAGAAAATATGAATAGTTATTAACTTTAATGAACATAGTATATCATTTTTGGATAGGTGGATTATGAAAATGTACATTATGTATGTATTCACAACTGATAATCTTGTCCATTAAAACTTGATAATATTGTTTATACTCTCAAGACCAATCATATCTACAATGATAGTTCCAAATATTTCTTATTCATATTGAAAATAGGACACATCTCCATCTTTGAATGTGGTGTTTGTATGAACTTGTAATGATAATATATATTGTGGTGGAACCAGTAGGGAGAAGGTACTCCCAGAAGGTCTTTTTGTTTTCTTGGTTGATTCATTGGATATTCTTGATCTGACATTATTTTTCCCCATGGATTTATCCGTCTGTAATACCATAACTCACTTTAGACATTTTTCATCAATTTTTATAGGTTTTTCATTTGGAAATTTTTTTTAAGGAAATACTTCATGTATCTTTATAAGATTAGATAGCCATGCTATGAAAGTTCCAATTGAATCATTGACTATTGAAATATATGGATCATCTATTGGAATAGAAAACTCAGTGCTCAACTCTTGAGCTGGTTAAATCCCATTATCATGTGATATTTTGTTAGTTATTTCTATTGGGATATTATACACCATACCCTCACAACAAGGAGGTGTGAGGGTGTTGATAGATAAAAAACACATACAACTTTACCCTACAGAATTTTAGAAATATCAATTTATCATAATTTTTTTATTCACATTTAGTATAAAGAGTAATGAAAAGATTTATTACCTCAGGTAAGGTATGCGGTTGAGTGGAATGACTAGCCTCAAAGCTAGTGGGTCGTTTGGTTTCTCATGTACCGATCTTTGTTCCATTATCAATTCACTTTGATCCTTTCACATATATTGTTCTACAAAACAAGACCGGATAATAATATCTTGCAAAGCATCTATTTTCACCTACAATCCTTTCATCATCTAATATGTATCTTCTTGCATTTTTCCCTTCTCAAAATATATTCGAGGATACACTCCAAAACCTACACATTTAATGCAACCATATTGTTCTAGCCACATCAAATCTACTGAAAGTGGTATTTCTTTAGGTATGGTCACTATTGATTATTGTGTCTAAACTGTATAAAAATAATATGAACACAAATATATATTTTCATTTAATACTATTATAAACCATAACGAATTACTATTATGTCATACTTATATATGTTTCTCATATTGCTTTTGTGTTTTCATCAATTAGTTTAAACTATTTATTTATGTGGGCCTCCTTCCATAGCACATGATGAGGAATGGAAGTGGATTTAGATTTTTATTCATCAATCTTTATATAAATAAAGAAACATATGTTGTTTTATATCACATAAAACTTTTATTATAGATTTAAAATACATATCGTTTTCTTATCTAGTTAAACGTACCTCATCCTTACTTTGTGATAGGGGTACATTGGTTTTTATGCATGTTGTTTATTTTCAACACTCCTTTATTATTTCATAAATTGATAATTTTGAATAAAATTAGATAAAATAAATAATATCAAATAATATATTATTAACTACAATACACCTGAAATGATTTCTTATTGCAACATCTAATGAAAGGATTCTATTTTTCCTACTTTATAATGTGTGCATAAGCAACTAGTGTGTGGGGATTTACTTTCCCCTTAGAAACCCTAAGATGAAACTTGGTAAGAAGTGTCCAAAAGCCTCTATTGGATTTTCTAGTTGCCATTAAGACATATTTATTATAAAAATAATCTAAAATACATGAACTTTTTAAGGAATAATGAAAAGTAAATCAATGTTTTATTCTATAATTTTTCAACAAAATAGAGAAAGTATATCGTAACATTAACTTAATATATTCCAAAAGGGTTTCCTTTATTATAGGTTGGACATGGAACCACAAATCTATATCAATTGGAACATTCATTCTCATTGTGACCCTAACATAACTAATGAAATTGACTTGTTGGGGTCAATCGGTTGTCCATGTTGATTCCATCCAACCTAAAATTTTATACCTTTTCTTCCTACCTTGATAATTTTAATTAACACAGGGATGATATGTCATTGTTGTTTTTTTAATCAACATGTTGTTGATACCCTAATAATTTTGTAGTTTTAGTATGAACTACCTATTCTTCGATGAGATTGGTAACATCATCTTGTGCATAAGGCATTGTCTACATGAGTAGTAAAACATTTAATTTAGATTATATTAATATATTAAATAACACATAATATTTTAAGGAAAATAATAGTATATTAAAAAACACTTTAACATGCTCATTGAACTCTATTTATTTTTTTAAAACGTTGAATGGATTTGGATCCTCTATCAAGAATCCAAATCCCATTTTTTAGTCCCCTCTAACTTACAAGACATTTTCTACGTTGGGACCTCCATGAAATGATTTTTATCTCCCAATGAAAGGGTTATCCTTGATTGAATTTCATCTAACCCTATAGTTATTTTTGTTACGAGCAGGATAATTGGCCGATTCTTATTTTATAAACCTAAGATTTAAAATACTTACACTACTTGTGATTCCATTATAAACAACTCATCCTTTTCCCCTTCCACACTGAAATTCACCTTCATGAATCTCATTTCATCAACTTTCACTACACTCCTATTGTCAACCCATTTTCAATGGAAAATCAGCACTTGAAATATTGTATAATCCAACATGTATATTTGTTCAATGATGTCGAAATATGACATATTTCTATAAATTTGATTTCTATTCTCGGAACTAGATATATGCATCACTTCCGTCACAGTGTGTAACTCTGATTTTTTTTATCTTACTATGGTTATCTTATTCTTTTGTATAGAATGCACAACCATTAATTACAAAACCAGTGTAAGATATAACAATTACATTTGGTCCCCTGGTTATCCATAGAATTCATTCGATAAATGAATTAATTTTTTTAGATAACTCCTTATAAATATGATCTTGGAACCATAATATAAACCATTGATTATGGATCAACATATTTACTATTCTATAAAATGTAAAGGTGATCTTTATTATGCTCTGTGATGTTAACTGTAATAGTATCTCTTCTAGAAATCTCTTCACCTATAAGGCATCCATTATAAAGAGAATTTGGGAGACTGATGCTATCAACATATGATAGGTAATAGGTAAAAAAATTAACATAATCTTCAATAATATATCATTCTATAATAAAATCTTATAGACAACTTCAATTATTAACATTGTAACGTCCCGACCCGGCTCACCTCTAAGACAGTGGTTGGACCGATGGGTTATATGACCTCAAGCACATCTCCCCGAACGTCAGAGGCTACTAACTAGCAGGGAGGGCCTTTTTGTGTACGAGGGGGAGACTATGCCCTCATAGGTAATTGGTATTATCACAACGGAAGTAAACTACAATTAATAATAAATAGTGGAAGCATAGAAATGAATAAACTGTAGTAGAAGAAATATAAATAATCCAAATGAATATTACTCAAGTGAGGAAGCTCACAAAACGATGTCATGCCATGATGTATTTCTAAACTGAAAGTATAGAAAACAGAACCCAATCATGATATCAACTAACAAGAAAAGAAAAAAAGTGTGACAACTACATCACGAGCAAGGCTCGGTCCTCTACCCCAGTCTCTATCCTAAGAAGCAACAATCAATCAATAATCAGAAGCAACATGCTTCCCTTTTTCAATACCTACAATCATATAATCTACTCGGGTGTCAACGATGCTTGAGTAGGGTGTGAGATAAAATCCTAGTAGGTCGGCACCCAAGGTGTCTAAACCTTTCCATTTCGTGCAATGATAAAATGTAGTGTGCCATTATTTAACAATTTTAGATAATTAATTAAGTTCAATGGAATAAATAAGTCGTCCCGGGTTCTAAACGGACCCCGTGCCTAATCACCTGCTTCAGCCTAAGTTGGTAGTCTAAAAGGGTACCTGTCAGCAGAATGCACGTACACATATATATATAAAACCCAGAAAGAAATAAGGTAAACAAGAAAGAGGTATACCCCAAGCTTGTGATTTAACTTGGGTCTAAGTCAAGTGTTAACTAGGTGCACTTCCACATATCAGAAGAATATCTCAATTCTCAAGTAACTCAAATGGAAATAATACAAACCTTAATTGCATCATTATTAAGGTTCAAGTTGAGAGTTGGAGTCTGAGCTCATCCCAAAGGTATCGCTATGGAACATCCGTCAATTTATCAAATACCATGGAGCCCGTCTAAGGAAATATTTCAAAAGACCAAGTATCTCCTGAGGCATGGCTTTACCCTGAGTCCATCCCGATCTCGCAAAAAGGGGTCGAGTGTCATCTGAGGCTAGCTTAGCCACAATGCCAACGGATCCGTCCCGATGGGCCCTTTTGGAACCGGTATCACTCATAAGTATTCAAAAGCTCGGGGAAGTCTCGGTCCGGAAAATCCAATGACATCGCCCCCCAACACATAGAGGTAACCAGTCAGGAACAGAGGGTCTAAGTGTGGCCCTTAATACGGGACTTGCCTCATTTCTCTGCTCTAAATTTAATTAAAGTTTTCACATTAGCATATATGACATAATCAGCATATAAACTCACAACTTAAAAACTAACTAGATACACTCGTGCATCATAAGGTACAAATTAAACATTACAACATAATAATATTAACAAGGAAAGATACTGCATCAACATAAGCAAATAAATTCACTTTTAAATAAATAAATAATTCAGCACAACCAACTACCAAGAGTCCAACAATTCTCAATTCATAATTAATCTAAATTATTTATTTAAATTCAACACAACAAAAATAGGATGCGCAACACATACAGTTAATTAAATTAAATGTTTGGTCATGCACATTTAAATAATTAA
Organism: Viscum album; assembly: GCA_963277665.1. Lineage (NCBI taxonomy): Eukaryota > Viridiplantae > Streptophyta > Magnoliopsida > Santalales > Viscaceae > Viscum > Viscum album. Next base: position 334,806,154 of record OY728145.1, on the reverse strand, counting down.
ATAATTCAGCACAAACAACTACCAAATATCCAACAATTCGAGGTTCATAATTATTCTAAAATAATTATTTAAATTAAACACAACAAAAATAGGTTGTGCAACACATGAAGTTAATTAAATTAAATGCCTAGGAATGTACATTTAAATAATTAAATAATTTAGCACAAACAACTATCAAAGATCGAACAATTCAAGGTTCATAATTATTCTAAAATAATTATTTAAATCAAACATAACAAAAATAGGTTGTGCAATATATGCAGTTAAATGAATTAAATACCCAGGCTAACAGAATTTATACCGACCATGTCGGAACATCCAAAGGGGTGTCCGACCACATTGCAACAAATTAAACAAATTAATTCATGATCAAAAGGGTTACAACAACTAGACAAAATAAATAAATTAAAGAGTTTGGGTGAATTTGCACAAAGTCAGTAGGCACCGACTAACGGCACAACGATGCATTTTTATAAATCGCAATGAAATGAAAGTAAAGAGATTAGACACCCTACTTTATGGTTGTAGATGATTCTATGATCCGCGGTAGGCTTTTATTTGACCTAAAATGGAAGAAAATGGAAGATTTTAGAAAAAACTCAAAATAGGGTAAAATTCTTCCGCGACGAACAGCGCGTAGGATACACAATGAAAACCTACGATTCCACTTTCTCAAGGTTAGACTTTCCCTAAGGTTTACTATGCACCTGATGGTGAAGAAAACAGATGACAGATGGAGGAGCTTCAGTCTTCCGAAGGAGGAGTAGCGTGGCGCACATGAGAGGAGGAGGAGAGAAGGAGAGGAGAAAGAAATAAAAATGAAAGAAAAAAAGAAAAATAAATAAAAAGGAAATAAATAAAATAATAAAAATAAAATGGTGAAGAAATGAAATAAATAATTAAAATGAGTTTATCCCATTTTAGTTATTTTTAATTTCTCTCCAATCGTATCTATTTTATTATTTATTTTTTTCCCTCTTTAAATTCTATTAATTTCCTTTAATTATTTTTAATTATTTTTAACCCGAACGTTGTGACATAGCATGATGTAAAATTTTACATAAAGCCTGAGTAATCATTTAATTAATTTTAATTGCTATCTAGGACCCGCAGCGAGGTGCACTTACGCACGCCCTGGGTTGCTTTAAAGAATTAAGACAACAGAAACTTAAATGGCTCGCACCTTGATTTAAGTTGATACATTAAAATAATTAAAATTATTATTATATAATATTACTAATCAATGAAACCATTAATATTTTAAAACAATAACCATTAAAAAAATATAACAGTTATTAAATTAATATTGATTGAGGATTTGTATTTAATTCGAATAATTAATAATATCACATTTATTACGTTGTGTAGTTATTATTTACACCGCAACACAATTTATTAATTTTGAATGTGAATTTTCATTTATTTTTTCAAAAAAATAATAATATTAATAATAAAATTATTATTATTATTTCCAATTGTCCAACAGAATATTTAACCTAATTAAATTAGCTACGGGTGCGATATGACCAAATGTCTGACGCTCGCAAAAAGTTATACCCTGCCTAGGGTAAACCTCACCCCCCCGAACTATTGGTGGTCTCGGATTTCTCATTTGACACACCATTTGTGAGAAAATAATTATTTATTATTTAAAAATCGTAATAATTAATTAATTAAAAATAAAGATGGAATTATCATATGCGAGGGTGCCAAACACTTGATGTGAATCAAGGTTATACCCTACCTAGGGTAAACCCAGTGTTCCGGACCTAACGGTGGTCTCAGATTTCTCGTACGATGCACCGTTTGAGAGTTATTTCATTTTTTTTGAAAATAAACAAACACGTGTATCAATAAAATAAACTTAATATTTTTATTCTATCAATTCTACAGTGTCGACTATCGAAAACAAAAAGTTCTGACGCTCGGTTTTAAAACAGACCTGCCTAGTTAACAGAAAAATTTTATTTCCTACGTTTTTTTATTCGATTCAAAACACGGAACGTAAAAAACATACTCATTAAAAATATTTATATATAATTCAATGGGGTACATCCATATTTAATGGATAGGACCACATAGTTGAACCTCTCTAACCAAGTGAACCCTTATGATAAAGAATGATGGTGGGAAGAACATATCTAATTCAAATAATATGATTTCAACCTCTTTATTCATGATTAGAAACTTCGTCAGGTCTTTAAATTTAGTACATATGGATTTGAAAAAGAATTAGAGTCTGGTTAATGTATGTTGTACATTTTTAGGTAAATGAAATGTAAAGCGACAGACATAAAATCTTACATCAAAACATAGAAGTCATGTAATTTTAGTCCCTATAACTTCAAATTAGTCATTGACATGACATTATTGTTATTTAATGAAAACCCCTCTAGAACTTTTATAGCATTAAGGAAAATGAAAAATTGTAATATTTCTTGTTTGGATAAAGTGTAAGCAGCTTGAGGAAGAGAAGTACAACTTTTACCCTTCACTGGTGTCAACTCTTCCCCTATCACCATGTCAATCATGTCAAACTTAGCCTTGATGTCATTTTTTTAGGAAGATTTAGTAACGTGACAGTAACATTATCAAATACCTTTTTTTTACATACATGACATCATGAAAATGTATAATGTATAAACAATTCCAATACAATAATTTAAATAAAATTGATCTCTTTTTCCAACCTAATTTCATAAGGTTTTTTTAAAATGGTTCACCAAAAATAGTTTACAATATATTTTACTTTATCAAAATGTTGATCACCCATTAGTGGATATTGTGTTGTGCCTTTTTTAGTATTCCTATCAAATGTTTTCATATAATATCATTATTTATACTGTCGAGGTAAAAAAAATTGATGTACTAAAAACACAGTCTTTTAGGAATGTTTCAACAAAACTAGGTGTGTGCATTCTTCACAATTAGGATACCCCAACATTTCTTTAATATTATTGCCTGAAAATTTTCTATAAATAGGAAATTTATTTATTTTCCCACACAACATGGCCCTTAATTTGAATTCTTCACTTCTATGAGCATTATACATTGTAACACTTGTATCCCACATCAGTTTCAGTTCTTTGATCAATGGAGTGAAATAGACATCAATATCATTACTAGGTTGTTTTGGTCCAGATATAAGAAAAGACAACATAATTATTTGGTCTTCATGCATAACCATGGTGGAAAGTTATAATTTACCAACATAATTGTTCATGTACTATGAGTACTACTTTGTAAACTAAAAGAATTTATTCTATATGTAGATAATGAAATACGGAAGTTTATCAGCTCATTTACAAATATAGGATACTCATAATCAATTTTCTTCTAATGAGGAAAGTCTACTGAATGATGTAGTTTTCCATATTTAACTCTTTTATTTGTGTGTCTTGTAAATTATCTCATGGTTTCTGCAAATCCATATAGTCTTTTAAACCATGGATTGATAGGAAAGTACCATACAACTTTCAAAGGACTTGATTCGTCTTTCTTGACTTAGGTAATTTTATGAATTATTTTTTGTCCTTATGAAACAATATGAAGTCATTTATACAAGCATGTATATTTTTAGATATCATTCCCATTGAACGTAGCATTTTTTTAGAATTATATGTTTGACAAGGAAGTTCATTTTCTTCTGGTAGAATATCATTCAAGAGACTAAGTAGTTATGTAAAGTCGATGTCGCTTCATCTGCTGCCAACTTTCAAATTATATAACTTCAATACAGATGAAAATGTTGTGTATTTAGTACAACTGGTATATAATGGTCTCTTAGCATAGTTTTTTAACTTCTCAAACAACTTTGGAAAATCAAAAAGTTCATCTTCAATTATCACTGTCATTTCTTCCATATGATATCTATCATCATTTATACTGGTATTCATATCAAATGATTAATAAACTATAGTATCATACCAATAGATGTGTAAATTCAGTGTTCCTTGTGTTTAATCCAATATTTATAGCTCTGGTTTATTCCATGAAAAATAAAATGTTCTTTCAACTCTTCCAAACTAATTTTTCTTTAATAACAACAATGTAAACATCGATAAAGGATTTGAGAATGGTCTTATGCATTCTCTATTGAAAAATTGATACTCTTTAACTCCATCTTCATACTCTTTTGTCATATGATTAGTGTGCATCCATTTTCAATTCATATTCATCCTATTAGGTTCATAAAATATTAATTTTTTACAAAAAATAAATAAATACACATAAGATATTCATAATCAAAGGATAAAATTATAGATAGTTCTAATAAGGTGAACCCAATATTTGAATGTTACTGGTTATGATTACTGACAAGTTATAATTTTACACAAGGGTAACATGAAAAGAAACAACCTAGGGTAAACATGTGGTTGTTGGTCTAGGTTCTTAATTTGATGTTGTGTGGGACAAAAGGTGGTAATAAATATGTTGGTAAACAAAATTTATTTATTATTGGATGGTAGACTTATAAGGCCCCAGCCTTAAACCTTACTTAATCTTGAGTTATTACAAGATTACACATTGAGGATCTTTTCAGGTTTAGAGTTTTAGAGAATTAGATCATAAAACTTGCATTACATTCCACATTTAAACAAAGTGGTTACATAAAAGATAGTATTCATTTTTCCCATAAACGGAAACATATTTAAATTAAAACATGGATTCTTTCTTGACACTTCCTTGACACTATCATCATATCATGTACCCTTCCCTTGACATGTGAAAAACATTTCAAAAAAACTTGGGATGAGCATAAAAAGCTCAGTAAGGATTATAAAAAAATATGGAAAGGAAACATGAGTTCATATATACATAAGAATGAAATCATACTTTACCCATAAAACATAGGCACTTTAACATACCTCATAAAATCATGAATAAATCATAGAAATCATAAGACATAAAAGGTAACTTGAGGCATTCATAACATTCTTATGTAGGGAGTAACCCTCTTGGTTAAGTTTGTAATACCCACCACAGTATATTCCCTAAATCTCTTCGGAGAAACCTTAACGTTTCACTCCTTCGTGTTACCCAATGCATTGGAGAGCTATATCAGGATCACCCACCCTTAGTTTATCACAGAACCACCCGTCTTCATAATAATGCCCAAGAACCTCAACATAATCGTATCACATAGAACATGCATAAAGGAAACATAACATTTCCACCTTTCAATCACAAGATATCAATACAACACATTGATATAAAAACATTATGAAAACCATTTTCAATACCAAAATAAAAGAAAAGTAAAACATGGTATTTATTTTTCTTTTAAAAAAAGGTATGGCTTGTAGAGGAAGATGAAACTCAAATAATGGTCACAGCGGCGGAGAAGTCGTTGTCACCGCATACGTACGACAAAAACATTCCCTTTTGTCGTTTAGTAAATGCTTTGTATAAAAAATATTCCTTTTGAATAAATGTAAAAGTCAAAGGGGTTTATACACCGTATAAAATAAGTTTGTGTATAAAACAAAATATGCCTCAATGAAAGTAGATTGAGACGAAGTCCCTTACAAAGACGGTATCCTTTGTTTAAGGATAAATCAATTACATAATTATGTGTGACAAACGAATACACCAAATATAAGTGGATATTAAGTGTAAAACAATCAGAGGTTATTCACACATATTCATATAACGACATATTCAAGGAGTACAAGTTTATCCCAAATAATCAAATTTGGGTTAAGAAGTTCCCTTGCAAAAATTTGACAGCCTAACGGCGTCACTACAAAATTCAGAAAAATGAGTTTATGAGAGATAAAAAGGGTATCTCATCACATGGACATAAAATTTAAATCAATAATGATATAGAAGAACATATCCCAACATAATAGTATGTGAATTAAAAGACATAACAAAATAAGTCTTTTAAAAAGAGGAGGGTGAAAGGTTCCCTTACCGACATGGGTATCTTTCGAGACATGCACCCCGTGAAAGAAGGACAATACAACATTGATGTAAATACTCATAAATGAAAGTATATTACACAATGAGTAAAATAATGGGCATTACATACACCACTCAAAGGAAATTGTGGAAAATGTAGCATAAATCTCACGGGAATAAAAGTGAGATGAACAATCCCTTACGAAAACTCGGCAGCCTAACAGCGCCACTTAAAACTTACAAAAATGGATTGATGAGATCAAATAGGGTATCTCATCATATTAACATAAATTTTACAGAAATAGGAATATAAAAGAACATCCCCCATCATAACAAAGAGGAGCTTAAAATAAGTGACATAAATGAGAGTACTTAAAAATAAAGAAAGAGGTTAGATCTCTTACGAAAATTCGGCAGCCTAACGGCGCCACTCAAAACATCCAAAATGGATTGATGAGATAAAATAGGGTCTCTCATCATATGAACATAAAAATTACAGTAGGATTAATATAAAAGAACATCCCAATCATAAGAAATATGAGCTTAACAAGAATGACATAAAAGAGTGTACTTAAAAAGAAAGAGAGGGGTAGGATCCCTTACCTCGGGTCCGACTTGACTCGATCGTTCTTTAACGTCCTGAATAATAAACATGAGTTAATTTATACTTGATTAATAACCTTTTTAAAGTTCATTATTCCTTTTATATCACTTATTTCCATGTTATAAACATTATGTAATCATTTAAGTTAATAATGTTTGTTTTGTTGATATTTGGTTCTTAAGTCGAAAGTGGACTTCTTACAATTACATGTTGTTCGTGTGGTCAAAGGTTCATTATATCCATAATGATATTCATGATTTTGATATCATATATATCATATATATCCAGAATATACATGTATTTATAATATTACATGATCATTTAGAGGTAAGAAATGAAATGCACCGTTCATGGAGACGGTAAGCCGTACGTACGCATGAACGCTACTTTCATTTCTATGTCATATTAATGGAATTAAAAATAAATGAGAGGTATGTATATTTTAATTCCATAATTATATTCATCATTTATATGTAACATAAATCATATATAATAACTTTAAATACATCCTTTATACATCCCACATATGGCATTAACGAATCAAATCACTTTGAGGGGCGGTAGTCCGCACTTCCTAAAATGAAATTATCGTGTTTACCCACAATGGAAACCATTAAGGTATGCCACAAAATAAAAATACAGAAGATTAAGTAAAACATAAACATATCATATATCATATATAAATATAGTGACATCTTAATGGCCACCTTTTAAGTTGTTATATGAGTGTTGAACAATCATCGTTTCGTGAGGCATAAATTCATCATCCACAGAAACAGTATGTTCTTTAACCATTTAATGTAGGTGTGTGTAAGTGTAGCTCGAATCCTTAACATAACAACATCCTAGTATATTTACGATACTTTTGTTGTTACAAAATAAAGGAATAAAAAGAGTTTAGGGGGGTGGAGAAGCAAAATAAAACAAAAGGACTCAAGTGAAGACATTACCTTAAAATCGGGTAACTCCTTTTGGTTTGAGCTCAAAGGCTTCCTTGGGAAGACTTCTTCCCAAATTGAGGCTTCAAGGATTTATATAGGGATGTGTAGAGACAAAATGGGTAGGGTTTGGCTGAGCCAAAGGCTTTGGAAGTGTGGGTAAGGAGGTAGAGGTGGGGGCCTTTTATAAGAGGAGAGGAGGGGCACTCTTGTAAAGTTACAAAATGTTACTTTATTTTCAAAAGAGTTTAGGATTTTAAAGGTACCACATTGATATATTTCTAGGATAAGGTGATAAGGGTTCGAAATCCACCCATACAATAGGTTTTGGACATGTGTAGGTCTTAGATTTTACATTATCTTTCCATTTTATTTAAATCGTTAAATAATGAGGTCATCGTTGCATCATCATGATGTCATAAATAACTTAATTTATTTAATGTATAAAAATTATAAAAAAATAATATGATTTAGGAAATATTTTTAGCTTTCCACTTACTATTTATAGTCAAAAATCTGACTTGTATAACCCCATGTAAAAATTGTTTTAGTAAAACATCTCATGTTTGTGTCATTTTTACTTTAACATTAAATAAAAAGGTATTTATGTCATTTTCCAACCAAAGTGGCTCCATGGGTTCCCCAAGTTGAACCATGGATTTTCTTGGTAGGCCATGACACATCCAATGAGGGTATGACATGTGTATAGGTCATTTCATTTTATTAAAACATTATTCTTACCTTAAACTACACTAATTACCTCTAATCGCGATTAAAAACTTAAAAGTTACTATTCACCAAAATATTATTTTAATTCCATTGAACCCCATTTTACTTCCTAATGACAACCATATATGTTGGATTTTTTAAATTCAAAACATAGAGGTGGAAAAGTTTCATTTAAACAAAAAAATCAGTTTCTTTAACTACCACTTAGTCGTTTCACTATTCATCAAAAATTTAAGTTTTTTAGAAAAATACCAAAAATTCACCCTAAGATATATTTGATATTATGAATTCAAAAATGAAGTCTATTTTACAAAATTCAAAACATATAAGTTACATTAATTAATTTAATAATTAATTCCCGCTGTCAAAACAAATAGCGTGTTTTGAAGAAACAATCAGTATCAAAAGATTGACTGTAGTTTAAGTCTAATTTCAAGATGAAATTAATTCCAATGACCACTATTGGATTAAATGGTAAAAATATATTCTAATTGAACTTTAAAACCAATTCAGAAGATAATATAATCTTATAAATAAATTAGATTAAAAAGAGGTTTTGAATTAAAATACAACATTTTTCACTGTTCATTAAAAAAATGAACTTTATCGGAAAAATACCAAAAATTTACACAATGTAAATTTTGATGTCCCGATTCTAAAGAATAATTTTATTTTGTAAAATATAACACATAAAATTGTTAAAAAGTGGATTTAAAATAGGTTCACCATCGAAAGGCGGTTAATCGACCTTTTAAAGAATATTAGAATGTTTATGCTTAAAAATTGGATTCATTCGCATTTTTAATCCTCTAACATTTATTGTAAAAAGTAAAAATATTTGACAAACATATATAATAATTTTTTAGTTAGTTCTGTTCATTCCCGCCATTACAACGGCTAGGTGTTAACTACCATTTAAAATAATATTTTCTTATTATTAGAGTGCAACGTAAGATTCCCAAGAAACTCGTTGTTGCGTATTGGGTACGCCATCGAGCATAGTGGTCCCTTTAAAATATTATTTTTTTCACAAATAGGGATAAATATAAAAATTTCATATTCTTTATTTACCTGGCGTGTTACATCCTTCCCCCCTTTTGGGAATTGCATCCTCGCAATTTTTAAAATTGGGCTTGGAAACTTTATTGAAAATCCCACATCGGAACAAGAGTCAGTAAAACTATCACTTTAAAATAAAGAAAGAGAATTACAAAGGTCACCCGAGTTAAGCCATACTAGGATTACATATAGGAAAACATGGACATGGAATAAAAAACAAAGGGTCATGTTCTGAGGGAGAGTGATAGTAAACATGTTTAGGAGAAAGTTAACCACAAGAAAATCACAAACTTGTGATGGGTTAAACGGTATTCGATTCCCCGGTAGGAAAAGTTAATAGACAACATTTTTGTTTTTTTTATTGAGGAATTTATTCATAAGGAAACATAATTACTTATCATGTTGACTTTCAACTTTTATTAGATTTCTTACACAAACTCATAATTTCTCCAAAAGACGAGTATTTAGGAAGACTTTTTCACTATAATCAACTTCTAGAGAATCACCTAATCCACAAAAGAGAACTATATACTTCCCATGTCTTTAGACTTTAACCAAAACCAAAACCAAAACCAAAATGGTTAGTACAAGATCAGATAATCCAGAAAAGGATAACCCTTTATAAAAAGAAAATCTATTCTTAATCTCCAAAATTTGTCCAACAAAACCCAAAGTTCAACGAAGACTATTTGATAAACAATTTTTCCATAAAATTCTTCAAAGTAAACTAAACTAAGATTGAAACCCAAATATTTTAAGGATTTAGTCACATATTCTTCCAAGGTACAAATTAACTTTTATCTCCAAATAACATCAGTTGCTCTTAAATTCTCATATTGAAATGCAATTAACCTAATCACATATCTTTGATGATAGGTTAATCATTTCCATAGATAACCCAAAATAAACTTACTCTTGATTCATAAAATAATCTAACTAACAAGAATTAGTCAAACTAACCAGGGACTTCACGTAGTCCAGTGGTAGGTGATAAATATCAGTCCCACTTTGGTTGTGGGTTCGATTCCTACAGTATTGTCTGACACGACGGGTTGTCACACGGTCTGCGTGTTGTCCTTTTTCCAAAACTATATAATTCTTAAAAAATTCCCCAAAACGAGATAAAATCTTCAAAAATAATCATAACATATTTTAACCTCAAGTTTATCTCATGCCTTTCATTTTCCATCATAACATATAATAACCCATAATTACCTCAAAAGTAAGGATCATATAAACTCTAATGGTTACCTTTATATTTATTACCTAAACTTTCACATCGATTGTTCATCTCATACATGATGCATTAAGGATCATACCAAGGTTCAAGTGGTTGATCATGACTCCTTGATAGTTGGTTTAGAACAACCACGAGTTTCCTCATTGAATCCCTCATTTTATCTATTATCTTAATCAGAGAACCACCACAGTTTCCTTCAAACATGTTGTCTCTTTGGTGCCTGCTAGATCCATCCATTCACTAAAAACAGAAATGTCAGTGTGAGTATATCAAAAAAAACTATCATGTACTAATGAGGAAGGTAAACACTAAGATATACTTACTCATTCACTTTATCTAAAACTAGGACTCTTTCTGAAATCCTAACTATTATGGTAATGTCACTTATGCTTAGAGAATATCCTAACCTCTAAAGTTATCTAAACCGACCTTTGATACCAACTATAAGGCCCCAGCCTTAAACCTTACTTAATCTTGAGTTATTACAAGATTACACATTGAGGATCTTTTCAGGTTTAGAGTTTTAGAGAATTAGATCATAAAACTTGCATTACATTCCACATTTAAACAAAGTGGTTACATAAAAGATAGTATTCATTTTTCCCATCAACGGAAACATATTTAAAATAAAACATGGATTCTTTCTTGAAACTTCCTTGACACTATCATCATATCATATACCCTTCCCTTGACCTGTGAAAAACATTTCAAAAAAACTTGGGATGAGCATAAAAAGCTCAGTAAGGGTTATAAAAAAATATGGAAAGGAAATATGAGTTCATATATACATAAGAATGAAATCATACTTTACCCATAAAACATAGGCACTTTAACATAACTCATCAAATCATGAATAAATCATAGAAATCATAAGACATAAAAGGTAACTTGAGGCATTCATAACATTATTATGTAGGGAGTAACCCTCTTGGTTACGTTTGGAATACCCACTACAGTATATTCCCTAAATCTCTTCGGATAAAACCTTAACGTTTCACTCCTTTGCGTTACCCAATGCATTGGAGAGCTATATCGGGCTCACCTGCCCTTAGTTTATCACGGAACCACCCGTCTTCATAATAATTCCCAAGAACCTCAACATAATTGTATCACATAAAACATGCATAAAGGAAACATGACATTTCCACCTTTCAATCATAAGATATCAATACAAAACATTGATATAAAAACATTATCAAAACCATTTTCAATACCAAAATAAAATAAAAGTAAAACATGGTATTTATTTTTCTTTTAAAAAAAGGTATGGCTTGTAGAGGAAGCCGAAACTCAAATAATGGTCACAGCGGCGGAGAAGTCGTTGTCGCCGCATACGTACGACAAAAACATTCCCTTTTGTCATTTAGTAAATGCTTCGTATAAAAAAGATTCCTTTTGAATAAACGTAAAAGTCAAATGGGTTTATACACCATATAAAAGAAGGTTGTGTATAAAACAAAATATTCCTCAATGAAAGGATATTGAGACGAAGTCCCTTACAAAGACGGTATCCTTGGTTTAAGGATAAATCAATTACATAATTATGTGTGACAAACGAATACACCAAATATAAGTGGATATTAATTGTAAAATAATCAGAGGTTATTCACACATATTCATATAACGACATATTCAAGGAGTACAAGTTTATCCCAAAGAATCAAATTTGGGTTAAGAATTTCCCTTGCAAAAATTTGACAGCCTAACGGCGTCACTACAAAATTCATAAAAATGAGTTGATGAGAGATAAAAAGGGTATCTCATCACATGGACATAAAATTTAAATCAATAAGGATATAGAAGAACATATCCCAACATAATATTATGTGAATCAAAATACATAACAAAAGAAGTCTTTTAAAAAGAGGAGGGTGAAAGGTTCCCTTACCGACATGGGTATCTTTCGAGACATGCACCCCGTGAAAGAAGGAAAATAAAACATTGATGTAAATAATCATAAATAAAAGTATATTACACAATGAGTAAAATAATGGGAATTACATATACCACTCAAAGGTAATTGTGGCAAATGTATCATAAATCTCACGGGAATAAAATTGAGATGAACAATCCCTTACGAAAACTCGGCAGCCTAACGGCGCCACTTAAAACTTACAAAAATTGATTGATGAGATCAAATAGGGTATCTCATCATATTAACATAAAGTTTACAGAAAGAGGAATATAAAAGAACATCCCCCATCATAACAAATAGGATCTTAAAATAAGTGACATAAAGGAGAGTACTTAAAAAGAAAGAGAGAGGTTAGATCTCTTACGAAAATTCAGCAGCCTAACAGCGCCACTCAAAACATCCAAAATGGATTGATGAGAGAAAATAGGGTCTCTAATCATATGAACATAAAAATTACATTAGGAGTAATATAAAATAACATCCTAATCATAAGAAATATGAGCTTAACAGGAATGACATAAAAGAGTGTACTTAAAAAGAAAGAGAGGGGTAGGATCCCTTACCTCGGGTCCGACTTGACTCGATCGTTCTTTAAAATCCTGAATAATAAACATGAGTTAATTTATACTTGCTTAAGAACCTTTTTAAAGTTCATTATTCCTTTTATATCACTTATTTTCATGTTATAAACATTATGTAATCATTTAAGTTAATAATGTTTGTTTTGTCGATATTTGGTTCTTAAGTCGAACGTGGACTTCTTACAATGGCATGTTGTTCATGTGGTCAAAGGTTCATTATATCCAGAATTATATTAATGATTTGGATATCATATATATCATATATATCCAGAATATAAATGTATTTATAATATTACATAATCATTTAGAGGTAAAAAATGAAATCCACCGTTCATGGAGACGGTAAGCTGTACGTACGCATGAACGCTACTTTCATTTCTATGTCATATTAATGGAATTAAAACTAAATGAGAGGTATGTATATTTTAATTCCATAATTATATTCATAATTTATATGTAACATAAATCATATATAATAACTTTAAATATATCCTTTATACATCCCACATATGGCATTAACGAATCAAATCACTTTGAGGGGGCGGTAGTACGCACTTCCTAAAATGAAATTATTGTGTTTACCCACAATGGAAACCATAAAGGTATGCCACAAAAGAAAAATACAGAAGCTTAAGTAAAACATAAACATATTATATATAATATATAAATATAGTGACATCTTAATGGCCACCTTTTAAGGTGTTATATGAGTGTTGAACAATCATCGTTTCGTGAGGCAGAAATTCGCCATCCACAGAAATAGTATGTTCTTTAACCATTTGATGTAGGTGTGTGTAAGTGTAGCTCGAATACTTAACATAACAACATCATAGTATATTGAAGATAATGGTTTTGTTACAAAATAAAGGAATAAAAAGAGTTTAGGGGGTGGAGAAGCAAAATAAAACAAAAGGACTCAAGTGAAGACATTACCTTAAAATCGGGTAACTCTTTTTGGTTTGAGCTCAAAGGCTTCCTTGGTAAGACTTCTTCCCAAAGTGAGGCTTCAAGGAATTATAGAGGGATTTGGAGAGACAAAATGGGCAGTGTTTTGCCGAGCCAAAGGCTTTGGAAGTGTGGGTAAGGAGGTAGAGGTGGGGGCCTTTTATAAGAGGAGAGGAGGGGCACTCTTGTAAAGTTACAAAATGTTACTTTATTTTCAAAAGAGTTTCGGATTTTAAAGGTCCCACATTGATGTATTTCTAGGATAATGTGATAAGGGTTCGAAATCCACCCATCCAATAGGTTTTGGACATGTGTAGGTCTTAGATTTTACATTATCTTTCCATTTTATTTAAATTGTTAAATAATGAGGTCATCGCTGCATCATCATGATGTCATAAATAATTTAATTTATTTAATGTATAAAAATTATAAAAAAAATACTATGATTTAGGAAATCTTTTTATATTTCCAATTACTATTTATAGTCAAAAATCTGACTTGTATAACCCCATGTAAAAATTGTTTTAGTAAAACATCTCATGTTTGTGTCATTTTTACTTTAACATTAAATAAAAAGGTATTTATGTCATTTTCCAACCAAAGTGGCTCCATGGGGTCCCCAAGTTGACCCATGGTTTTTCTTGGTCTTCCATGACACATCCAATGAGGGTAGGACATGTGTCTAGGTCCTTTCATTTTATTAAAATATTATTCTTACCTTAAACTACATTAATTACCTCTAATCGCGATTAAAAACTTAAAAGTTACTATTCACCAAAAAATTATTTTAATTCCATTGAACCCCATTTTACTTCTTAATGACAACCATGTATGTAGGATTTTTTAAATTCAAAACACAGAGGTGGATAAGTTTCATTTAAACAAAAAAAATCAGTTTCTTTAACTACCACTTAGTGGTTTCACTATTCATCAAAAATTGATGTTTTTTAGAAAAATAAAAACAATTCACCCTAAGATATATTTGATATTACGAATTCAAAAATGAAGTCTATTTTACAAAATTCAAAAAATATAAGTTGCATTAATTAATTTAATAATTAATTCCCGCTGTCAAAACAAATAGCGTGTTTTTAAGAAACAATAAGTATCAAAAGATTGACTGTAGTTTAAGTCCAATTTCAAGATGAAATTAATTACAATGACCACTATTGGATTAAATGGTAAAAATATATTCTAATTGAACTTTAAAACCAATTAAAAAGATAATATAATCATATAAATTAATTAGATTAAAAAGAGGTTTTGAATTAAAATACAACATTTTTCACTGTTCATTAAAAAATGAACTTTATCGGAAAAATACCAAAAATTTACACAATGTAAATTTTGATGTCCCGATTCTAAAGAATAATTTTATTTTGTCAAATATAACACATAAAATTGTTAAAAAGTGGATTTAAAATAGGTTCTCCATCGAAAGGCAATTAATCGACCTTTTAAAGAATATTAGAATGTTTATGCTTAAAAATTGGATTCATTCTAATTTTTAATCCTCTAACATTTATTGTAAAAAGTAAAAATATTTGACAAACATATATAATCATTTTGTAGTTAGTTCTGTTCATTCCCGCTATTACAACGGCTAGGCGTTAACTACCATTTAAAAAAATATTATCTTATTATTAGAGTGTAACGTAAGATTCCCAAGAAACTCGTTGTTGCGTATTGGGTACGCCATCGAGCATAGCGTTCCCTTTAAAACGTTATTTTTTTCACAAATAGGGATAAATATAAAAATTTCATATTCTTTATTTACCTGGGGTGTTACAAGACTTCCCTTGGAAATTCTTATTCTTTCTTATCATTTAACCATGACTTGGCTTTCTAAATTTGTGAAAAAATATATTTCCTCGAAACATATAAGGTCATGTAATCACCAGATTTTGACATAGGTTCAAGGAGATTGAAATTTTATGAAACATATGGATGAAACTATTATTGACGACATAAGTGAAGTTGGATTCCATGTTACTCTCTTTTTATGTAGATTATTCTAGACTATGTATTATAGGAATACCAATAAATATATGTGTACTATAACCCATTTATAAACCCCTATTTCAAAAACAGTAGAGTTATCAATCTTAGGTATATTTTAGATATCCTACAATATCCAAAACCTCTATTAAATTTCATTAAAAACACCACAAACACTTTCCATTAATAAACATGCCAAAAAATTAGTTAGTATGGATTTCACATCATTAAGATCTAAAAGATTTTTATTCCACCTCTAATAATGACATGGATCACTATAATCTATCTCCCATAGCTGGTATTCAAAACCTTTATAGGTATATCCAAAATATTATTCTCATTCTTAATAAAATTTGTACCACATGTATGGTCAGGAGAGATTATAATAAACTTTATATAATTATTCCACTATATTTTAATAATATATATGTTCAAGATAAATTTGATTTAAATTATAACTTTTTATGGGTGAAACTCAAACCATTCATAATGATACACAATAGATCAAAATAGTAATAATATCATGTGCATGGCTTGATCAAAATAAATAATGTAAACTAGCCGTGAATTTTTTTCTAGAAAACCATACATCTATTGTAAATACCCATTTGATGATCGTATTTCATAATTATAACTTTAAACTTCCCTAAGAAACTTTACACACTAAAACACACCTATTAGAGGTGTGAGTGAGATTTTCAAATCATGTTTTAATGAATATTAATCATTATATCACTTGTTTCTTTATAAAACATATTACATTTCATGGAAATTCAACAACTAAATATTCCATTTTCATAATTCATAATCAAAATCAATCAAACCAATTCCCAATAATCCTATTTAATAATATTACACATGGTCCAAACCTGAATTATCATTTTTAAATCCATATGACACTTGAACCAATTTATTCCCCTCAAAAATCATGTAACTAATTTAATAAAAGTAATTCCATACTAAATTCAATACCCCAAAAACATTGTAACTCAAATATTCATCATACCTAATAGAAATCATTACCAAAACCAAACACTTTCATAATAAATGAAATCATAACCAAAACTATTTTCATATAACCAAAAAAATCAAAACCTAATTATATCGACTCGAAATAAAAGGTGTTTAAAATTATAATATCATAAAATGATTTTAAAAAAATATCTAGTCACCCAAACAATACATTACATCTAAAATGGCTCAAGAAAAATCAAATTTCCTTTTTAAAATATAAGAAAATTCATTTATTTCCAAGAAAACCTTTGAAACCAAAGAAATAAAGAAAATTAGATTCAAAAGCCTTAAAACTTTTTTATTCTAAATAGAACTTCCCAAAAAAGAATTGCAGTAATAAATTTAATTTATAAACACTTCAAAACTCATTGAAATATCTCATTATATAAAAATTTATGTATATATGAAAATAATAATCAGTTTAATAAAAACAAATGAGAATTGATTCAATAATATTTACTTTTCCTCACTTTAAAAATCCAATTTATAATTTAACTCAAGAAACAACCAACTTCAACTCTTTATTTAAAACATTTAATTGTATAATAAGAATAATTTAATAAATAATTTAAGTATAATTTATACTAAAAAGTAACATTTTTCAAAATCACTATGCATGGAAATCATAAAATTTATATATATACATTAAAACTATAAATATACATTAATCAAACACTTACAAACATTTAAAAGAAAAAAACATGAGAATCACTTAAACATTTCAATTATAATAGGTTCAAAACACATTAATAAAAAAATATAAATTCAATATTCTTAAAGTAATTCACATGCATAAAGAACACTTTAGAGTATACCCAAAACCCTTTTACTTAGACTTTCTAGGAAAAATTTCCTGATTATAAATACTCTATTCTCAAACACATCCCTAGATAAAACCATCATCCATAAAAACTCCAACTCATTCAAAATAAATACCACTCAAAATTTTTAGAAAAACATAATAAATAACCTTACCAAATTATTATAATTAAAACATTCATCATTATAAAAAATGAAATTAAAAAATGAGATTTCATTTTAATGCCTATTTTTTAAAACTAAAAACATTTATTCAAAATTCATACTTTCAATCTATAGATGCCTAAAACCAAATTAAATATAATTAAATCAAATCAATTTGAATAATTTTTTTGAAATGGTATAATTTCTTATCTAGTTAAAGATACTTTAAATAAAAGTACACAAAATACCATGAAACCAATAAAAGTAGCAAGAACCCATAAAATCTATACTGATTACCTATAACAAACCCATTCAAACTAATTACATCAAATATAATTATAAATTATACACACAAATTGTAAAATGAAGTATCAAACCCTCAATAATTCATCTTCCACTATAGATAAACTTTTAATCAAGGTTATGATATTGTTCAATGATATTTAAATTGACATATGTAATGTTCAAAATATGAATGAAAATCATGTAATGAATTCAAAGCATATAATGACCTTTCTGGAATATCATAAAGCAACAATGATGAAATAAGTTTCAATTTATTCTATTTAAATCTGTATGTTTCAAAAAATATCTTTTATAGATACCAATTTAACCCAATATTATCATATTTAAAAATACTAAAATGCTAAAACATATTTTTTTTATTTCAAATAAAATTTCAAAACATTAAGTCTATAATAAAACTTCCATAATAAAGTGAAAATTAAATTCTATGATATCACAAAATCTCAAAGGAATCATTAAAATTTCACATTTTATTTTAAATCTTGATAATATCATTCTTTATTTTTTTTGGAAAAACACTTTCATGTGGACTTTTAAATTTATAATTTTTAAAAACAATTATTATAATATAATTCATTAATTTTATGCATCAAGATAAATCATTTAATGGATTAATTAATCAATCAATCAATCACCATGCATATCATCGAATAAATAAAGAAAACATATCAAAATACATCAAGAAATGTTTCAATCAATTAGATTATCAATGATAAACATTAAAGAAAACACTAAATAATAATAAGGGGTATTTAATGAATTAAAATAATCAAGAATAAAACATCTAACAAATTAAAGAGATAGAAATGCGGATTATCCAATTTCTAGTGATGGGGGGACCACCCCTATTTATAAGCCATTCACCTCGCTCATACCTATTAGTGTTGCTCACTCGACATAGCCAATGCGGCCCACTCATACTTTCCAATGTGGATAACCCCAAACACCTCGGCGAGTGGCATGATTATAGATGTGATCGGGTTAGAACAATTGGTCGGACAATCAAAATCAACCAGTTTCCCTCAACTAACTTCACTAGTGGAACTCCCAAATGGCTTATCCCTTACTAAAGGGGCTCTATCCATTCTAATCAAGACTAGATAACAACCTTCCCTCGACCTCATACTAAAATTCCTAAGATTTCGATAAGTAGTCGATGAGAAGTGAGGTTATAGTTATAATGAATATAACCTTATCCCATATCTTAAAACACCCTTTATTCCAATACCTCATATGTGTGTGTGCACGCGCATGTGTGTGTGTGTAATCATGTAACTCCATCAACCATATCAATACACAATTCAACGATGAACAAAAATCATGGGCTTAGAATAAGGGTGAAAATGGTTTAATGAAATAGGATTTATTTAACAAAGGTTCCAAACATTCCTCTATAGTAAATATAATAAATTTTTGATAATTCTATGTTTGAAAATATTTAAAAATGAAATAATTCATAACTCTCTTTTTAAAGTTCCAAATGAGCCTTTGGAACATTTATCAAGAATGAACATTTAAAATCCCCTATTATTTAACACCTTTTTAAAATTTAATTTGATTTCCAAAATAAATTTTAAAACCATGTGATGTTTCATTTAATTAAAACTAGTGTGAATCATTATAAAAAAACACATGAATGGTCAAAGCCATAAATTATAGATAATGAGAGGGAAACCCATCAAAGAAAGTCTATAATATTTTTATGTAACTAAAATCCAAAATTAAATCACATGCCAACCTTAAAGAAAAACATTGTACTAAATCACATATAGGACTAAACCCATTTCAAATATTCAAAATCACTAAAGTAAAATATTAATCTATTTATCCAGATATATAAAAAACATGCCACCAAATTTAAATTGTATTTAATTATAAAACATGAAAACTGACCTTTTCAATCAAAACAAAAAAAAATACCTTTTAAGTTTTTATGTAACACTAATTATTACTCACAAAATACACATAATACTTAAAGAAAACTGTGATAAAAAAATCAAGCATCCAATGTACATTATGAAAAATGGGGAAACATGGAATCATCTATAAGGAACATGAAAGATAGAAGAAAGAATCTAAAAATGATGATATGGTGGTCTTAAATAGAACCTGAACACCCTGCAAATCAAGACATTAAAAATTTAGAACCTGAACTCAACTAGGGTTCAGACAATAGCGTGAAGTAGTAAGGGAGGAGAAAGAATGACATGGGTGGAGGATAAAATGAAGGATAAGGAGTAGATACCCTAACCTTAATTCATCCGAGAGAAGATCGAGGGGGAGCAGCGATAGGGTTGGACTTCCACAAGAGATTAAACAACGTGAGAGAAATCGGTTTGATTAGGGTTATATTTATAAGTCAGTGAAGTGTTTTATGAGAACTTTTAAAAAATCACTGATAAATAGGGGTTTTATTAGCACTAAACAAAAAAAATGATGATAAAGATCTATCTTTATCAGTGCTATAATTTTAGCACTGATAAAGATGTGTTTTATTAACACTAAATATAATATCACTAATAAAGAAACCTTTTTATCAGTGCTAGAAAAACGTTGATAAATACCTATATAATTAATATTTAATAAAATAATTAATATAGTTAATATAGTTAAAAAAAATTATGTATAATTATAGATAAATATTTATATAATAATAAATATATTTAAAGAATTGTAAATATGTATTTATAAATATATTTATAAATATATTTATAAATATATATAATTATATATAATTATAAATAATTATTTATTTATATAATTATAAATATATTAAAATAATTCTAAATATGTATCTATAAATATAATTATTTATTTATTTATTTGTAATTATAATTATAAATATATATTTGTAAATATTTTTATAAATATTTTTATATAATTATAAATATATTTATATAATTATAAATATATTTATATAATTTTATATAATTATAGATATTTCCATATAATTATATATATTTATTTATTAATATATAATTATATATAATTATAAATATAATAAATATATTTATTATTTAAATATATTAATATACTTTTTTAATTATTTAGATAAATAATTATTTATTTATAATTATATGAATACCTTTTAAAAAATATATATTTATTTATTTATAATTATAAATATATAATTTTATAAATATAGTACATATACAATTATAAATATATTTATATACAAATATATTTATATTTATTTATAAATATTTATTTATAGATATATTTTTAACATTATTAATGAATATATAGTCTTAAATGAATGAATGTTAAAAATGAGTGAAATTGAATAATAAAAAATTAATAGACTTTAAATATTTTAAAAAAATGGATAGGTTTTATTAATTATACAAATTATTAAAAAAATATGGATATATATTGAAATTAACATGAATACATATTAAAAATATTAAAATATAGTAAATAAATATGTATAAATAAATATTAGAAAATGATTAAATTCCAAGAAAATAAAATTTAATAAATATTAAAAATGAATAAATAAAATTTACAGATTAAAAACATAATATATTAAATATGTGATGTTACTAAATTATTTTCTAAAATGAATATTAAAATTTAAATAAATTGCATAAATATTATATGCATGTGTTTCTAAATAAGATTACATTAATTATATAAATATGTGTATGGAATTAATGTGTATATATATACAACATAAGTTTGATACACATTAAATTAAACAATGAAATTATATAATATGCAACATCTATTAATGAAATAAATAATAAGAAGAATGAATAAATTTAAAAAATGAATTAGTGTTATTGATTATATATATTATTAAAAAAACTAAAAAAGAATACTTATAAATACACATGTTAAAATTAAAATGAATACATATTAATTATATAAATTACAACCATATTAAAAACATTAAATGTTAATTAATATATATGTATAAATAATTATTGAAAATGGATAAAATTAAAAACATATTGAACAATGAAAAATTGAAAATGAATAAATTACAAAAAATATAAAAAAATTAAGATTATTAATGAATAAATAATATTAAAATTGAATAAATTTTAAAAAAATATTAAAAGGTAATACATAGTATATATTGAATAAAAATATAAAAAATGATAAAATTTACTAATAAAAATAAAATATATATTAAATATATTATGTTAATAAATATAATTCTAAAATGAATATTAAAAATTGAATAAATTATAGAAATATTATTTGTGTGTGTGTTGTATATAAAAATGCATTAATTATGTATATGTATGTGTGAAATAAATGTAACACATGTTTGATATATGTTAAATTAAAAAATCGAATGACGTTCAATTAAATGTCCATTACTCAATACAATTGGTCAATATGTTTAATTAATATTAATTTTTAATTGTAAACCATTTTTCACTAAATATATGAGTTATTTAATGTAATCATACATATTTTATATTATATAAATCATATTTTATAAAATATTATATATATTGATATATATATATATATATATATGAATATATTTCTATATTCAAAATATTAAATATATTAATGGATAATTATGTATAAAAACTATTAAAAATGAATAATACATTAATATGTTTTTAATTATTACATTTTATTAATTTTCTATATTTATATTCAATATATATTATTTATTACTATTTATAATTAATATATATATATATTAAATTTATTCATTTTTATTTATAATTGTTTCATTAATAATTTTTTTTAATAAATTTTAATTTATTCATTTTTTATTTTTATTTTTTTGTTTAATTATTAAAATTTATTCATTTTATATATCTATATTTAATATATACTATTTATTAATATTTATAATTTATATACATGTATATTAAATTGGGTTAGCCCGCACAATAAGCTAAGAAGTTTGAAAGGCAGCTCACAGTCTTCGTACTGCAGTAAGGCTTCTTGCTGGCATGACCTGGATTCTCTCTCGGTGGAGGTCGACCTTTATGAGTCCTAGCTCGAGGAAGGTTGGGGGATTATTTTTTGATATTCTTATGTGCAAGAAGATCTAGTTGTTGGATATGTTGTTGGGGCAGGAGAGGAAGGCCCAATCTTAGTCGTGGGTTATGTGGCTTAAGGAGGTTGACCACAATACAATATATTTCCATGCTTTTATCAAGGAGAAGAGGTGCATTTCTATACTGAATATTTTCCAGGAGGATAGTACCTACACCAACAATCTAGAAGTTTTATGAGGTATGTTCAAGGTTTTTTTTAAATCAATTCTGGTTGATGTTAACCCTTACATGCAGAATGGGTATCTGAGAGGCCATGTTGGGATTTTTTATGATATTCCACATGTGGGGACTGAGTACAATGATTCCATGTTGTGTGGTGTTCCTCAAAAGAGTGAAGTTTGGGAGGCTATCAAACGTATCAATCTTGATATCAGTCCTAGCCCAGATGGTTTCCTAGGCTCTTTCTATGTGGCTGTGTGGGAAGTGGTGAAGAAAGATCTTATA
Organism: Viscum album; assembly: GCA_963277665.1. Taxonomy (NCBI): domain Eukaryota; kingdom Viridiplantae; phylum Streptophyta; class Magnoliopsida; order Santalales; family Viscaceae; genus Viscum; species Viscum album. Next base: position 334,782,484 of record OY728145.1, on the reverse strand, counting down.
GTGGCTATTTAGGATTTCTTCAATGGAGGAGGACTTCCTTAGGTGGAATGTGCCACTGCCTTGGCCATTATCCCAAAAGTGAAAGATCATTCATCTCTTAATCACTATCACCCCATCAATTAATATGTGCAACTTTTCTTATAAAGTTTTGGCTATTATTCTTAACAGAAGGTTGTATGAGCTTCTACCTGCTTGGATCTCTGGAGAGCAGCATAGATTCATCAAGGGGTAGTCAATTTATGGAGACATTGAGATTAATTTCTCAAGATATGATAAGGGAAATTAATACAAAGAACTAGGTCTCCAATATTGTCATCAAAGTTGATATGAATAAAGCTTACGATAAATTATAATGGAATTTCATTCTTAGGGTTATGAGATACATGGGTTTCTCTACATGGATTTCTAATATATTTTTTAGAAGTTATATCTCCACATGGTTTTCCATCTCTTGTAAGGGCAAGAAGTATGGTTTTATGAATTCAGTCAGGGGGATGAGGTATAGAGAGCCTTTATCCCCCAGTATCTTCATATTATTCTAGGATGCTCTTAGTAGTTACTTAGCTCAAAGTCTATGTAATGGGGAGATCCATCCATTTCACAGCATGTGAATCTTCATTGGAGTCTCCCACCTTCTATTTGTTGATGATGTGGTCTTTTTCATGAATGGAAGCATGATATCCCTTTGGGGATTCAATAAAGTCTTGAAGGAGTATTGTAGATGGATTGGCCAAATTGTTAACCAAAATAAGATTTATATCTACCTTTTATCCTCCTATTCGGTGAGGTGTGTTAAACAAATTGAACAATCCTTAGGCTTCCATAATCAGAGCTTCCCCATGGAATATATGAGATCTCCTATCTAACCTAGCAGAATCTGTATCCACTTATTTGATGGGATCATTGAAAGGATTTTCAATCATATTAACAACTAGAAAAATTGTTTTTTGTCCTTTGGTGTTAGAATCACTTTGGTTAACTATGTTTTAAATTACATCCCCATGCATGTTCTTTTGATCTTCAGGGTCCTAGAGGCAGTTATCATAGATGTTGAAAATATCATGCTATTTTCATTTTGGATGCTCAATCTAAAGGTATGTGCCACTGGGCTTCATGGTCGAGACTAGAAAGGCCCTGGAAGGATGGAGACATTAATCTGAGGGGTTTCACTGATAAAATGTACAACTTTCAAGCTAATATGACTTGGGAAGTGGTTAAAGGTTTAACTCTTTGGGGAAACCTCAATAAAAATATGTATGGGGTAAACTTACGACAACTGAAGGGGAGGGTCTCCGGTTTCTGGAACACCATTCATAGGCACATCCTTACTATTTTGGATAACTCCCATTGGGTCATTGGTCATGAGGAGATAGGATTTTGGGATCATAATTGGGCAGGAGGATTGATTGGTTTCTTAGGGTTTCTGATCCCCGATGTCTCCTTTCGGCTTGCAAGTTTTTATACTTTGTTCATAAATGTTTTCCTCAAATAGAAACAATGTGACATTTTACATAATATTCATATCACTGAAGATCAATATTATTGTTTGTTCATGGGATCCTCATCTAGAATTTTTTAAGAGAAGGATTATTATCAGGGTTTTCATGGGAATATGGTGTACAATGCACGGGGCAGTATCCTCTGGTGAAAATACATTCCTCTGAAGTATAATTTTCTAGTTTTGAGGATTCAAAATCATTCTCTTCCTGTATATGATGAGATCGAGCACAAAGGTATCAGTTTGGCCTCACAGTGCTTTTGTTGTAGGAACCCTCAATAGGAATCTGTTACTCGTCTTTTTTAGGGTAGTTGAGTGTCTTCTATTTGGTGTGTGTTCGGTGAGTTCTCTGGATTTGTGGACAATGTTTGCAGAAATTGCGAATTTTTAAATATATGGTTTAATGGAGAAATTGATAATAGTTCATAGAGTAATTCAAGGGTTCTTATTATGGTTGTTGGTTTCTGGTGTATCTAGTAGGCAAGAAATAAATCCCGCTACGTGGGTGTTGTCAGCTTGAGTTAGCTTTTGGTGGCCTGCACCCAGTGTCTTGTGGTCAAGCTGGTGCATCTTCTCAAATGGTGGTAAAGTGATCCATGCCTTTAGAATCTATTACCTACTCATGATTACTCCACCTCCAGGCAGCGTTTTATTCCTCAGGGTCACTGGATCTATTGAACTCCCCCCTCTAGTGGTTTTAAGCTTAATGTTGATGGGTCTTGTAGAACCGATATGTGGGGAGGGGGAATCATTCATGATCCAGGTGGCTATGTGCTCTTCATCTTTAATTCTTTCTATGATCCTGGTGAATCTATCATTATGGAGGCATGTGACATGTGAGATGGGGTGAAGATGTGTAGTGAGTAAAATATTGATCTGACTGCGGTGGAGACTGACTTGGTGATTATTATTTATTCCCTTCAAGGTAAGACTTCCATTCCTTGGTCTATTATGTATCAAATCCTTAGATGCAAAGGTTTTATCAAAGACCGAACTATCTTGCTTCACACGTGGAGAGTAGGTAACCATGATGTGGATTATTTGGCTTTGAAGATCAACTCTACTAGTTCATGAATTTTCTTTTCCAATTTTTCTTCCCTTCCTTCTGATTGTATGGGTATTTTCAAGGATATTTCTCTCAGTCTGCACCACTTCAGACCCCCTTGATCCTATTCTTTATACTTAAAATAATATTAAAATAATGATTAAGGTTATATGTATATTAAATTTCTTCATTTTTATTAATAATTTTTTAATTAATAATTTTTTTAATATTTTTTAAATTTACTCATTTTTAATTTTTATTTGTTTAATTATTTCAATTTATTCATTTTATATATCTATATTTAATATATACTATTTATTAATATTTATAATTTATGTGTGTGTGTGTTAAATTTATTAATAATTATTTATTTAATAAAAAATTTAATTTATTAATTTTTTTATTTTATTTTTATTTTTTAAATATTTTTAATACTTTTTTTATTGAAGTATAAAAAATAGGGCTCATTTATAGGCCCACATATGAAGGTGGTTTAGGATGTGTATATTCCCAAATGGGGGGTAGGGTTGGGCTGTGTATAAGCTCAGATTGGGGGCCAGTGGGTCGGGTTCATGTGGCCCATATGTGTAGATGTGTATGTAGGTGTCGATCCCCTGGTGCCATGGAATGTTGTGTTAGTGGGGCACTCAGGCTTATAAAGCACGACACTATCAAAAAATAAGTCTGATGTGGGATAGCTGCATGGGACAACCCTTTATCAACACTAGATAAAAGTGATGATAAAGGTCACCCATTATCAGAACTTTTATCTAACACTCATAAAGGATATTATTGTTTATTGCGGGTTTTGTAGTAGTGGATGTTCAAAGGATAAAGTTAAGATTCATTTACTATTATTGGTGTTGTGAAAGATTTGGGCACAAGTGTATCGATTATTTTCATAACATGTTAATACATGAAAGACATAGATGACCTGCATTAGGGGGGAGTGGTGATGAGTTTAAGAAAAGTACACAGAATAAAGGTAAAAATATTTTTATCTCTAACAGAATTGGGATCTTGGAAAATCTTTTTTGTAAATTTCAATCAAGGTTGTTATTTTTATGGATCATAATGGTTTAAATCAACCAAGTATGTGTCAAAATAATTTGAAGAAATAAGACCATAAAATATGAGAAATAATTAATAGAAGAAAGGAGGTGAGTTTACCTTGGGTTATAAGAAAATGGAATTTGGTGAACAAGATATTCCCAAGAAGGTTTAGAATAATGTTATACTAAAGAAGAGAAGCTACTTCTATTATGGGAAAAAAGGACACTCCACGGACTATTTCAAGTAATCCATGCGTGTTGGCATTAATGGAGGCAAGTTAGAGCTACAAAGAACATAATCAATCAAATAAATAACTAAAAGGATTGGTTTGGTGGAAGACAATCATTATAATAAAGAAGAAGTTGAATTTCATGAGAGGTTTTGAGTAAAAGGTGACTTCAAGAATCTTTAAAATTTGTATGGAAGGTTTGGGCAAGTTAGAAATGTCTCAAAAGATTTCATGATAATTATTCCAACCCAGTTGGAAGTATTAATAGAAATTAATTAGACATAAGGAAATCTATGTGTTATGCTTGTTTTTGTGAAAAAGGAAACCCCGCACAAGGAAAAATTTTAAAGGAATAAGAAAAATATACTGCTCATGGAGTCTACTATTTTGAAAAACATAGTATAAATCATGGGTATTTATCTCAATAATGGGGCTAAAAAGAAAGGAGCTTCTTCGTTGAGAAGAAAATATCAACTCTATTTCTCTAACTAAGTAATTGTGAAGAAAACATCCCATTTCCATATTTTTTTCTATGTAGGGAGTTAAAGGTGATATATGTAGGGGGAAAGAATGATGAGTATTGTGATTACTTTATAGTAGTGTAGAAGATCCATCTTAAAATCATCCATATTAAGTTGCATAAGTTCCTAAAGACAAATTATTAAAATAAAATCTTGGAGCGTATTTGAAAAAAAATCAACCTTGATGGGGAGAGGATGGTGTTCACCCCATTAGGGGTTGACGGGTTGAGTGGGATTCCATGAATCGTTATTTTATATAAAGATAAAAATTCTATAAAATGATTAATAATTATATTATTGAGGTATTTTTGTTATATTCTATCATCCTTTTTTAAAAATAATTAATTTTGAAGTTAAGAGAGATAAATTGGATTGTTTAATGGAATGTAATATGAGAATATGTTGAGATATACATTGCTATTAAAAATAATTTTTTGAAGTTAAATGGTCACTCTTATTTCCTATACCAAGCATTTATTGAGTATACTTAAAGTTTGTTACTTGATAACTCACATTTGATACCATCCTTTTTATTTATTGACAATAGGGGAGAAATTAGAAAATGGTTGAAGGCATGTTTTCATGAATTTTTTATGGGTATTGACAACAAATCCAAAGGGGGTATTACTAGTCTATTGGATGGCGATGTGTTCTATTTTTTATCAATGGGAAGTGATGAAATTATGTTCTTAGAAGAGGAGTAATAAGATTGAATTACCCAAACATGGATTTAAATATGTATTGAGTTGATATTTAATAACACACCAGAGCTTGGAGATTAAAGTACCCTCGGGTTCTATACATGCTGAATATAGATTGTCAGTAAGGTGGAAAGTGTTCATGGAATAAAGTATGTGAGATATAGCTTGGGGGTCATATTGATAATTTTATGTTTATTTTCTGTCAATGATCATGCTTCTAAAGATACATTCATGTGTTGGTAAAGGAATAATGTCAATGATGGGTAAAATTTGAGTTGATACCATTGATTGAGTAATAAACTACATACAAACATAGAATGGGTTGATGGGTTTAAGGTTGTGAAATGTCATCAATAAATATGATGCAAAGAATATTATACATCTATTGAAGATTTTAAAATTTGGTTGAAGGATAGAGATGTTTTTTCTTAGAGTTTGAAGGTATTATGTAGGCTTTATATGTAGAATCATCTTTTTTAGGTTCCTACATATATTAAGTTTGAGAAATTGATGAACATAGAGGAGTTATATAGAGCATGGAGATTACTAAACTTTATATCTATGAAGGAGTTGAGAATCTAGTGACCTCATTTTCATGACATATCAAATAAATTATGATTTAAATAGGGTTTTATAGCATAGGGTATATCCTAGGTTATCTATTAGGGGGTGTTGGTGGTTAATTAGAATCCCAATTATTTTACAATATTTTATATCAATGCATGTATAACTAAACCTTGACATAAAGATCATATATCGAAGGTCCAAATATTATGAATGGTATAATAACTACTAAAGAAAAATGAAATCTAAAATGAGTGGGGAATAAAAGTATTCTTGTGTTATCCAATCAGAACAACATAAGTCACACACTCAAAACTTCACATCGATCAGTTAAAAGTAAAGAGCATTCCATTCGGTTGAATAAAAAAATATTAAAATATGAATCAAAGTAAGATACTTTGTAATGAAATTTTTTCAGAACCAAAATACATCAAACTAGTAGAAAAACATGTGTCTGAACACCCTTAATAATATGAGTAGCTCCCTCACAATGAGAACCCACTGTTTAGCTCTCCATCGAAATGAGGAAGAAGCTCAGGTGGATCCCCTTATTCATTTCAGATCTCCCTAAGAGGATAAGGAGATCCATAACCTCAAAAGTGATAAGAGGACTCATTAGGAACTTAAAAATGGTAGCACTCCACTCCTTGTTCTAACTTGTAATAGGTTCCCAAGGTGCCCTTTTATAGCCACAATGGGCGGTGGTTTTGGGCACCCAAATTTAGATACACCACATGTGTCTCAGTTTTTGAGTAGTAAATGTCCTTATATCGACTTGTAAAAAAGAAAAGAGTTATTAGTAGACATCTTGAATATCCCCATGTACAATTTGGTGTCCATTGGACATATATAATAATAGATGTTTTGAAATTACTAAACCAAACTTTTAACTTCGAGCAGATTTGGTTCCATGGAAAGATCAGTTTGGTTGGGCCACCAGATGGACAAATTGGGATTGGGTTTCTTTATATTAGTTATATCCCACTGGGTGTTAGATCCACCCACAACATTTTAACCCAATTTAATACACTGATTTCTTGAAATATGTAAAATATTGGACTTATGTCCTTGGGCTTCCATGCAGTTTGGCTCATTTTCCTTCTACATCATCTATGGCCCTCCAAATCACCTCCTCCTACAATGTAATCATCAAAAAAGTAAAATTTCCCTTTTTAATAGTGATAATAATTAAATAATTAAATCAAATATGTAGTGAAATTTGTTATTATATTTGAAATTTTCAATACAAAACCAATTTAATGCAGTGGTGTAAGGGAGAAATAAAAAAATGAATAGTGGTATGATCACACCCCCACACCTAAACATTTTCACTCCTGGGAAAAGTCACATTTCCAAAATGATTCATAGAGATATTACCAACTTCATGAAGATTTAACATCAAATAAAAAATTAATTCTTGATATCAATGTGATCAAAATAAAAAATCACACCAAGGAGTTACTCTCAATGATCATGGAAAACGATGTCTTGTAAATTGTATTAGAACAAATTTCAAGGAGATTTATGATACCATTCAAATCAAGGAATTAAAAATTCAACCATGTAACTAACCCTCCACATGTGTGTGTGACAACTATTTCATGTTATTCTTTCCACTTTCTATTTAGTAAATATAGGTTATTTTAAAAAAAATTGTTTTTTTGATTATTTCCATCGAACCATCCCCACATCTTTTACAATCAGATTTCAATACCAACTCACATAAGAATTCCTGAAAGTAAAACCTTAAGCTCACAACCTAGATATACCCATATGTTGTACATTTCATCACTCACCTCATTTATTATTCTTTTTTTATTTGTTTTTTGTTTTTTAGGGGCCACAACAGTCAGATAACAAGTACATGTGCATTAGTTAATCCAGTATAGTAATAAAAAATATCGGATAAGGAACAAACATATGGAAAAATAATTTTTGAAATTTGATAAATATTAACATAACTTATATTTACCTTATATTGAGTAATAAATATTCATACTTCATGGTTGGGTACAAATATATAAGAGTTGGTGTCCTAGAACCAACTAGTTTTACTTTGATTACATTGATATTTAATATATTATTACATATTGTTCATTGTTCTACATGACTATGATGTAATAATGTCCTAGAGTATTTATTGAATTGATAAGGTCGTGGCAGTTCCCCGCTACTATGAGAAACTTAAAATGATATAACAATATTCTTAAATATAGTTCTACTGTTGGATGACATACTACGATGGGACACATAGCATGCAGACTGTCAGGTGCGAGTACTCATAAGAATATGAGACTTCCTCTCATGAAGTCCGCACTTGGTAATCTCCAAGATAGGATATTATGATAACAGACCCTCTAGTATTAATTCCGCATGTTTTGGTGTCATCATATATTTCTATCTATGATCATGTGTAATGATCCTTAGACTTTAAGATTGTCATTAATATGTGTCATGACTCATGCACTTTGATTTACTGAAAAAAACAATCATGCGAACATTTGGTGGGATGTAGGGTACATTGGATGTGTCATGAGTGACATGATATTAATGGATAAGTTGAGGAAGGATTTTTCCCTTCCATTTATGGAAGTTGATATCTCGGCCCTTTGATTGAAATAGAACCGTCACGCAAAATTCCATGGCCATGGTGTAACGATGAGTTTATTTCAGGTAGTCAAAGAATGACGTATCAAGTATAAATGTTGATGACACTATCATGAAACCTTCTTGATGAGACATTTAGACAAAGGGATTATATTATATAGTGAGCATTCATATATGAATGTCGTTGTTGTGACTTTAAGTTCTTTATCTTGGGTTCCTTGACCTATTTCTAGACAGTACTATTGGACTTTAGGAAAACCCGCCTAATGTCAACGAAAAAGAATCCTAGAGGGTCATAAACTAAGTGTCTTTGGTGGTCTCGGTTAAATTCTATTTGAATTTAATTAATAAATATTATTCTCAAAACAGTGGAATAATTTTATTCAAGTTAAAATGATTACATAAATTAAATAAATATTTATTCACCGGATTGTGGGTAAAATATATTTATTTATTTTATTGAACATTTAATATATATTTATTTACTAGTTTGTAAATAAAATATTTATTTAAGAGAATAAATTATTTATTTATTTATTCAGGTGTTCAATAAATGGAAGTATAAATGGAAGTGGAGTTTGAGCAGACCAAGGTCGGTTCGGTAGTAAAATAATTATTTGCAAGATGATAAATAATTATTTAACTAGTTAACACAAATTAAAATAACGCTGCTATTATTTTGTGACACGGAATTGTATTTATAATTTCATTTTGCACAAGTTGGTTCATCATAAATAATGATGTAGTATTATTATAAAAAACATGGGTTTTCTCTAAGTTCATGAATGTATTTAATTGTTGTTATGAAATTAAATATTGTAACTGAAATTCCATGTGTATAAATAGAAAAGTATACCTATTGTGCCATACACCACACCAGACGCCTGGTGAATTGAAAATTGTTGATCCAAAAAATTTCTCTCTCGAATCTTCCTCTCCCTCATCTTAAGAATGAGAGGAGTTCTTCAAGACCGAAGAACAAGTGATCAAGAACGACTAAAACAAGAAACTCATTTTTCCATGCTAGCACACAGAGAACGAGCAATGTCAATCAGAGGACATCGGAGCATGTGTGAATCACCACTAGAGGGATTCTAGTTTGAATCCTTGCAAGCACAATGAGATAATCTGGAAGGTTCATTCCGAACGATCAACATCATCAATGAAGAAAATACCAAAGATCCAAGTATTATTTTATTTATGAAATTAATTAAATTAATTATAAACATGATGTACAAGATCCACTCTAAAGGTTCTAGGCCTCTTCCTTCTTTATCTAAATCTTTGATTCTATTCCGTGGAGACTAGCATTCAGTGTCGTATTGATCCCAGAATAATCATTGAACATGGTAAAAATTAAAGTTGGGTGACGTCCTAACTATGCTTTGGTTGTGCCCGGAACCTTCAAGTGGTATCAGAGGGGTTACATCATAGTTTATAATTATTTAAATATTTCTTTGATGATTTATGAATTTAATAATTTAGTTATTTCAATTCAAGTTAATTGTTCTGCAAATCTGAATCTTGAGATCTATTCCTCCTCTTTCATTTCTCGTTCACCTTACAAAAAAGATCTTTTCTTTTAATTTTGATTAAAATAAAATAGAGGATCTCATCTAAAGTTTCCAAAGGTTTCTGGACGTACAACACAAGAACACATGACGTGTATTCGGCAGTACACACCATGTATCCAAGGTTCAAAGCACCGGGTCTGGTCCGCCAAACCAAGCCATGTCATTGGATTTTGATAAGTCTTAATGACTCTGTGTGTTGACTAGGAATAGGTGGCACACAGTTTCTAGATTACATGCCATGTGGCCCACTGGACATGATGTTTAGTCCATTCGGGTTAGGGTTGGACGGTGTACCCCATACACGGATTGCTCAGCTGGAGACCGTGTAATGAGGAACTACATAGCGTGTGTCTTACTAGACATGTCGTGTACTCTGAAGATTTCCGAAGTACACCTACATTTCGTTTCCCTAGGCATGTACTTCAGATGGATGGTGAAAAATTATACATGCCATGTAGTTGAAACTACATGTCGTGTACTCATCCAAATTACACAGATTTATTAAAATTTATTATTATATTATGCAAACCCTTGAGACGTGTACCATCGTGCAGGTGTAAAGCTGAGGCACAACACTTGATAGGTGTTTTATATATATGTGTTTAATTTAACATCTGCGTAATGTTCATTTCTACTCATTGAGTAGTTATGAATAGGAATTCACCGGTTTTCCTCCAAGGTACAAGTTACGTAAAAATATAATTTTAAATGAATTTATTTTTTTAAAATTATGATGGATGAGAATCTCAAGGAAATTTAGAAAAGGGTTTAAGATAAAAGGATTGATTAATTAAATATGATAATTAATTGATTCGAGCGTGATTTATCTTAAACAAGAATGATTAAAGAATTTAATGATAGTTTTATTTATGCGTAAATATCTTTTCATGTATGGATGATCATGAGCTAGACCAAGACCTTTGTATGTGGATAGTTTCTTTTAATTTATTTATTTAAATTAAATTTTTTGGTCTCTAATCCTTCTCATCATCAATATGTAGGGCATGTGTGCCCAAGGTTTCTTTTATGTAAAACCCCCTTTTACCCCTCGCCTGCATGTGAGTTAAAAAAAGGCATATGTAATGGATAAAACTCCCAAGCTAGTGGAGGAGGTTCAAGATGGAGCTAAGACGAAACCAATCCTAGGAGATACATAGGTGGATAGGTGGAAAGCTGTAAACACAAACCCAAAAGGTTCAAGATGTTTCTCCCCTAGTTCAGGGTTAGTTTATTAACCTCTAGATAAACTAACCATTAGAAAATATCATGATCATTCTCTTTATTTTATTTCTATCAGTTTCATGGTTTATCAATATGGATGTGTTGTCACAATCACATAATTAATGAATTAAAAAATCATGCAAGATAGAACTAAAATAAACCATACTTATGCATAAATATTATCAAGGCATGGTTAATCACTTAAGTAAGTTCCACTTAATATTAACAATCATTTAATAATGATAATAAGAAATTCACGCATAAGAGATAAAAATACCTCAAATAAAATATTAAGTCATACCAAGCCTTATGTTACTTGATTAATGGAAAAACTCAATAAAACTATGTGTTTGACCAACCCTTTTTGGGACACTTAATTTTATAAAGGAATGCCTTATGAAAGGTTTCAGTTTTACTTAACCATATTACATCAAGAGGAGTATCCCTTGCTAGACTTGGTGTAATATTAGTGGAAATAGTTGAGGAAATCCAAAAGTCATGATTTTAGGATTGGGGAGTCCACTCAACAACAAGCCCAAAGTTGGAAAAGACATGCCTACCTAAATACCTTCTAATAGCTTAACCAACCCTTGTTGGGGTTATGCGAAGGGGAATGTGGATCCTTGCCACTAGAATGTCATGGAAACTAGAAATTCTGAGTTCAATGGTGAGGGACATTGGGACTTGATAAAATAATGGGAGACTTAATAAAAATTTATTATTTATCATAAAATGTAATTAAGAAAGTACTAATGATCTTCTCTATTAAATTGTAGAATAAAAATGATAATCTCATCAACCACACTATCCCTACAATCAATTCTGGATAAAGACAAAATCCTCATAGGCAGTAACTTCCAGGAATGGTTTAAACTCCTTCGGATTATCCTGTGCCATGAACAGAAGTCTCACGTGCTGGAGTCAGCATTACCTGATCTTCCTAACAAAGAGGCGAGTGATGAGGATTTCATGTTCTATGAGAAACATATGAACGATGCAGTTGATGTTCAATGTTTGATGCTATTATCAATGTCTAGTGAGCTCATGAAGTCTCATGAAAACATGGATTCCTATAGCATGCTCAAGCACCTTCATGGTATTTAACAAGAAAGAGAAAGATAGGAAATGTTTGAGATCTCTAAGTCACTCTTTCAGAGTAAGCTTAGAGAATATTCCCTAGCTGGGCCTCGTGTAGTCAAGCTCATTGGATACATTAAGCGCCTGGAGGTTCTAGTGTTTAAAATCCCTGAAGAACTGGTCACCAATATCATTATCGCATCACTCCCTCAGAGATTCTCTAACTTTTTTGTCAATTTCAATATGAACAACACTTAGAAGTCTCTATATGATCTTCTTATCCGCATTCTCCAAGTGGACAAAGATACGAAGCGTGAAAATCCTTCTGTCCTTATGGTGAATAAAGAGGAAAGGGAAGGGGAAGAGCTTTAATCCCAAAGGTTCTTCATGGACTTCCAAGAAAAGGAAGATCAAAGGGGAGGCAAAGGAACAAGAGGTTTTTTGTTTTTCATGTGGCAATAAGGGCCACTGGAAGAAGAACTTCACCCAGCCTAAGAAGCAAGGGGAATCTTCAGGTGCATTTTTTATCAAATGAAATCTATCTATTTCTAAAAATTGGATATTAGGTACATCTTGTGTGCTCACATATATACCCAAATACAGGAACCAATTAGATTCAAGAATATTTATCGAGGAGAGGTAGATCTACGAGCAGCCAACGAAGCTAGAATTGTTGTTGTAGCTATTGGGGACTACCACCTCATGTTGCCAACTGGGATGATCTTAGTGTTAAAGGTTTTTTATTATGTTCCTTATATTACTGAAAACATTATTTCTATATCCAGATTATATATAGATGGATTTGTTTTCAGGTTTGGAAATAAATGTTGCTTATTTTACAAAGATAGCATTTGTTTTGGCAGGGCACATTTATACAACGGTCTTTACATGTTGGACTACAAAAACCAAGTAATGGAAATCGATAATAAAGATACTTCACATGACTCATACCACACCCAACTTTGGAATCACTGGCTAGGTCATGTAAATGAGAAACACTTTACAATGTTACATCAATATCGATATTTATATTCTTTCGAACTAAAACCACTTGGCTTATGTCATGCATGTTTACAAGGAAAAATGACCAAAGCACCATTTAGTGAGAAAGGGGAAAAGGCTAAAGAACTTCTTGAATTGGTTCATACTGATGTGTGTGGATCATTTCCAGTGGAAGTAAGGGGAGGGTATTCATACTTCATAACTTTTACTGATGATTTTAGTAGATATGGATATATCTAATTAATAAGGTATAAGTCAGATTATTTTGATAAGTTCAAAGAATACAAGAATGAAGTTGAGAACCAGCTTGGTAAGAAGATTAAGAAACTTCACTCAGACTGAGGTGGATAATATCTTAATCAAGACTTCATTGATAACTTATAGGAGTTTGGGATCCTATCCCAACTCACTCCTCCAAACATTCCCTATTGGAATAGTGTGAGTGAAAGGAGGAATCAAACCCTATTGGAAATGGTGAGATCAATGATGAGTCATGTGGTTCTTCTATTATCCTTTTGGGGATATGCATTACAAACAGCGGCACACATACTAAACCAAGTACCAACTAAATCGATAAATGGTATTCCATACGAGTTCTAGAGTGGAAGAAAAGCCATGTTATTGAATTTACATGTGTGGGGGTAGCGAAGAATTTGTTAAGGCCTCTTTAGGTAACAAACTCGTACCCTGAGGCACAAAGTGTACCTTTATAGGATACCCCAAGGAAATAAGGGGATATTACTTATAAAACCCCTCAGATAAAAAGGTTATAGTGGAAAGATGTGCAATATTCCTTGAGAGGGGCACATATCTAAAAGAGATAGTGGGAGTGTGATAGACTTAGATGAAGTTGAGGCTCAAGGTACACAAGAGTTGGTACAAGAACATATTCCACAAAGCCCTGTGGAAGAAGAATCTGTTCTAGAGACACTAGTACTGCATAGAAGTACAAGAGAGGTTAGAGAACCAGAATGGTATGGTTTTCTAGTTACCAAGGATGGTGAATCATTATTAGTTGATAATAATGATCCTCTAACCTACAAGTAAGCAATAAGTGGCACAGACATTTCCAAGTAGCAAGAAGCCATGAATCCTGAAATGGATTCCATATATCAAAACCATGTATGGATTTTGGTAGATCCTCCAGTTGATGTAAATCTTGTTGGTTTCAAATGGGTATTCAAGAATAAACTATACATGGAAGGACGAGTCAGTACTTATAAGGCACAATTGGTTTCAAAAGGGTTTAAACAGCATCAAGTAATTGACTACAATGAAACCTTTTCACCAGTTTCAATGATAAAATCCATCAGAATTCAACTTTCCATTGCAGCTTACCATGACTATGATATTTGGAAAATGGATGTAAAAATAACCTTCCTTAACGGGAACCTTCAGGAAGATGTCTACATGACACAACCTAAAGTTTTTGTGACTCCAAAGGATGCCAATAAGGTATACAAGTTGCAAAAATCCATTTATGGATTAAAGAAAGCATCTAGGTCATGGAACATTCGTTTTGATGAAGCCATAACAGAATTTGGTTTTATCAAGAATGAATGTGAGCCTTGTGTCTAAAAAAGGTTTAGTGGGAGTGCGGTTGTTTTTCTAATAATATATGTTGATGACATATTACTTATTGGAAATGAGATACCAATCTTATAGTCTGTTAAGGCATGGTTGAATCAATGTTTCTCCATAAAGGACTTGGGTGAGGTAGCATATATTCTTGGGACCAAGATCCATCGTGATAGATCCAAGATATTTCTGGGCCTAAGTCAAAGTAGATACATTGATAAGATACTAAAGAGATTCAGTATGGAATAATCGAAGAGGAGATTGCTTCTAGCGTCACATGACATTCATATTTCTAAGAAAATGTGTCCTCATACACATGAGGAAAGAAAGATAATGGCAAGGACTCCATATGCATCAGTGATTGGGTCAGTCATGTATGGCATGCTATATACTAGGCTAGATGTCGCCTATGCATTAAGTGCGATAGACAGACATTAAGCTAACCCATGTGACCACCATTGGATGGAAGTTAAGACTATCCTAAAGTATATGAGGCATAATAAGGATATGTTCCTGGTTTATGGAGGAGATGAGGAACTAGTTATCAGAGGATATACAGATGATAGTTTCTAGACTGATCAAGATGACATGAAGTCACAAACGAGATACATCTTCACTTTGAATGGAGGTGCAGTGAGCTAGAAGAGCTCAAAGCAGAGTGTGGTCGTAGATTCTACAGCAAAGTCTGAGTATATCGTAGCTTCTGAGGGAGCTAAAGAATAAATTTGGATGTAAAGATTCATCCAGGAGATGGATGTGATACCTAGTAGTAAAGATCACATCACACTGTATTGTGATAATACTACAGCGGTGGCTCTCGCAATAGTGCCAAGGTCAAATCAGCGGATGAAGAACATACTTCGGATGTATCATCTTTTAAGGGAATTTTCTTAGAGAGTTGAAGTTTTAGTGAGCAGTATTTCCATGGAAGACAATTTGGTAGACCCCTTGACTAAAGCCTTGACTTCGTAGAAACATGATCACCATGTGAGGTCTAGTGTACTGAAAGTCATAGGCATTTGGCTCTAGTCTAAGTGGGAGTTTGTAATAGTTGGTGTCCTAGAACCAACTGGTTTTACTTTTATTACATGGATATTTAATGTATTATTACATATTTTTTGTTGTTCTGTATGACTATGATGTAATAATGTACTAGAGTATTTATTGCATTGATAAGATCATGGCAGTTCCCTGCTATAATGAGAACCTTAAAATGCTATAACAATATTCTTAAATATAGTTCTGTGGTTGGATGACATACTATGATGGGACACATAGCATTCAGAATATCAAGTGTGAGTACTCGTAAGCAGATGAGACTTCCTCTCATGAATTTCTCACTTGGTAATCTCCAAGATAGGAGATTATGAGAATAGACCCATTAGTAGGAATTCTGCATGTTTTGGTGTCATCGTATATTTCTATTTGCGAGCATGTGTAATGATACTTAGACTTTAATATTATCATTAATATGTGTCACGACTTGTGCGCTTTGATTTACTGATTAAAACTGTCATGCAGACAGTTGGCGGGAAGTAGGGTACGTTGGGTGCATCATGAGTGACAGGATATTAATGGATAAGTCGAGGAAGGATTTGTCCCTTCCATTTATAGAAGCTGATATCTCAACCCTTTGATTGAAATAGAACCGTCACGCAAAATTTCATGGCCATGGTGTAACGACAAGTTTATTTCAGGTAGTCAAAGAACGACGTATCAAATATAAAGGTTGATGACATTATCATCAAACTTTCTTGATAAGATATTGAGACAAAGGGATTATATAACACAGTGATCATTTGTATGTAGATGTCGTTGTTGCAACTTTAAGTTCTTTCTCTTGGGTGCATTTACCCGTTGCTAGACAGTACTCTTGGAATTTAGGCAATCCCACCTAATTCCAACGAGAAAGAATCCTAGAGGGTCACACACTAAGTGTCTTTGGTGGTCTTGGTTAAATTCTATTTGAATTTAATTAAAAAATATTATTCACAAGATAGTGGAATAATTTTATTCAAGTTAAAATGATTGCATAAATTAAATAAATATTTATTCACCATACTGTGGGTAAAATATATTTATTTATTTTATTGAACATTTAATAATATTTACTTACTAGTTTGTAAATAGAATATTTATTTAAGTGAATAAATTATTTATTTATTTATTCAAGTGTTTAATAAATGGAAGTGGAGTTCGATCATACCAAGGCCAGTTTGGTAGTAAAATAATTATTTTCAAGATGATAAATACTGATTTAACTAGTTGGCACAAATTAAAATAATGCTGCTATTATTTTGTGATGCGGAATTTTATTTATAATTCTGTTTTGTGGAAGTTGGTTCATCATAAATAATGATGCGGTATTATTATTAAAATCATGTTTTTTCTCTAAGTTCATGAATGTATTTAATAGTTTCTATGAAATTAAATATTGTAACTGAAATTCCATGTATATAAATAGACAAGTATGCCTATTATTCCATAAACCAAACTAGACGCCTGGTGAATTAAGAATTGTTGAGCCAAACAATTTCTCTCTTGAATCCTCCTCTCTCCCATATCAAGAACGAGAGACGTTCTTCAAGACCAAAGAACAGGCGATCAAGAATGACCAACACAGGAAACTCACTTCGCCGCGCTAGCACCCAAAGAATGAGCGGTGTCAATTAGAGGCCATCGGAGCACGTGTGGATCACCGTTATAGGGATTCTAGTTTGAATAATCTCAAGCACAATGAGATAATCCTAAAGGGTCATTCTGAATGATCAACATCATCAATGAAGAAAATGCCAAAGATCCCGGTATTCTTTTATTTATGAAATTAATTAAATTAATTATAAACATGATGTGCATGATCCTCTCTAAAGGTTTCGGGCATCTTAATTATTTATCTAAATCTTTGATTCTACTCCATGGAGAATGGTGATCATCTTCGTATTGATCCCATAATAATCATTGATCATGGTAAAAATTAAAGTTGGGTGTCATCCCAACCACGCTTCCGCTGTGCCCGGGACCTTCAAAATATGTGTGGATATGTTAAGTGGAATTATTAACCCATAAACTACTCACACAAAGGGTATCAATTATTTAAAAGGCTTCATAGAGATACACCCATTTATATCATCGATAAACTACCAATTTACTAAAACAAAAGCACACCTCAATTATAAATTCTTTCTAAAACTCACATGACATTAGTGAATGAATATTTCTTTAAATTTTAAAACAAATTGATATAAGGAAATTCATCATGAATTTTCAATAATATCAATGATTAGTTTGGCATAAAAAATTATTATTCTGACATAAAATGGGGAAAGGTAAAAATACTATGTAGTAATCAAAAAAGAGAAAAAAGAATAAAGATGATGAAAATCCTAACAAATTCAGGAATGTATCTACCCCCCCCCCCCCCCCCCCACACACACACACACCTAGTGTGTGAAATTTCCTCACTATAATAAAAGAGAATGTGGGAAGGAAATATAAAACCTATAAGGTGTCACTAATAGGTTTCTTCTTGAAGGTGGAGTTCCTCTACAGGGGACTCTGGAATGGTCTCATGAAAGTGCTTCGGCTTCTGTCTATTAATAATGAATGTTTTTTTGTTTTTTTATTTTAAACCGGTATAACACCAAATGAATAGACATTAGTAAAAGTGTATGGTCCAAACTAGTGGGAATAAAGCTTACCCAAGTGTATATTCAGCCTTGAATTGTATAGGAGGACCTTATTCTTATAGTGTAATTGAGGATAAAGGATGAGTTGGTCATGGGAAGCCTTGGTTCTCTCCTTATAGATCTGGGAGTTCACATATGAGTCTCTTCAAATTTCCTCAAGATCCTGAATCTCTAACTTCCTATGATCACATACTTCTGAGAGGTTCATATTACATTGTTTAATAGACCAATATGTATGGTGCTCTACCACTATATAAAGGTGAAAATCCTTTCCAAACACAATCTAATATAGTGGCATTCTGATTGGGATTTTTAAAATTTGTACGATACACCCAAAATGCATCATCCAAACATAAATTGTGATCCTATTAGGTTGTACCATTTTTTTCAAGATTTTCTTAACTTCATAATTTGAATTTTATGCTTTCCCATTAGTTTGGTGGTGATATTAATTATAGACTTTATGTATAAAACCATACTCATGAAGCATGTTTTTCATGTTTTGATTACAAAAAATGTGAACCCTAATCACTAATGACGAACCTTGGAAAACAAAGCCTGCTGAAAATCTGGGATCTCACATCATTGAAACCACTTTAGGGTCATAGTATAGTGACCCTAACTTTTCATACATTAACATTACATAACATTTACATAATACTTAAAACATTACACAAATAGATACCAAAAAATCGTACTATTCTAGTTCCTTTGGAAATGTGGAAACATAAATACTGATACATAAGTGAGCTACATTATCTCCCACTATGTTATTCTTGACTAGAACCCTTCTTAGACACATCAAACATAATACATATATTCATAACCTGGGGAAGTAAATATAAAAAGGGGTGATCTTAAATGCTCAGTAAGGGTAAACAAGGGAGACAAGTAAGCATAATCATGCACATAAGGGTATGAGAATAAGATCAAGAAAATAGAAGATTATACCCTACATATCAAAGATCATATACATGGATCAGGGCATGAATCTTGGAAGTTCATAAGATGTTAATCATAAGGAAACAAAGGACATAATCCATGAAAGCATAACATAGGAATAAAACATGGAATTATGGAAGACACATAAACATAATATGATTTTCATAGTAGCCAAGGAATCACTTCCAAGACCATCTTAGTAGTATGGGTTCACTCCCCATACCATATTGGTAGTCATGGTTCACTCCCATGGGAATCTTAGTAGCATGAGTTCACTCCTCATGCCATCTTGGTAGACATGGTTCACTCTCATGGCCATCTTAGTAGTCAAGGTTCATTCCCAGGATCATCTTAGTCTATCTCATGAGATATAAATATTTACCCAATGAATTAGAGGGATGTATAGGTCCCACCCATCTCATAATTAAATCATACATACATGTGCCATAGGATCATAAATAATCATATCATAACCCATGAAATTAAATGGGTAGTATAAACATGAAATCATATCATAACCTATAGAAAAACATAGGTTTAATAATAATTTCATCATAAATATAACCCATGAAAAGAATCAGGTTTCAAAATCATATAACCCATGAAAGAGAAATGGATTTCATAAAATTCATGCCATCAAAACATAACCCATTTAGAGAAAAAATGTGAATGGAAACATTTAATAATTTCCCCATAAAGGCATGAGTAATACCAATGGATTTTATTTATATGGGAAATAATTTTGAAAGATCTTTTAAAAACATTTCTTGAGGAAAATATCTTTTCTTATTTGAAAAATGCTTTTTAAAACAAAAAAACTTTTGAAAAACCTTTTTCATTGAAATAGATTTTAAAACTTATAAAGAAAGATTTGAAAATAATAAAACATTTTTAAAATACTTTTTCCTTGAAAATGGTATTCAATTATCATTTGAAAACATTTTTTAAAACATTTTTTAAAACATTTTTGAAAACATGGCTTTTGAAGTAAAAATGATTTCCAAACGAAGAGAGAAATACTGTCAGATTTTCTTAAAAAAATTCTTAATTATATTAAGTACCAAAGATTGTGAAAATTTTAATAATAAATGGATATATATTTAATAAATATAGGATAAGGAAACTTATGAGTGTTCTTGATATAGGGATCATAATATTTCATCAAATAAGCATAATCATTAACAATCACAAAAAGCAATGAGATTGTTTCAATAAAATCCTATCACTTAGAAACTTGGGATCATAATATCTATGTAAGAAAATAAAATAAAATTAATCTTATGATATCAGGAGTATAATTAAATTCATGATATAACATGTAAAATGTAATTATATACACCTTGGAAAAGATTTAGATGCATAACCAAATATAAGTCTCAAAGAAGGAAAATTGAGACAAAAATATTTTACTGATTTGGTAGCTTTTGAAACATTAACCCCATGAAATAAATATCATAGAATGGATATGTAAATACCCATAAATTTAAGTATAATAATAATATAATACATCAATGGGAATTATACACACCACACAAAATAAACGAGTGGTGATTATATCATGTATCTCATGAAAATAAAAAGGTGAGATGAAATACCCTTACCTGTATAATAAATATAAATTTACTATAAATATTTTAAAGAAACATATTCTTATATATAAAACCATATATTTTTTGATAATGACCTTATATTACCCTCTTGTTAAAAATACTATGTTAAGGTTTCACTTTGGGTAATATGTGCTTTGTTCCTTGCATGTGTCTTAATTTGTTATATCTTTGATCCTTATACTTATATCAGGACTCTAGAATGTAAACCATGATATAAATATCTTTTAAACTCACTATATTTTTATTATAATAATATATATAATATAGAATTATTAAATGTAATACATCATTCATGGAGACGGTAATCCATATTGCTTCCGACGCTTTTGTCAGGGCACGTGCGTCTGTCTTGTTGGGGGATGGCGGCACTATTTGTTGCCCCACATTCCCGTTTTCCAAAGGCGGGTGACATTTGTTCCTTGTTCAGGGACATTTTCTCCTTGATTTAAATAGGATGATGGGATGTTGGTTCTAACTTCCAGGGATTCCTCCTCGGAACTCGTCACCTAGTCCAGGTCTCCCTTATAGATTTAAGACGTTGTTTGTGAAACTCTTCCTAGTGCCATATCTTCGTGGACACCATTTAATTACATTGCTTATATTGGGACATTCCAAAGGGTCTGGTCAGGGCAGTAACCTTCGGTTAGGGTAGTAGTCACGTTGGACATCACTGGTGTGTCTGGATGCTGGGACACTAGCGCGTATGGGTTTCTTCCCCTTATTATAGGGCTTCTCGAGGGAACGAAAGCCCAAGGAATCCTGCGTCGAATACAAGGAATCGTATACCCTAGGCATGTCTATGAGGTTTTCCTCAGCTTACCATGTTTAACACAAGGTATGCCACAAGTTTAACGTCCAACAGAGATGGATCGGACTGATCAGAACACTGATTAGAGTGGATCAGATGGGTGCAACCCCTAGAGGGGACACTGATATAGGGGGGTGATTTGTCATGACCTCACCTAGATGTGGTGTCTTGGGTAAGAATCAAGATGGATGATGGAGTGTTTGAATGGATTGGATGGTGAATGGGATGGAACCACCGTGAGGACAACGATAATGTTGGGCTTGAGTCTCGAGGAGACTTCCTACGTATCCCCATGGCAGGGAATCAAAGTCTACGTAGTTCGGTAGGGATAAGGGATGCCTAAGGAGGTGGACTATGAGAATGGATGTATATATTGCACCCGAAGGAAGGGGAACCTCTGGGTTGGGGCATGAACTTCCCAAAACACATAGGCTCGAAGGGAAGACTAGGCAATGGACTTGTATTGGGGCGTACACATAGGATGACAACCCGATGATGTGTATGGGGCTCACGCATGGTTAGTATCCCAAGTTGGTCTGATACCACTAGGAAGGACCAAAGATGAGGGTCTCAACAAATGGGATTACAACAGATTTCCACTGAATAGGATACGCAATGGCTTACCGCTGATTGAGGTCGCAACGGCTTACCGCTGGATAGGGTCACAACGGCTTACCACTGAATGGGGTCACAACAGCTTACCGCTGGATGGGGTCACAACGGCTTACCACTGATTGAGGTCACAATGGCTTACCATTGGATGGGGTCACAACGGCTTACCGCTGATTGAGGTCACAACGGCTTACCGCTGGATAGGTTTGATCTTCAGGGAAGATTCCTACATACCCTACCTAGGAGACAGAGATCAAACCCATGTAGTTCATATGGGATGGGGGTTGGTGGACCAACATGAATGAGGACCTGGGGTCCAAATGGATGGTGGGCTTGAACCTCATGGAGGCTTCCTACATATCACGCCTTGGCAGAGATCAAAGACCTCGTTGTTCAGGTGAAGTAGGTGAACCTACGTGAAGGAGGTCGGAGTGACTGGGTATTGGGCTTGAACCTCAGGGAGGCTTCCTATGTACCTCGCCTTGGCAAGGATCAAAGTCCACATAGTTCAGGTGGGTGAAATGGCTTACCACTGACTGGGGGAACAACAGCTTACCACTGATTGAGGTCCACAGTTTAACATCATGCAGGACGGGGGTGAACTGACATGAAGGAGGACCAGGGGACCATATAGATGGTGGGCTTGAACCTCATGGAGGCTTCCTACATACCCAGCCTTGGTAAGGATCAAGGACCTTGTAGTTCATGGGGTGTTTGGTGAACCTACATGAAGATGATCGGGAGCAATGGGTGGTGGGATTGAACCTCAGGGAGGCTTCCTACATACCTTGCCTTGGCAAGGATCAAAGTCCACGTAGTTCAGGTTGGTTTGGGTGTTTAGGGGATTACGCTCTGAGGTAGCCCAAGTTGTTGGTGAACCGATGTGAAGGGATCCGGGACCAATGGGTGTTGGGCTTGAACCTCAGGAAGACTTCCTACGTACCTTGCCTTGGCAAGGATCAAAGTTCACGTAGTTCAGGTGGGTGGGTTGTGGGTATTACACTCTTGGTTGCTCGGATAGGATTTCATGGTCGATGCTTGATCTAAGCCCACATGAGTCATGCTTGGTGTGAGAAACAAGATATAGAAAGGAACTGATGACCACATCAAAAGTTGCATCCGTGGGAAGCGGAGTGGGGCTCACGCGTGGTTAGCGGCCCAAAGAGGAAACAGGGGCTTATGTGTGGTTAGCAGCCCAAGTGATGGAGATTGGTACTTACTCTAGGAGGGAGGCCCGGGTGGTGACAAAGCCCAGTGGTAGAGGGATTTAGCACCCAGGAAGAGAGGAGGAGCAGGGGTGCTGCCTCCTACAAGGAAAGCTAGGGTCTTACACCATAGTGGTTTCCCTTTCCCCACAGATAGACGCCACTCCAATAAAGAGGATTTCATTCCATGTGGGGAATGATTTCACTCCCGTGGAGACTAGTGGGCATAGATAATGTCCGAGACGGGGCACCCCATGTGCAAGGCATAGGGCGAGGTTGTAGTTTAACGTCATGTGCTGAGGAAGAAGGTGCTTTGCAGTTTAACGTCCTGCAGTTCGGATGAGGTGGGTTCACTCCATACCCCTATGACTTACATAATTGTCACCCTCTACACCTTGGTGAAGAGAAGGGACAAGCAACACCATGACTAGGGAGTGTCGTGAGGTGATCCCGTTGGGGGTCTACTTTAGCATGGATATGCGAAGAAGCAATAGATATTAGTGTTCATATGAAAAGGAGCATGAGGCGAAGCAACACAACGAGAAGTATCATCCAAGGTACTTTAAAGTTACTTCGTATGAGCCCAGAAGGTCGTTCAGGAAAACGGTGTGTGTCGTAGATGTTTTGGGCATGGGAGGCGCCTGAAAATGATGTCCAGAAGAGAGACATCAAACACGTGCGCACAAGGAGTGATTCTTGCATGCAAAATGGAACAGTTTCATGGAAAATTCCGGGTCGGTGCGCAATTGAGACACTTGCACAGAAAAGACCGGGTCAGCACACAAAAAGGGGGGGCACAATTTTGCGCGCAATTGGAAGATATTGCATGCAAGGAATAAGGGTTGCGCACAATTGGAAGGGATTACACACAATGAATAAGGTTTGTAGGCAAGGAATAAGGGTTTCGTGCAATTGGAAGGGATTGTGAGAAAGGAATAAGGGTGGCACGTAATTGGAAGGGATTGCGCGCAAGGAATAAGGGTCACGCGCAATTGGAAGGGATTGCGTGAAAGGAATAAGGGCTGTGTGCAATTGGAATGGATTGCACACAAGGAATAAGGTTCACGCATAATTGGAAGGGATTGTGTGTAAGGAATAAGGTTCACATGCAATTGGAAGGTATTGCACACAATTGGAAGGGATTGCATGCAAGGGACTAACTCAAAGGGATTCAGATAAGGTTTAAGCCCGAGTGGTCTCGCGTGAAGGCGAACCCCTGGGCGACCTGTTGCGAAAAATCCCATACCTGAAAGCCATATTTTGCGCACAGAAGAGGTGGATTTCGCGCAGAGGAGACGGTTCGTATTCTTTAGCTGTCAGAAGTTAAAGGGGAACCATTCTATTTATGGGTTCTCGGGGTCGTCTGATCCGCACGGAAACCGGTCTGTGCGAAATATTACATGCCAGTGTCGGCAGCGCGAAATTTCACCCACGCGGGGGCGGTCGTGCGCAAATTTCTGCGCCCATGGTTAGTGGCCTAAAATTTTCTGTGCCTGCATGTAAAACTTCCTCGGATCCCGCGGTTTTCCACGTGGGAGAGATTTTTTCACACACACCAGATATTTTTTCACGCGGCCCTTCCGAGCCCCCTGGAATGGATCACCGGGTCAAAATATGTATCTACTTTGTCATGCCAAAACCTCCTTCATCCCTTGAGAATTTTTTTGAGTCTAAAAATTCCCCCCCTTGGAATCAGATTGGCGAGGGGATGCAAAGGTCGGATTTTGAGGGAAACTCTGAGACGCCTAACTTCCAGAAGTTGGCGCGCGCCAAAACCCGCAGATGCACATAAAACCAGAAAGTGGTGCGCAAATCACTTTTCACGCGTGTGTGAAAACCCTGCTCCATGCCTATAAAAACCCTCACAGGTCCCTCATTCCATACGGATTTTTCTTGCGTGATAAGTTTTGAGCTCTCGTGCACAAAAAACTTCCCATGTCTTGCGTAAAAAACCGCTTCGTTTGCACGTAATTCACTGAGTTCAACCGTTGTTTTACATGCAGACCCAGGGTTTTTTATGCTGTTGCCTCTGTTTTTCATGCCAACTCCTCATTTTTCACGTCGCCTCCAAATTTTTTGCGCCGACTTCTATACTTTCACGTCGTAGCATTCTTTTTGTGCTGACTCCTTGAGACCTTGTCGAAAAAAGATGGCTGTTAATCGAGCTGACGCTGAGAGAGAAGCTATGTTCGCCGATCGAAGGGCTGAGATGGTTGCCAACCCTGAGGTTTATGGTGCTCGAAAGATCGTATCCAGAAACCATACTCTCTTCAACATGTTCACCCATCCCAGAAGGAGTATGCACTGTCTGACAACTTGCTGATATGGGACTTCGGGATTTTGGAGGAGGTACATGTGCCACGATTTGAAGTCGACACACCGCAGTCATGGGTGACCCACGTGGATGACCTACCTCGATATAATATCACTAACAGTGGACACCCTTCCAGAGAAACCAGGCATATGGATGTTTATGTCCTGAATCCCAGGACCAGAAACTATTTTGGGAAGCGACCCATTCGAAGAGGGTTCTCCGGACCATTACGCAAGTACTTTCAGACAGAGTGTTACTGACGAAACTAAAGGCTAGCTATAGGATTGGGATCTGCAATCTGGAGGCAATTTCACTATTTAATGGGCCTGGGCATATTTTTTGTGCTAGATGTGTGACCAGTTTGGGGCCAAACTACGGCACGTCGGTTTGTTCAAGGCGGTGTGGACATCACAATTTCATTTCTACTGTCAGCATGAGCTCGGTCCAGAGTTGTTTACCCAATGGTCCCCCGATACCAATACCTTCCATATTCACTATGGGGAAGTTGGTATCATCCTTTGGGACATTCATTGCATCAAGGGTATCCCTTTGGATGGGCATCAGTATGATGAATTCCTTCCGACGAGGAACATCTGGGGAGACAGATCACAAACTCCTATCCTAACATCGCATATGTTGGAGCTCGCTAAGGAGAGGCTGGGGGTCAAGGACTTTTTGAAGGAAATCGCCTAAAAAATGGTTTATCTTGTTTCTATAAAGAGATCCAGAAGTCAAGATGTTAGGGTGAGGAAGGCGGTGTCTGAACGTGGCACATAGGAGCAAAAGAAGATCATACTGGAGGATCCTGGAGGCGGGGTAATATCAATTATGGGGCTTCAGTATAAATGCAAGTCGGGACCCAAACATCAGGTACGCCAGATTTCATGAAACCTTCCTGAGTGGGTGTCTCCTACCAATGAGGGACACAAGGATGGGAGTTCGTCTAGTGACCTTGGTGATGGCTGGCATCATGACCACTAATCAGAGTTTCAATCTAGGAGTCCTCATGTTAGACCATTTGTACGCCATTCTGGGGCGCATTTCGAGGGGAGGGTCACCAAGGAGGATATGTGGTCCCTTTTAGATCCTTCATGGCTAGGTCGTGGCTCATTGTGGTGGGTATACCTTTCCGAATGCCATTCTTACTCCGGGTAATAGCCTATGAACTTCCTTGTTGAACATTGCTGAGGTCATGTCGTTGATGCTCAATGAGGAGGGGGTAAGGATCAGAATCATTAATCATTTCAAATTCACTTTTAGCCCATTCCCCACCCCGAGTGGCTAGATTATAGACAATGGGAAAGGCTCACTGGAGTAAATGGAATACTTCCAGGGCATCAGTGGTGGGGTGCTTGTGGCCCAGATTGATAGGAAGATCCTTTGTGAGCCCTAAGTGCCTTCAAGATTTTCCAGGCAGTTTGGATGCCTCCAGTGAATGCTGAAGAAAGTGTATACAGATGTCCGAGAGGAGAGGCATCCCTACGCTCTTCGCCAAATGTGGATGATGTTCACATCCCATGTCTTTGGCAACGTCATTACCTTTCCCCCCACTAGAGTCGATGATGGTCTCTCTACAGAATATGTCGAACATTAGGTCATAGCATACCCTGAGGGACTTTTTGCGTAAGTGAGTTCAGCAGCTCTAGGTAGCCAGTATAGAACCTGGGTAGCGAGAGAGCAGACAGGGTGTTATTGGGGAGGAAAGGTCGGAAGCAAGTTGGGCAACTAGGCCCGCACAGGCCAAGACTACAGTAGCAGGAATGTCGCACGGCATGGTCGCGCCTTTTATCGCCCAGGGGGAGAGGGGCTCGCAGAGTGGTCAGAGAACTTCCTGGGAAGAAAATAAGATATCTGCTTCAACCTTCTGATGATTTAATCTTCCTAGCTCTATGTTCGGCCTAGTTGACCCCACGGCAGTCAATGGACGTTGAATCCCTCTGGAAAAAGATAATACGAGACGGAATCCAGCTTCCAGAGTTCGGAATCATTCGGGTTGATGACAGGGTAAACTTCTATCATCGGCACGCGTACTTGACGGCCATGGATGTGTATGCACTCTAGTGAGGTCGGCGTGAGGAACCACCCCTCCTGGTGAAGGTAATGCTCGGCCAGGAGCATGATCCAGACAAGATGTTTCATGAGGATGACAACAACAATGAGGAGCCGGCGGGCAATGAGACAGAAGAGGATGAGGCAGAAGGAGAAGGTGAAGGAGAAGAGGAAGGAGGAGGTGAAGGAGAAGATGAGCTCGAAGGTGGAGGGTCTCAAGGGACATCCCACCAAGGGAGTATTCAGGAGAGTGGCGAGATCATTGGCTCTGATGTAGATATAACTGAGCTACTCGAGGTATGTCTTATCCCTTATATATCTTTCCCCCCTTCGTTTTTTTTATTTGTAACCCTTAATCAGATCTCCTTATTCTACTCAGGTGCATATTGGCACTGACCAAGAGGATCCATATAAAGGGGGGAAGGCACCAATAGAACAAGGTGGGGAGATTATTCCCATTATTGAGCTAACAAGTACTGAGGGATCCCCTACAATGATGGCTCCTGCAGCATCTGGAACACCGGAGGCTGATGCCTTGGGCTCTTGTAAGTTCATTACTTAGACACCATTATTTACCATCGGAGAGCTCAGTTGATCAGGGTGTTCATTGTTTGTGCAGTAATCATAGCCTTGGAGGCTCATTAGGCTACTGAATCTAGGTCATCTGTGAGTGATTCAATGGAAAATGTGTCATCCCATTCAGGGCGCACTTCCCAAACCGAGCCGACCCCGGAACTCGGTGAGCAAAGAGCTGTGGATATCAGCGATATTAATGTCGGGGAAGGGATGGAATTTGGCGAAGGAGATATCGAGACCGAGACGAGAGAGGAAGGTCACCCAGGTGTTGAATAGCCTACACCCTTGGGAGGAATACCCGAAGAAGACCCTACCGCTGCTCTCTTGGTTGATTTTCCAGACTATCGGCCTATAGATCCCAAGGAGATAGATGATTCTGATTTGGAGGCGGCTGAAGAGAGTCTTATGAAGCGGCACAAAGGGTGGAAGTGTATCAATCGCTTTCTCGGTCAGCCTCAGATAAAATGGCTAAAATAGATGGGATCGCTCCAGACCTGGTTGTGCTTTCTCTGTGTTGGACGGGTGGATGCTCATCGTCTTCATTCGACAGTCCACGACTACATGGATGAGAAGATGCGCAAGAGCAGCCGGTGATCTGACATCGTCCAGTGTCAGAAAGAGTCAGGGAGTACCTGATCATTCCTGAAGGTGGAGAAATAGGTCTGACGCCTTGAAGAACAGATGAAATAAAAGGAGGTATTCATTGCCAATTGTTCCAAGCTTGTGGAGCAATTGAGGGCCCAACTAGCAGATGCCCAAGAGTAGCTAGTGGAAGTGGGTCACCAAATGACTAGACTTCAAACTGAATAGGTGCAATCATAGACTAGGGAAAATTCACTTCTCTCTATGGACTCTGATGAAGAGAGGGTTCTCAGGGGGTGGGAAGTAATCCTGGAGGCCAAAAGCCAAAAGGTAGCAGCATTGGAATGATTTATCCAAGATGTTGATCCTTAAGGGCCCTATTTTGGTCGAACTCATAAACTCATTTCTCCTTACTACCTCTTGTTCTGAACTGCATGTATGGATAGATTTATTTAATTTTTTGTTTGGTTTGATTCATTCAACCACAATCCTGAAATAAATAGCAATACATTCCTAAGATCACATGGGTCGTACCCGGTGTGAGAAACAAGGGATGCTCACACTATTACTTCATTTGAATGTAGGAGTGCCAACCAAGCTTTGG
The DNA here is from genome assembly GCA_963277665.1 of Viscum album. Classification (NCBI taxonomy): domain Eukaryota; kingdom Viridiplantae; phylum Streptophyta; class Magnoliopsida; order Santalales; family Viscaceae; genus Viscum; species Viscum album. The sequence continues at coordinate 334,752,826 of OY728145.1, read as the reverse complement.
GAACCCGAGGTTCAAAAAACCAATCCGAATTCCTAGGGAGAGAAGGGAGAGTCTTAATTAGGGGATGAGGACCTTAGAACAATCGACGTTTCATCTTTCCAATGTGCTCTAGTGCATAAGCGGGGTAATGCCAGGGGCGTTTGAAATCAACCCAAACATAAGGGAGTGGAAAGTGTGAATCACAGTACCTTAGATTCAGAATGCTGTGGTGGTGTAATGATAATAGAGGATAACTATTGATTGTGCTTGAAACACAGTATCCATATTGTATTATCCTAAAATGGGGATGACAAATGAGGGTTGACCACTGACCATGTTCGAAACATGGGGCATGACTCAAAATGTCATCCATTAGTCTTCCGGAACATTGGCCCAGGATATTAGGTGAGCCATAGGTCAAGCATCCATACTGTTAGGGGGTTCCTTTAGACATGAAATAGGAAGAGGGTCCGAATAAAGGGCATGAAAAGCGTGGAAGGTGGAGTGGTGGTTTGCTCGAGTGGAATCTAACACTCTTGGCATTATGCCACCTTGGTGAGAACACATTAGGTGGGCACACTAGTCCGATCATGGATCATTCCTTCTTCTAAACAAGAACTTTTTGGTGGGGAAACTGTCTCCTCCCAATGTTATCGTGGGGAATCTGGAACTTTTTCAGGGTAGAACTATGGTTATAGGGTTCCCTAAAAGAGTTCAGGCCAAGGGGCCGAAAATGAGGAGGAAAAAAGATTTCTGATTCCTGGGGCTGGACCCGAATATGAGGTGTATGGGCATTCCTACATATCCCATGAAGATGGGAATCAAGCCACATGTAGTTCTTGAAGGTGGCATGGTAAGATACCGGTGCCGGAGATAAGGTTGTGCGAGTCTGGCCCTTGCACTAAGAGAAGCAGCATTTGATAGATCTTGTTTGTTTTTCAGGATGAATGTGTTTTTTTTGTGAAGCGATGGACCTAGGATGGAAGGTATAGGTATCACCACAAGAATAAAGCCATACGCAGGCATTGAAAAATGGTATGGTGTGTAACTGATACCAAACATGATGTCCCCTTGGGTGAGGACATCACAATGCAGTGCCATTTTTTGTTGTGTGGCCAGGACGATAATGTCACAGTTTAGGGTTATGTGATGGGACTGACCATGCATTTTTAATGTCGTGCAAGATAAACGCAATAGTTTAAAGTCATGTGGGACTAATCATAATAGTTTAAAGTCATATGGCTCAGACATATATAAGAGAGGTGAGGTTCCAGAGGGGATGCCCACGGAGTGATAAAGCATACCCGACGTGAATGAGGACCAGTTCCACACCATACCGTGCATAATTCTAAGGAGGAAACCACAGGCTGAGGGGCTAGGAAATATTAGAGGATAGGGGGTAGGAGAAACTATCTCCTGATTGAGCTGGACCTGAAGATGAGATTTCCAGGTGTTCCTATGTATCCCATGAGAATGGGAATCAAGCCACACGTAGTTATTGAAGGTGCCTTTTAACATCATGTGGGATAGTAAGGGGGGTAACTCCTAGAAAGGGTCATACATGGTGTGGCTGATGCAAACCCGACATGAATGAGTACATAATCCCATAATACGCCATGCAGTCCCATAAGAGTTAAATCCCCGAATACAGAATAGAAGAGATTAATTAGTGGAACTCGAGTTAGACCCAAAGACAAGATGTCTAGGCGTTCCTATGTATCCCATGGGAATAAGAATCAAGTTGTACGTAGTTCTAAAATATATATTATTTTATGGTCTTAGATCTCGAACCATAGAGGAGAGGAATCCTTCCAAGTAAGTGCAGACCTCAACCCGATCCTTAAGCCCACGTGAGTCAAACTCGGTGTGGGAAACAAGGGCAGAAGAGGTTTTTTTCAATACCTAGAATGCACGCCAAAGGAAAATCGGTGAGGATCCTCGAATGATGCCTTTACCATGGTTTTTTCCTCCTACCGTGAAAATTTTCACTGAGGGATAGTACTAAGAGTATCGAAATTCCACTTTAGACATGATGAGGTGGAAAATGATGTGAATCATGGGACCAATATTTTTGGGCTTAAAGGGGATGGCGTAACGGTGGAGGATAACTGTTGACCGTGTTCGAAACACAACATCCATATTGCACTATCCTGAAATGGGGAAAAACAAATGAGCATTGACTGCTGACCATATTCGTAACGCGGGACTTGTATCAACTTGTTGTCTGAAACCCTCGAGGACATTGGCTCGTAATGGTAGGAGAGCCCTTAGGCCTAGCATCCATGCCATTTGGGGGTCCCTTTGGATGTTAAAGGTGATTAAATACATAATAAAGGGGAACACGAAGCCTAGAAGGTGGGTGGGAACATGTACAGGTAAAATCTGACACTCCAGGTTCTAGACCAGAGTACTCATGGGCCAATTGGGGAATCGTCGTATAGGGTCGAGGGGCTCAACTTGAAAGCGGCCAATTTGAAAGGATGAGTATAAAACAAGGGGATATAGAACTCTCAGGAGAAATAGGTACATGGCGTGGTTATTAAAAACCTAACGTAAATGAGGACATAAGCCCATAACACACCATATATCCCTCTCATGGAAGAATGAAGGCCAAGGGGCCTAGATAACAGGGAGATCTCTAAGAGATGGAGCTAGACCCAAAGTCTAGATGTTCGGGCGGTCCTACATATCCCATTAGGATGGGAATCAATCCACATGTAGTTATAGAAAAGGGATGATGCAAATAAGGGACAGATACCCCAATGAATTATTTTTATGGCATGATGAGTAACCCAACGTGAATAAGAACGTGAGTCCATACCATATAACCCTAAGTGAGAACTTAGGCCAGCGGCCCGAAAAGGCCAAGGGGCCTGAGGCTGGGCCTCGGACGGAAGGTCCCATCCAGTTTTCAGTTTAACATCTTGTTGTAATGATGAAAGTAGGGGTAAGGTATCTCATCCAGGGATGTGTACGGCATGGAGATCAACCTAACGTGAATGAGAACATAATCCCGCACCACACTGTACAACCCTAAGTGAGAACTTGGGCCAGGGGCCCGAAAAGGCCAAGGGGCCTGAGGCTGGGCCTCGAACGGAAATTCCTGGCTAGTGTTTAGTTTAATGTCTTGTGGTGAGGACTAAGGTGATCTTAGTTTAGGTTTATAGAGCTCGGACCGTATATTCCTAGTTTGATGTCATATGTGTGGGACAGAAAGGGCGAATCATCATGCTTATGGAAGACCACAAGGTGGCAACAATGAATGAGGACAATTGTCGACCAGGTTCACAACACAGTATCCACCCTTGTGTGACCAGAAGAGGGAAAACAATTGAGCATCAATCGCCGAACGTATTCGCAACATGGGACTTGTATCAACTTTTTTCTCACAATCCTCGAGGGCGTTAGCTCATAACAGTATGAGAGCCCTTGGTCCGAGCATCCATGCCATTCGGAGGCCCTTCTAGATATAGATGGTGACGGAAACCCAAATGATGGGTCATGTCGAGCATGGAAGGGCATGTGCTTGTGAAATAGATGATAAATAAAGGAAGGTATATCTCAAGTGGATATGTGTGGCATGGAGAAATAGACTAAAGTGAATGAGGACATGAGTCTGCACTGCACCACACAATCCTAAATGAGAACTTGGGCGAGGGGCCTGAAGTGGTCGAAGGACCTGAGGTTGGGTGTCCCGAAAAACTGTATCCATATGACCTCTTGTGTAGTTACCGCCTCATCATAGATCCTAAGCCCACGTGAGTAGTGCTCAGTAAGGGAAAAAAGGATCCGGATTTGGATTTCCCTATCATATGAGGGTTTGATAGCTGGCATCGCCCGAAGGGAGTCATAACTCGAAGATACAACGGGCAGGATGAACCACCACACTCAATGTTTGGGATCTACTGGGGTGGTGACAACGACAAAGGATAACCACTAACTATGTTTGAAACACAACGTCCTTATAGTGTGACTTGAAATGGGAACAACAAATGAGCATCGACCACTAACCATATTCGAAACATGGGACTTGTATCAATTTGTTTCTCAACATCCTCGAGGGTGTTGGCCCGAAGTGGTAGGAGAGCCCTTGGGCTGAGAATCCATGCTAGTTGGGGGTTCCTTTTGGATGTGAAAGATTATGGAGTCCCAATAAAAGGAGTGGGTGAAGCATAGTTGTGCCCATGCATTTTAATGTTAAGCAGGGTGGTGAAAGTAATGTACATCTCTGGGGAGTGGGACATATGGTGGGATTGAGATGAGATCAATGTGAATTGGTGAAAAAGCATGTATCATACCATGTTTCCCGACCCGAGGGGGAATTATGACATTTGGGCTGGGCCAACAGACAAAATGTTCGGGCATTTCTACGTATCCCATGAGGATGGGAATCAAGTTGTACATAGTTATTAAAGGCCGTGCAGTTTAACATCGTGCGGTGAGGACGTGGGAGACTAGAAGAACAAGGAGGGAGCACATGGTGCGATCATCATAATCCTGACATGGGCGGGGCCAAAGAATCCTTTACTACATCGTGTAAGGATCCTCCAAGAGGTCTACTCCCAGGGGGGATAGTCAAAGAAGAGAGTTTGGGGTCTAGACTCAAGATGAAATGTTTGAGAATTCTTACATATCCCATGTGGATGGGAATCAAGACACACGTAAAACTAAGGGTGCAATTTAATGTATTATAGGACAACATGCAGGTTAACGTCATATGGGACGTTTTACAGTTTAAAGTCATGTAGGATCGGGTGGTTTAGGGTTGTGTGGGACCAAACTGTTTAGCGTCATGTCGGACCCAGTAGTTTAGGGTCATGTAGGACCAGGCAGCTCAGGCAAAGTATTTCTTGAGGAACTTGGCATTGGTGGGAGGAGTTATATACTCGCCATCTATTGTTACTAGGGAGTATGCACCATTGGGGTAAACCTTGTGAATTATGTAAGGTCATTCCCATTTGGGTTCCAATTTTAGTGGCTTTTGTCCCAGAATCATTGGCGTCTTCAAGGACAATACCAAATCACCTTGTATAAAAGAGCGGAGGTGAACCTTCTTGTTGAAAGCTCTAGCTATATTATTTTGATGCCTTTCCAGATTATGCAGGGCACGAAGCCTGTTTTCATCGAGTGCTTCCAACTCAGCTAGACAAATTTCAGCTACTTTATCTGGTGCCTGTTGATCATAGACCATTGTGTGTAGTGAAGGAAACTGAATCTCGATAGGCAGGACGACCTCAGTTCCGTATACCAGGGAATATGGAGTCACCTGGCTGGAATTACAAGTCATTGTCCAATAATCCTAGAGAGTGTTGGGGAGCTTGTCTGACCAACTCTTCTTGTTCTGAACAACCATTTTCTGCAAAATTTTAGAGAGGGTCTTGTTGAACGCATTGATCTTCCCATTTTCTTGCACATGATAGCGGGAGTTATAGTTAGAATAGATTTTTTACTTGGCATACAATTTCTTCAACTCGGCTACCTAGAAGTTGGTGTCGTTATCAGTGAGGACAGCGTGAGGGGATCCAAACCTGTAGATGATATTGGAGCTCACAAATTCAATGATAGAATGGGACTTGATCTCCTTGAGTGAAACTACCTCTACCCACTTAGAAAAGAAATTTGTAGCAGTCCGGATGAACCGACATTGGTGAGTCGTAGCTGGTGGATATGGTCCCATGATATCCAATCCCCAGACTGTAAAGGGCCAAGAGTAATTGGTAGTGTGAAGAGGCTCTGTAGGCCAATGCATGAAGTTAGCATGAACCTGGAACACATGGAATCTTTTTGAGAACTCGATGTATTCATGGATCATGGAGGGGCAAAAGTACCATAGTCTTCAAATCTAATGGGACAGCTTCAGCCTAGTCTGGTGGGCACCACAGGAACCGGCATGAACCTCCTGCATGACCTGAGAAATATCAACTCCTTGGATGCAACGGAGGATAACACCATCGAACCTATGCTTATAGAGGATCTTCTTAAGATTGGGACCACTCTGGAGGGTAAACTGCAGCGCACGACGTCAGATTCGCTCGCGCTCGGCCTGATCAGCTGAGAGGTAACCATTTTGGAGATACTCGACAAAGGGGGCTCTCCAGTCAGGAGTCACTTCAACCACTGCATATGGGGGTCCTGAAGTGGAGGATCCGGTGATAATATGGCTCACCTTTAGGACATCATCTTCACCTGGGGAGACAAGAGCAATGACTCTCCGATGTGCCATGTGGATAATCAGGTCATCCTACTCCGGCTCTACAAGTGATGCAGCCAGGCTGGCCAGGGAATCAGCTCGACCATTCTGAGATTGAGGGACATGAGTAACTTTCAACCAAGATGGGAACTGGTACATTAACTAGAGAGTGATCTCTAACAATGGTACAAGCTCCGTCTTCCTGACGACATAGTCATTGTTGATTTGTTTAATGACTAGTTCGGAATCCCCTTTCACATGAAAATGGGGCACATCAATCTCGAGGGCCAACTTGAGGCCAGTGATGATAGCCTGATACTCCACCTCATTTTTGGTGCAACCTTCTAACAATAGAAATGAATATAGCAGAATGGCTTGTGTCGGGGTAATGAAGATGATACCCAGGCCTACTCTGTTGAGTCTGGGATCTTTGAGCCACCTGCCGGTGGGGCTCCGGGAAGCACCATAAAAATGCATCTTCCAACATGGGATGACATGATCTACTGAGAGGATTGCCTCATTAGGAAAATAAAGGTCCATATATTGGTCTTAGGGGGTTGTATGGGCAGCGAGGAAACCTTCCAATGCTTTCCCCTTAATAGCCTTATAAGGGACAAACTTGATGTCGAACTGCTAGAGGATTACTGCCCACCGTACCAGGTGGCCTGTAAGCATGGGATGGCTCAAGATGTACTTCAGTGGGTATACTCGGGACACCAGTTGTACCACGTGGTGTTGCAGGTAATGTCGCAACTTTTTTACTACGAATACGAGTTCAAGACATCTTTTCTCGATGGGGGGGTATCTGGTCTCCATATCGAGGAGCATGATGCTGAGGTAGTAGAGTTTGTTTTTAGTTCCCTCATTATTCTTTTGGGTGAGAAGGGTGCTGAGATATCGTTTCAAGGAAGTCACATAAAGGACCAGTGGTTTTCTAGAGACGGGTGGCATCAAGACTGGAGGCTGAAGCAGATATTTCTTGATTTCCTCAAATGCGGTCTGGCACTCTTCATCTCATTTATAGTTGGTGCCTTTCTTCATGAGCTGAGAAAGGGGATTACACTTGCTAGCTAGATTCTCAATGAATCAGTGTATGTAGGCTAATTGGCCTTAGAATCCACAAAGTTCTCAAATGTTGCTCGGGGGAGACATCTGGCTGATGGCCTTGATCTTCTCAGGGTCAATCTCGATACCCCGGTATTTGACAACAAAGTCGAGGAACTTCCCAGAGGTGACCCCGAAGGCACATTTCAATGGGTTCATCTTTAGGTGGTGAGAACGGAGGAAGTAAAACAATTTCTCAAGGTCCTTGAGATGGTCCTGGCACTGGCGATATTTGACCACCAGATCGTCCACATAGAATTCCATCAATTTCCCAAGGATTGGCTTGAATATGCGATGCATGGCCCGCTGATAGGTGGCACCTGCATTATTTAAGCCTAAGGGCATGACTTGGTAACAAAACATACCTTGTGATGCCCTGAAGGCTGTAGAATCCTCATCCTCAGGGGGCATTTGGATCTGATTATATCCAGAATACCCGTCCATGAAGGAAAGGGCCTGGAACCCAGCTGTAGCGTCAATCAGCAACTCCTTCACTGGAAGGGGAAAATCATCCTTCGGGCACTGACGGTTGAGATCTTAGAAGTCAATACAGACCCTTATTTGTCTGTTCTTCTTCATGACCGACACAATGTTGGCTAGCCATTTGGGGTAGTGTACCTTCTTAACAAAATTGGATCTAATGATCTTATCAACTTCCACCTCTACCATGGCACCGTGAGAAGGGTTCATCTTTCTGGGAGGCTACTTGAACCCGCGATGATTTACAGGGAGACCAAGGTGATGGATGTCTACCTGAGGATCTAGTCTTAGAATCTTGTCATAACTTCATATGAATACATCACGGTGTTGTTTCATGAAGTCTATGTACTGTTGTTGCTCCTCAAAGGACATGGCGGCACTGATCAATGTGGGTCTCGGGTCTACCTCACTACCGAGGTTCACTTATACCAACTCATTGACTGTGGCAGAGATGCCCTATTCAAAGGCAAGAGGGCCATCCTCTAAATCTTTTTCTTCACTTGTGGAGGGGGAATCCTCGGCGGGAGGAGTTACTTCTGAGTTGGAAAATCCTGACGAGAAGTCGGTACCCGCCTGAGCAGCAATGGACACCATATCAGAAGATTTATGTGTTGTCGCGACCATAGAGATGGAGGTTGTTGATCTGATCCCATCTATCCTTCATCCCAAGGGTCTACGCTTGATGATATTAAAGCAATAGTGGTGCGTTGGCTTGAGCCAGTTAATTCCAGCATGGTGAAATAGGCATGTATGACATATTGTCGTTTCCATGGGGCGTACATCCCAATACCTTATGGGGGTAGGAGGCTCTGGGATCACTCAAGCCTGATTTTTATAGGAGTACAAGGTGATTTTCCGCTATCACATAGACTTGGGAATGTGTTCCCCCCTCTTCCCAGACACAACGAAGCATTATCCCATGTCCAAGGTTGTAGCCTCCAATTGGTGAATTGGAAAGACATAGGCATCATCTAGATCTATCCATGGGTCGGTCGCAGTCGTGTCATGCTTGACCTCATTGGTCTGAATCTTCTTCTCCTTTCTCTTGTAGTAGTTGGCATCCAGATAGTGGGCCTCACAAGAAGAAAAGGGAGATGCATCACCTAGAAGAATGCCCACTCGACCATTAAGGGAGTACTTGAGGCACTTGTGATATGATGAGGGAACCGCCGCGTGCAGGTGGAGCCATAGCCTTCCCATCAATGCATTTTAGGCGGTGTCCTGGGAGACTACCATAAATTTGGTGCTGGAAATTAGGCCACCAAACTAGGTCTTCAAGTGGATCTTATCCACCGGTGTCTGTTCCATCCTATCATAACCTTGGATTCTTAGGTCAGAGGGACTCAGGTCATCTTCATACAATCCCAGCTTTTGTAGTGTCCAAGTCGGGATTAGATTAATTCCAGAGCCTGTGTCAACAAGATAGTGACGAACCTCTACTCCATTGAACTGGCCGGTAATGTACAGTGGGCGTATGTTCCCCTGTATGGAGGATCCTTCATCTTCTTCAGAGAATGAGATAATGTCTTGGCATTCAGCATTCTCGACCGCTTCAGCGTGAAAAGCTTCTGCGACTGCTACTTCTGTCTCAAACAAGAGGGGGATTCTTAAAGCCTCATCGAGGGCCTCACGCATATCTGAAGACAGGCAAAGGGCTTTAAGGATGGAGAGACTTTCTAGGATAATATAAAGATTCTTAAGAACATTGTACTTCCATGCCAGGAATGAAATTCTGCTTGCATGAGGCCGCTCTGTGACAGGAGGCATGGCGGGCCCTGCTGGCTAGACCGGTGGTTGACTGGTGTTGGGAATATCCCATTGCTCACTAGTCGAAGCCTGTAGAGTACATGTTGTACTGGGGCTAGCTGACTGGGACCATTCTAGGGTGAAGCGTGGATGATCATGGTGAGGCATAGGCGGCCCTTCTTGGTTCAGTAGCACAAACAGCGGTGGAGGCAGGCCTGATGACACCGGAGGAGGAGGCTGCTTGTGCTGAGCTCTGTGTTGGGCCTACTATCTGGTCTTAGTGGTGTGCACGGCCTAGCTGTAAGTTCCAAATTATGTGCTTAGATAACCCATATGTTCGTGGCTCTACCGACGTTGGTGTTGGATGGGGATGTTGGGGAGATCCGCCTGGCGCTCCTCATCATCAAGAATCATATAGAGATTTACCAGCTCTATGGTGTTAACAGAGTCATACCCTTGACCGCCACTTGAAGAGTCGTCCACTACTGGACTGATTCTTGGAGGGATATCCATATCCACAGTCATTAAGTCGCTGAGAGTGTGGGATAATGATGGCATCGGTGGGGGACTTTGCTTTCCCTTGTGTCGCTGGTGTTTGATCTTCTGGGAAGAGGTTGGCTAAGACAATGATGCAGAAGTGGTGGCTGCAGCCTCTGAAGGCTCTAGCCGATTCAGGAATACCCGGATGACACCATGGGCATGGGTGACTATTTTGTGATCCATCTAGTCATCATGATTTTATGATCCGTGACTGGAAACCTGATGCCACTCACCCTAATTATCGTTGTTGTTGTCTGGCCTCACACAGACGCATGCTACCTGCGCCGGGGCTGGGCCCAGCCTGACTATGTTGTTATCGACCTGGGCTTGGAGCCAGTATTTGAACACATATCACTTCTTGAGAGTGTTCCCCAGGATATGGTGATAGGGGCAGTAATTATGGTGATCAGTTAGGTTTTCTTCTTCTGGTCTTCTACTCTTAGGAAAACGCACAATCCCCTATTCCAAGGCACTGTGGAAGTAACTGGGGACTTGTGTATCGTCGAATAAGTAGGTCTGATTTATCCTGTCTAGAAAGGGGGCCATGGAGCCTGACCCAGATGGGGGGCTAGAGGATCCTGTCGTGGAGGTGGAACATGGTTATCTTGCCTAGGAGTTGGCGGCGCATTGCGCGGGGGCACCTACTGATTTCGAGGTGGATGCTGCTGGCATAGAGGTTGCGCCTGTGGTGGTGGGTCTCTACAAGGCTGCGAAGGTGGATCCACTGGTAATAATTCCAGTTGTCTGGGGGCCTCTATTTGGGCCACCATAGTGGGATCAGCTCTGATGACCCTCCTCGTGGGAATTGAAAGGGGCAACGGAAGTGCCTATATAGACTATTGTAGGGATTCTTCCAGGCATTGGGACTTGTCAGAGAAGTCTCAGAATCCTCCAGGGTAGTTTTGAGTTATCAAAGAGGGAACCAGTTCCATTTTAACATTCCCTACACACATCGTCAATAATTTCTCCTGAGTAAGTGGCATGTCAAGGGAGTATGGAATCCCTTTCCACTAGGCGATAAAGTACACAACACGCTCATCAGGCCTCTGTTTGCACTTGAAGAGGTCTGTGATACTCGTCTTCCAAGTGGTGGAGCTGAACTGGTACAGAAATTGCATGTGAATATCCTCCCATCCTGCTATTGACCTGATGGGGAGTTAGCTATACCAGACAAATGTAGGACCTTCCAATGTATTCACAAAACACTGGAGTTTGGCGGCCTCTTGTTGTGTTGGGATTCTCAACATGGGCCCGCACATTGAAATAAAGTAGTCCAGATGCTACGGGGGGGTCACCCATCCCATTAAAGGGGGAGAAGGTGGGATTTTTGAAACCCGAGGGTGCTGGTATATCATTCACCCATGCCTGATATGGCTTGCCATCAGGTGGGAGTGCCACCTGCTACGTTTCCAACGCCTCAAGGCGGGCAATGAGTGCCACAATTGCATCATCTGGGTGGGGGTACCTGTCTTGACGGGGATCCCTAACCAAAAGTGCATTGGTGGGTTCTTCAACATGGTAAGTAGACCCAGCGGCTCATGGAGCGGCTGGCGGCACGACCCTTGGGGCATCTGGGGGAACCCGAGCTGGGTCCCTTGGATTGTCGCACCGTTCTGGAGGGTTTAGCGATACATACCACGCCCTCTTGACCTAAGTTCCGGCTTCAACCCTTTCTGCAGGGGCAGGATGGTTAGGATCTCTTAGAGGCATCTCGTCAAGGGGAAGTTGTTCCCAACCCTGATTCTTAGGCCTAGGATTGTCATAGTCTGGTCATCACTATGTAGCTTGTTCAGTCAGGAGTTCATCGACCAACTTCTTCTGTTCAGCAAATTGCTAATGCAACGTGGCTTTTTTGGGGTCTTCCTCCATCTTCTACACTGAGTTGGACAGGTCAGAGGGTTTGGCGGCTCCGAGATGCTCTTTAACCTTACCGTGATTTCGGCTAAGGACTAATGCCTTGGTGGGCGTAGGGAGACCTAGCAGGCTCCTCTATTGATGGGTAACCCTCCCTGAGGGTTCCAGTAGCTGCGGCACACCTTCAGGGGGGAGGTCCCCATCCAGGATCTCTAGCTCATTTTCCTCTTCTGATAGGGTGTCCATGTTGACTGCGACTCTACTTGGGGGAATGTCCTCAATGTCGCCTAGCGAGTTGGGTTGTCGTCGAATAGGATTGAATAGGAGGGAAACATATTTTACCCATCCACATATCTACAGGTGGGGGAAGCCTCCTTGATAAGCTTGCAGGGTACCTTGAAACTCTAAACACATTGTTGTTAGAGGGCCCTATGGCGACCTGGTGACTTTGTGCATTGGGCCATAGGAAGTGTGGCCAAATCAACTAGATGGAATTGCTCTCCAATGTCTTCAAAATGTGCTTGGATCCTAGGATAAATCACTCACTCATGATGAAGGCGAAAGTACGTCACCTAGAGGGTTTGACAGAAACACTCAACTTCTTCTAGGGTGAGGGATTCCGGTGCGCGGAAATTCGGCACTACCATAGGCCAAAACATCTCAGGGAAGTGGTCCGTTGTGAGGATATTCCATAAGCTCCTTGGCTCAGATTCAGGGTCTGGCCCTTCATTACCCCACTCGTCAACCGGAGGTGGATGAGGAACCGGTAGTGGTATCGAAGCAGACCACTGGGACGGTAGGCTGACCAGTGGAGAGTACGGAGAGCGATCCAACAAACCGCCACATCTCAGGCTATCCTCCGAAGAGTGTAGCGACTTATCCACCACATTGCAGTAGTATGGGCTGACGACCATAGTTCCTAGTGCAGTGGATAGGGCTACTGGCGATGGGTCGCACTGCTACTCGCCCTCCATTGGTCCCCAGAATAGCTCTTCGTGATCTCTAGTTGAGGTAGAGAGTGCTTCTAGTGACAACGGTGGTGATTGCATGACTGTAACCTGTAGGGTTGCCAAATTTTATTCCTCCTGGATATACCTATAGAGGGAGGCAGGAATCCTATGGACCTCACATTCTAGGAGTACTAGGATGATGTGCCTCGTTCCTGCCCCAGCTCTTGACTCAGAGGAGCGAGGGGAGGGTTCATGTGTTGATTCGTACTCTGCTTTGGAGTCTGAGAAGCGGACTAGTTTGATCTCTATCTGGACCTTCCCATAATTCTTCTTATAGCGGCGACGACCTGCCTTTCTGCCCTTGGATGGATCTTCAAGACAGGGTATATTCTTGACACGAGGAGGTCCTTCGGCCATACTGGTGTTGGAGCGGAGAGGGTTTCCACCTGAGTAAGCCGGGGTGTGAGGAGCACCGAGAAAGATATCAAAGGGGACATGGGGAGGACCACCATGGGTAGCACTGGAATGGGTAAGACCTCTGATGAAACCAGTAGGAGCATGGGGGGAACCTCCATGCCTATTTCCCCATGTGACATCAGTATGAGGAGGGTCCTCGTACTGGTCGAGCTGAACATGTGTAGGACCTCAGTGTTGGGCACTGGTGAAGTGAAGTCGGCTCTCACTCCTCTAATTTCTGGGGAGAGGAGGACCTTTTCCAGCTGCTAAAAGGACATGAGGAGGGTCCCCATGTTGGAGAGTGACCATATGTGCAACGTCCCCATACCAAGGGTTTGTGGTGGGAGGAATTACTCCATATCTGGTGTAGTGGGAATGGGAGAGACTTCTGTACTGAGTGTCACCGCCGCGGGGAGGACCCTCATTTGGATTGAAGGTGGAATGGGGTAGACCTCCATGCCAAGCCTGGAAATGGGGAAGGCTCGTATTCTCCATGGTAGCGGTACAGGGAGGACCTCCGTACTGGGTGGCATCGCTGCGGGTTAATCCGCGGCGGCCACTGCCTGTGTTGGTGACCAAGAGAGTCGACCCAGCCTACCCATGGGGTGGTTGGGGCCTCGATCCAGGTCGGGTGTATGAATTTCCCTGCTCAGCGCACATAGGGAGTTGGCGATATGCGTCAGTGTTGGCTTGGGCCATAGTAGCTGATGACGTTGACGCCCCTTGGCGGACGTCCTCTTCGGCTTGTACCCGATGCCGGTGTCGGGTTAGACGGACCAGAGCTATTGGTGCAGGTACATGGATTAACTGCTCCTCATCCATTAAGACTGGGTGGTAGTGCTGACGTGGCCTGGTGGGAGCCCTTTTTGGGAGCCCCTAGAATGGGATCCTGACTGGGCTGACCCGGATATCCCCTACCTCGTCGGCGTAAGGCAGGGAGTCGTCGGGACATTCTGGGGAGAGGCTCCAAAAATGGTTATATGTTGGAGTGGGGAGCAGTGTCTCCCTACGCATCCCTCAGGGGCGGCATTGACGACGAGGCATAGATGCCTCTAAATCCAGGAGGGACATATCCCTCATGGGGATGATCCCTTCCTCGTACTAGCGTACCAGGTCATTGATCACCCTCCGCTGAACAACCTCAGACAGGGAGATGGGGCGTGGGTGCCCCATGGTCATGGCCATTGAGACCATCGTAGAAGAGGAGGAACCGCGCAGGACTACCACGTTGGTACTGCCCCTTCCCCTACGTCGGTGTGCAGGTGGTGATCGAGTACCGGGTGCAGTAGTTTGGTGTCTGAAAGCAGGGATATTAACTCATCAGTGCTAAAATAAAAAAGGAATCAACGACTAATTCCCCAAGGCCATCCCATCTTCCATGACCAGTAAGAGGGGTCTACGCTGACAACGTCTCATATCGGGATGTCCGTGTTTTGACTACCCCAACTTCTAGTGAGTTTCACGCCAGGACCTCTATTTTCTTGGTGAGAACCGACACCGAATAAATGGATCTGGTGAAATGCTAATCCACTAATGTCTCGAATGCTACTGATCTCCATATTTAGGAGAAGATCTTCACGTTGGGTTCACCATTTCTGTTTCTGATGCTTTTGTTGGGGTACGTGCATCCATCTTGTTGGGGGATGGCAGCGCTGTTTGTTGCCCTACATTCCCGCTTTCCGAAGGCGGGCGGCATCTGTTCCTTGTTCAGGGACATTTGCTCCTTGATCAAAATGGGATAAGGGGATGTTGGTTTTTCCTTCTGGGGATTCCTCCTCAGAACTTTCCACCTATTCTGGGTCTCCCTTATAGATTTAAGATGTTGTTCGTGAAACTCTTCCTAGTGTCATATCTTCATGGACACCATTTAATTACACTGCTTCTGTCGGGACATTCCAAAGGGTCTGGTTAGGGTAGCAACCTTCAGTCAGGGGAGTAGTCACATTGGACATCACTGACGTGTCTGGATGCTGGGACACTGGTGAGTCTGTGTTTCTTCCCCTTATTATAGGGCTTCTTGAGGGTGCGGAAGCCCGAGGTATACCGCATAGAATGTGAGGAATCGTATGCCCTAAGCATGTCTCTGAGGTTTTCCTCAGCTTCCCATATTTAACACAGGGTATCCCTCAAGTTTAACGTCCAGTGGAGATGGATCGGACTGATTAGAACACTGATTAGAGTGGATCAGATGGGTGAAACCCCTGGAGGGAACACTAATATAGGGGGTGAGTTGTCATGACCTCACTGGGATGTGGTGGTCTGGGTAGGAATCAAGATGGATGATGGAGTGTTTGAATGGATTGGATGGTGAATGGGATGGAACCACCGTGAGGACGACCGTAATGTTGGGCTTGAGTCTCGAGGAGACTTCCTACGTATCCCCATGGCAGGGAATCAAAGTCCGCGTAGTTCAGTAGGGTGAAGGGATTCCTAAGTAGGTGGCTCGTGAGAATGGACGCATGTATTGTACCTGGAGGAAGTGGAACCTCTGGGTTGGGGCATGACCTTCCCAAAACACATAGTCTTGAAGGTAAGACCAAGCAATGGACTTGGATTGGGGCGTACACATAGGACGACAACCCGATGATGTGTATGGGGATCACGCATGGTTAGCATCCCAAGTTGGTCTGACACCGCTAGGACAGACCAAAGATGAGGGTCCCAACAAAGGGGATTACAAAGGCTTACTGCTAAATAGGGGATGCAATGGCTTATCGATGATTTAGGTCACAACGACTTACCACTAGATAGGGTCACCATGGCTTACTACTGGATGGGGTTACAACGGCTTACCGTTGGATGGGGTCACAACGGCTTACCGCTGATTAAGGTCACAACGTCTTACTAATGGATGGGGTCACAATATCTTACCACTGATTGAGGTCACAATGGCTTACCGCTGGATGGGGTTGATCTTCATGGAAGATTCCTACGTACCCTGCCTAGGAGACAGAGATCAAACCCACGTAGTTCATATGGGATGGGGGTTAGTGGACCAATGTGAATGAGGACCTGGGGTCCAGATGGATGGTGGGCTTAAACCTCATGGAGGCTTCCTACGTACCACGCCTAGGCAGGGATAAAAGACCTCGTAGTTCAGGTGAAGTGGGTGAACTGAAGTGAAGGAGGTCAGAGCGACCGAGTGTTGGGCTTGAACCTCAGGGAGGCTTCCTACGTACCTCGCCTTGGCAAGGATCAAAGTCCACATAGTTCAGGTGGGTGCAACGGCTTACCACTGACTGGGGGAATAACAGCTTACTGCTGATTGAGGTCCACATATTAACATCATGCAGGATGGGGGTGAACCGACATGAAGGAGGACCTGGGGCCTAGATAGATGGTGGGCTTGAACCTCGTGGAGGATTCCTACGTAACCTGCCTTTCATGGGATGTTTGGTGAACTGACATGAAGATGGTCGGGACTAATTGGTGGTGGGATTGAACCTTAGGGATTCTTCCTACATACCTTGCCTTGGCAAGGATCAAAGTCCATGTAGTTCAATTTTGTTTGGGCATTTAGGGGATTACGCTCTGAGGTAGCCCAAGTTGTTGGTGAACCGATATGAAGGGAGTCGGGACCAATGGGTGTTGGGATTGAACCTCAGGGAGGCTTCCTACGTACCTTGCCTTGGAAAGGATCAAATTCCATGTAATTTAGGTGGGTGGGTTGTGGGGATTACACTCTAGGATGCTCGGATAGGATGTCGTGGTCGATGCTTGCTCTAAGCCCATGTGAGTCATGCTCGGTGTGAGAAACAATAGACAACAACGACCTGGAGATCACATCGCGAAAGGTGGGTCTGTGGGAAGCGGAGTGGGGATCACACGTGGTTAGTGTCCCAAAGAGGAAAAAGGGGCTTACGCATGGTTAGTAGCCCAAGAAATGGAGATTGGGACTTACTCTAGGAGGGAGGACCGGGTGGTGACAAAGCCCAACGGTAGAGGGATTTGGCACCCAAGAAGAGAGGAGGAGCAGGGGTGCTACCTCCTGCAAGGAAAGCTAGGGGCTTACACCAAAGTGGTTTCCCTTTCCCTACGGACAGACGTCGCTCCAATAAAGAGGATGTCATTCCATGTGAGGAATTATTTCACTCCCGTGGAGACTAGTGGGCATAGAGAATGTCTTAGATGGGGCACCCCACATGCAAGGCACAAGGCGAGGTCATAGTTTAACATCATGTACTGAGGATGAAGGTGCTTGAAATATTAACGTCCTGCAGTTCGGACGGGGCGGGTTCACTCCGTACCCCTAGGACTTACATAACTGGCACCCTCTACACCTTGGTGAAGATAAGGGACAGGCAACACCATGACTGTAACACCCTGAGATTTTATGAAAAATATTCTTTTAATTTCATTGATGTCTTGTGTTGTAAGCTACACCAAAATTATCTTGTGCTATACGCAATACAGTATTAGCTTATATTATACACAAACACTATTCTTGGCTTGTATTGCATGCAAGAGCAACCTTCCTCAATAGCGTGTGTTGTATGCAATACTGAGTTACACTAAACAATGATATGTTGTTATAATATTATTATGAACAAGATGTTATGAATAGTGGTAACTACATTTTGAATTTTATGACATTATAATTCATCTTACACATTTTATAGAACATGGTATGAGAACAAAATAAATTTTTCGGGTAAAATAAGTATTTTTCAAAAATTGCAGTTTTGCCACCTTTTGATGGCACACCCACATTAAATTTAGTTTTTGACATGTTTATAAGTTCAATTTGAAAAAATAAAATTCTTCTTTTGAATCAGGATATAAAAATTTACTTTGTATAAATTTTTTATATTTTTCTGATAAGTTTCTTATTTTGATGAATAGTAAAAACATGCTAAATTTTAATTAAAAACAACTTTTTTCATCAAGATAATTTATATGATTAAATTATAATATTGAATGGTTTTAAAGTATAAATAGAATATATTTTTACCATTTAATATAATGTAAGTAATTATCATTAATTTTACACTGAATTCATAAGTAAAAACATTTCAATCTTTTGCAACGTTTTAACTTTTAAAACCCGTTTTCTCAACAACAGGATTAATTTTAAATTAAATACTGAAACTTTTGTGTTTTGAATTTGGAAAAATAGATTCCATATTTGGAATAAGTAGGTAAAAATTGTGTTAATAAGCTAATTTTTATTTTTAGGCATTATGAATAGTAACTACGGTAAATTTTATTTACCATAGTTAAAGGTAAATCAGGTAATTAAGGGTAAATATAATATTATAAAATTACCCTAACACTTGTCTTAATATAATTGGATGATTATATTTTTCCCTAAATCATAATTGGGTCGAAATTGAATCTAATGGAACCCACGCGGATGTGATTAAAACTTTTAATTTATTTTATTTTAAAGAAAGTGAAATATGTCTCACTCAAACTTTAATAATTAGATTATTTTTAATACAAGGTTATAAAGAATATAATTTCAATTATAAATTCTCATTTAAAATATAAAATTTTTTTCTTTATCATCGTAATTTATTTGTAATTTTTAAGAAATATTTAATTACCTTAATATCTTATACATTAATGATGTAGAAATTATTTATTTAGTGAAAAAACAGTAATATAGTTTTTATTAAAATAATAATACCTATCAAAAGGACCAGAAACTTGACCAAACATTATTGATCAAGTATATCTATACCCTAATCATTCAAGGGTATATTTGTGGACCATTTTGAGCCTGATAAAATAGATTAGGATATTTATATTATTTTATTTTAAATATGTCAAAGATGTCACCTTCATAATTTAATAAATATAAAAATTTAAATGTTGTGATTTTAAGATGATAAATTTGAGTAAAAATATTATTATGAAAGGTATTATATTTATCTTTATAATAGGATTTTATTTTTAATTTTTATGCAACAAATAAGTATATTAAATAATTATACAAAAATTTTGTAGTAATTATTTTATTAAGAGATATACCAAATAAATGGTTTTAAAAAATTTAAAATAAATAATATATGAACAAATTAATGTGCCCCATGAATTTTTTGATGAATATGACATGTCAGTAATATATTATATATTTTTTTTAGAACATATCTTCTATGTGGTTTTTATTTAAATTCAAATAATGAATAGTGTCAAAATTGACACTATTGATATTTTATAAAAATAACATATTATTAAATTATTTAAAAATAACAAAAATATTTAAAAACTAAAAATAGAAAATTATATGGTCTAAAAGGTTATAAAGTATCCAATTATGGTAAATTGACAAAATTTAAGTATGTATTTATAACAATTTAAAATTTAGAATTTTATTACTACAAATAAAATTAAATAGATTAAATAATGATAAATCAAGTTGATAAGGTTTAAAATAAACTTAAAACATGTATAAATTTTATTGGTTGATTATATTACAACCCTATCTCATCTAATATTCAAATTGAATCATTTTTTGAGGTTTTTAAGTGGGTTTTCATTTTATTATTAATTAATATTTTTGAGGTTTCCAAAAGTGCCTCTCTCCTCTCCTATATAATGGAACCTCCTTCCCTCTCCTCTTCACTTAATTTTGAGCCTTCAAGCTCGGCCAACCCCTAAAAATTTCTCTTCTCAACCTCTCTGGTTATATTATAGAGGTTTCATTCTTCTCAAAAGACCAACTCTAGTGCCTTAAGAGGAAGCCTAAAAGAGGTGCGTTGAAGAAGAGGTAATCTCTTCTATCGATTCTTTCAAGTTTCTTTCTTATTCAACTTCTTCTTGTTTAGTTGTTTCATTATAAAGTAATAACATAAGTATAAATAATATACTGATATGATATTATAAATATGAAACAACCCCATTTCACCTTCTATCCATCCTACGGAAAACGAAATCACCGCACGTGCGTACGTACGGAATATCATCTCTACGCCGTGGTGTAATCTATTTTTCCACCACCACATTACTTGGATGGGTATAATGGTGTAAAGAATAACTATATATGGTTATTATAACATCATACTGATTCGGAGATATTATATCATCCACTCCAATTCCATTCAATAATTATTGGAATGATATCATCGCTCATGCGTACGTACGGATTGCCGTCTCCACGACGCGATGAGATTCATTCTCCATGTTAACCATTCAAGAATGATTATAAAGTATATATAATGAATAATAATGGTATATATAACATAATAATGATACTATATTTATGTATATATATGTGTGTGTGTGTGTGTCATCTACTTCGATTCAAGTCAATAAGGAAAGGAAAAAAGCGTTCATGCATACGTACGGCCTACCGTCTCTATGAATGGTGTGTTTCATTTAATTTATCTATCTATTATATATATATATATATATATACTGAATATATATGATATATAAATAATTTTTTACATTCTGGAAGTAAGTAAATCATGATATAAGTAATAATTATATCAATAACAACAAGTCCAAATACGTACGATAAATGAAACGATTTTACCAAAAACGCTGCTTTAAAATGGAATTGACAAAAGAATGAGTAATATAAAGTCATAAGTAAATCATATATGATATCATAAATATTATTATGGTTCTGTTACAAGTTAATAATATGTTTGAACCCACTATACAGGAGTTTCAGACACGTACGGACGAAATTAGACCTAAGGTAAGGGATAATTTTGCAATCTCATTTTTATCTGAGATTGCTTATACGTAAATATTTACTGGGGTTATATTTTTCATCCATTTCCATAAAAATGTTTTTATATAAAGTGTTTAATATTCTTCCATGTATGTTTAAATTCATGTTTACCCCTCTTTGACTTTTTCTTTGTGTTATGGAAGGAATCTTTCTTTTATTTACCATACGTGGTACTTTTTGACTTTTCCTTTAAAAGTACGAGGAGAATGTTTTTTTAACTTATACAGCATGAACGGATTTTTATGGTTTCATAACGCCTTATTTTAATTAAGATTACTCTACAATATTTCATGACTATTTTCAAAAAAAATCCTTTTCTTTTAAAATTGCATGGCATTTTGTGAAAATAAAATGGTTTTGAAAAAGAAAGGATATTTTCTTCAAGAATTCATTTCAAGTATTTTATCAAAAAAAAATTCCATATATGATGACATTATTTAATATGTGTATGTTTCAAGTATAATGTATCAATTATTTTAATGGTTTTATTTTTCTTATGATGAAATGTATCCATTTGTTTTATATGGATTATGTTAAGATGGGATGATGTTTATGAAACCCATTTTATTTTTTGGGTTATGATGCATGATTTATGATTGTGTTGTGGAACACATAAGAATGATTTCAATGTGAGATGGGTTGTACCTATATCTTCTTCCAATGCATTGGGTAAAGATTTATATCTCATGAGATAGACATGGCTGGAACGGAAAGTTAATCTGGTTCAGTGATACAAGACTATAACAAGGAGTGAACTCGATTCAGTAAGGGACTTTGTCCACTAAGATGGTCTTGGCAGCAATGATTTGGCTACTATGGAAATAATATCATGTGCTTAATGTTTTTCCACAATTACATGTTTTATTCCCATGCTATTTTATCATGATTAATGTTCCTTTATGATCTATGCCTTATGTACTGCCAAGATTTATTTTTCAAGATTTTGATGTTAAACTTTATGTTCATGTTTTTTTTAAGTTCAAATGTATATGATTTGTTTTATTTTCTCCATGCTTACCCTTACTGAGCATTTGAGCTCACCCTTTATATGTTTTCTTTTCCCCATGATTTAAATAATTGTTTTAGGTAAGAAAACAAAAGGGGAAGATCTTTATGGGAGATGTTGAAGATCTTTCACCATGATTAGAAGATTATGTTCCGAGTTTCCAAATACACTAAACTATTACGGTCCTTGAGTATTGGTTCTTGTTATGTATTAATTATTCCACAAAAGTAATGTAATTTCTATGTACGTCAAGCTTGGGTCTCTATAATGACTAGGGAGTATAATGAGGTTATCTCATTGGGGGTCTACGTTAGCATGGCTATGCGAAGAAGCAATAGCCATTATCATGCCTATGTGAAGGAGAATGAGGCAAAGCAACGCAACGGGAAGTCTCGTCCAAGGGAATTTAAAGTTACTTCGTACGAGCCTAGAAGGTCGTTTGGGAAAAAAGTGTGTGTCGTAGATGTTTTGGGTGTGGGAGGCGCCCAAAAATGATGTCCATAAGAGAGACATCGAACACTTGCACACAAGGAGGGATGTTTTCACACAAAATGGAACAGTTGCATAGAAAATGTTGGGTCAGCACGCAATTGAGACACTTGCGTGGAAAAGACCGGGTCGGCATGCAAAAAGTGGGGGTCGCAGTTTTGCATGCAATTGGAAGAGATTGCGCACAAGGAATAAGGGTTGCGTGCAATTGGAAGGGATTGCACACAAGGAATAAGGGTTGCGCGCAAGGAATAAGGGTTGCGCACAATTGGAAGTTATTGCATGCAAGGAATAAAGGTTGCACACAATTGGAAGGGATTGCGTGCAAGGAATAAGGGTCGTGCACAATTGGAAGGGATTGTGCGCAAGGAATAAGGGTTGCACACAATTGTAAGGGATTGAATGCAAGAAATAAGTTTCATGCGCAATTGGAAGGGATTGTGTGCAATTGGAAGGGATTGTGTGTAGGGGACTGACTCAAAGGTATTCGGATGAGTGTTAAGCCCAAGTGGTCTCGCGCAAAGGCAGACCCCTGGGCGACCTATCATGAAAAATATTGTACCTAAAAGCCATCTTTTGCACGCATAAGAGGTGTATTTTTCACATAGGAGATGGCTCGGATTCTTCATCCATCGGAAGTTGAAGGGGCGCCCATCTATTTATAGGTGTTCGGGGTCATCCGATCCACGCGGAAACTGGTCCTTGCAAAAGATTGTGCGCCGGTGTCGGCAGCGCGAAAGTTCAGCCGTGCAGGGGCGTCCGCACACAAATTTCGGTGCCCATGGTCGGTGGCACAAAATTTTCTGTGCCTACACAGAAAACATCCTCGGATCCTGTGGGTTTTCACGCGAGATAGATTTTTTCATGCACACCAGAGATTTTTTCCCGCGGCCCTTCTGGGCTCCCCAGAAAGGATCACCGTGTCAAAATTTGTCTTTGCTTTGTCACGCCAAAACCTCCTTCATCCCTTGAGTATTTTTCAGTGTCTACACAGGAAACTCACTTCACTGCGCTAGCACCCAGAGAATGAGCGGTGTCGATCAGAGGCCATCGGAGCACATGTGGATCACCGCTAGAGGGATTCTAGTTGGAATCCTTGCAAGCGCAACGAGATAATTCTAAAGGGTCATTCCGAACGATCAACATAGTCAACAAAGAAAATACCGAATATCCAGGTATTCTTTTATTTATGAAATTATTTAAATTAATTATAAACATGATGTGTATGATCCTCTCTAAAGGTTTTGGGCCTCTTCCTTATTTATCTAAATCTTTGATTTTATTCCATGGAGAATGGTGTTCATCATCGTATTGATCCCAGAATAATCATTGATCATGGTAAAAATTAAAGTTGGGTGTCATCCTAACCATGCTTCCGTTGTGCCTGGAACCTTCAAAATATGTGTGAATA
Source organism: Viscum album (assembly GCA_963277665.1). NCBI lineage: Eukaryota > Viridiplantae > Streptophyta > Magnoliopsida > Santalales > Viscaceae > Viscum > Viscum album. The sequence continues at coordinate 334,728,937 of OY728145.1, read as the reverse complement.
TGTTAAGTGGAATTATTAACCCATAAACTACTCATGCAAATGGTATCAATTATTTCAAAGGCTTCATAGAGATACACCCATTTATATCATCGATAAACTACCAATTTACTAAAAAAAAGCACGCCTCAATGATAAATTCTTTTTAAAACTCACATGACATTGGTGAATGAATTTTTCTTTAAATTTTAAAACTAATTGAAATAGGGAAATTCATCATTCATTTTTAATAATTTCCATGATTAGGTTGGCATCAAAAATGATTATTCTGATAGAAAAAGGGGGCAAGGTAAAAATACTATGTAGTAAGCGAAAAAGAGAAAAAAGAATAAAGATGATGAAAATCCTAATGAATTTAGGAATGTATCCCCCCCACACACACACCTAGTGTGTGTAATGTCCTCTCTATAATAAAAGAGAATGTGGGAAGGAAATATAAAACCTAGTAGGTGTCACTGGTAGGTTGCTTCTTGAAGGTGGAGTTCCTATATAGGGGACTCTAGAATGGTCTCATGAAAGTGCTTTAGCTTCTATCTATTAATAATGAATGAATGTTTTTTTTAAACTGGTATAACACCAAATGAATAGACATTAGTAAAAGTGTATGGTCCAAACTAGTGGGAATGAAGCTTACCTATGTGTATCTTCAGCCTTGCATTGTAAAGGAGGACCTTATTCTTATTGTGGAATTAACGATGAAGGAAGAGGTGGTCATGGGAAGCCTTGGTTCTCTCCTTATAGATCCGGGAGTTTACATATGAGTCTCTTCAAATTTCCTCAAGATCCTAAATATCTAACTTCCTATGATCACCTACTTCTGAGAGGTTAATATTACATTGTTTAATAGACCAATATGTATGGTACTCTACCACTATGGGGAGGTGAAAAGCCTTTCCAAACAGAATCTAATATAGTGGCATTCTGATTGGGGTTTTAAAAGTTGTATGATACACCCAAAATACATCATCCAAACATAAATTGTGATCTTATTGGGTTGTACCATTTTTTCAAGATTTTCTTAACTTCATAATTTGAATTTTATGCTTTCTCATTAGTTTTTTGGTGATATTAATTAGAGACTTTATGTATAAAACCATACTCATGAAGCATGTTTTTCATGTTTTGATTACAAAAAATGTGAACCCTAATCACTAATGATGAATCTTGGAAAACAAAGCCTGCTGAAAATCTGGGATCTCAAAAAATTGAAACCACTTTAGGGTTATAGTATAGTGACCCTCACTTTTCATACATTAACATTACATAACATTTACATAATACTTAAAACATTACACAAACAGATACCAAAAAACCGTACTAGTCTAGTGCCTTTTGAAACGTGGAAACATAAATACTAATACATAAGTGAGATAAATTATCTCCCACTAGGTTCTTCTTGACTAGAACCCTTCTTAGACACATCAAACATAATACATATCTTCATAACCTGGGGAAGGAAATATAAAAAGGGGTGAGCTTAAATGCTCAGTATGGGTAAACAAGGGAGACATGTAAGAATAATTATGCACATAAGGGTATGAGAATATTATCAATAAAATAGAATATCATAACCTACATATCAATGATCATATACATGAATCATGGCATGAATCTTGGAAGTTCATAAGATGTTAATCATAATGAAATAAAGGACATAATCCATGAAAGCATAACATAGGAATAAAACATGGAATTATGGAAGACACATAAACATAATATGGTTTTCATAGTAGCCAAGTAATCACTTCCAAGACCATCTTAGTAGTATGGTTTCACTCCCCATACTATCTTGGTAGTCATGGTTCACTCCCATGGACATCTTAGTAGCATGAGTTCACTCCTCATACCATCTTGGTAGACATGGTTCACTCTCATGGCCATCTTAGTAGTCAAGGTTTATTCCTAGGATCATCTTAGTCTATCTCATGAGATATAAATATTTACCCAATGAATTAGTGGTATGTATAGGTCTCACCCATCTCATAATGAAATAATACATACATGTGCCATAGGATCATAAATAATCATATCATAACCCATGAAATGAAATGGGTAGTATAAAAATGTAATCATATCATAACCTGTGGAAAAAGATAGGTTTCAAAATCATTTCATCATAAATATAACCCATGAAAAGAATGAGGTTTCAAAATCATATAACCCATGAAAGAGAAATGTATTTCATAAAAATCATGCCATCAAAACTGTAAGAACCCGGTTCTTATTTTTGAGGTATGGGTTTCTTCTTTTCTCTTTTACTTAAGTGTTTTTGAGAAAATAAGGAAAGTGGGGGGAAATCCTAAATTTTGGGACTACACGCCGTGTACTATTCCACACACCGTGTACTTTGTCCGTGTGGAATGAGTACACAGGGTGTGTAGCCATGTTGGCGATGAAGGGTGTGAAAACCGACTACATGTCGTGTAGTGGGTATGTACACGCCATGTAGTCAGTTGGTAGGCATACAGTAAGGTGGTGGAGGCAGCCGCCATCTGAGCATCATTACACGTCATGCACTCATGTATTACACGCCATGTACTCATGTCGACAGATGAACAGTGCTAGGTAGCCGCCAGAGGAATGGTTAAATGAAAAGTACATGTCGTGTACTTGAGAAGTACACGCTGTGTAGTTTGTTTTTTTTCGCTTAAAATGGGCAGTAGCCAACCATGTTCATAGGATTGGCTTAGAACCAGAGGAAGTAGTCAGAAGAGAAGGTCAGAACTTTGTAGATCCCCTGATCGAGTACCGGGAATCCGTTTTCTGCACCGTCGATCTCCCTGGAACCGCACGGGTGAGTTCTTCCTCCTCCTTGCATAGTTCTTGGAAATTATTCCTCTAATGGAAGTTATTTGAGTTTTAATGGGGTTTTCTCCCATGTCAGATCTATGTCGTTCTTGGATGATTCGAGGATCGTTGTCCGCGTATACCGTTCAGGGGAATTTAAGGTAGGTGGCTTGGTGTTTAAATTCCAATTGTTGTGTGTTTTGTGTTCCGTTGTGATACAAACCCATGTTGGGGTGTCATGTGGCTGAGTCCATGACTGTTTTAAATACCTAGAATTGTATAGGTAATTAAATGTGATATTAAATTGTTGTTTGGGATCGCTGCTTGGATCGACGACCACCCCGGGGGTGCGTTCCTCTGTTTAGCCGTTTGGCCAGGATACCCGAGGTTATGCCATGTTTATTTTGTTCATTACTTTTTCCTTGAGAGGAATTGTAAATGATTGCATGTTTATGCTATGGGATCAGCCCAGTTATATATCCTGATGGTGTGGTTACTTATTATGCCTGAGGGCGTGGTTACTTTATATGCCTAAGGGCATGGTTACTTTATTATGCCTGAGGGAGAGATATTATATAGCCTGAGGGCGAGGCCTGAGGGTGAGATATTATAAAGCCTGAGGGCGATTCCTAAGGTTGAGATATTATGAGGCCTGAGGGTGAGATATTAAAAATCCTGAGGGCGAGGCCTGAGGGAGAGATATTATATGGCCTGAGGGCATGGATGTTATATAGCCTGAGGGTGTGGTTTTACCATATTAGACTGAGGGTGAGATTCTATTTGGCCTGAGGGCATAGTTCTAATGAACACAGAATGTTATTAAATTAAAATGGTTAAATGAATAATAAAATGGAAATATGACTAGTAAAGTTAGTTACTTTTGAGTACTGGTGAGTTTATTGCATTTTACTACTACACACTATTGTTGCACATTTTCACATAGTTGGGCACGGGCCTTTGGTGGGTGCCTGCTGGGATTTATTTCTCACACCCTATTTGGGTCATGTCTTCGGCCCAAACAGACTATGTTGCTGCAGGTGTGGATAAGGGCAAGGGTCTCTATACAGGTACATGATTGTTGCTGAGGAGTAGGGGAGCATGGGACCGATATTAGGCTCGCGATGCTGCTGGTTGTTCTGTTTTGTTTGATGTACTCTGTATTGTACTGTACTGTATTGTTGGGTAACATGTTCTGGCTGTTTTCTTAGAACTTGAGTCATGTTTCATCATTATCTATATAACTGTTGGTTATCTTTTACTGCAGTTGTTTATTTTAAATGTGCATGGTTTATTGCTTCCGTTGTTGTTGTATGTTGTATATTTTATTCCAATGTGCTACACTTTGACAAATGAGGGCATAGTTTCCCCACTATCAGACCTGGGCCCTCGCTGGTAGTCGGCAGCCTCTGGCGTTTGGGGAAATGCGCTTGAGGTCATGTGACCAACCGGGTTTGGGACACCCGTGGAGTGGCACCCGGATCTAGGACGTTACAAAGTGGTATCAGGGGAGTTTCTTTTCTTGACTTACTATTTGGAGCCTTAGTCAGGGATAGGATGGAAATGGTAGTTGGTAATAAGATTTTCCTGGGATTAGCTAACCCATGTACAGGGAAAAGCCAGTCTACCTCGTATTTTTGCAATTATCCTGATTTTGCAATTTTACAGTTGATCTGATTTTCACTGTTGGGTGATGCACTTGGGATTGTGTTGTTCATATTTTATCTATGGGTTCTATTTATTTGAAACCTGATGAGATGAGGGTATGCCATCACATGCATCATTTAGTCACATGCCAGAAATCACATGCCATGCATAGTTCCATGCCATGTAGGCGCATTTTAAATTGCATGTTGTTGTGATAGTTGTTGTGCTAGAAAAGCATATTGTTGTGATAGCTACTTTAATAAATACCTGCTATGGGATAGGGTATTTTCGTTTGAGTTGTTGATATAATGGACTCCAAACTTTGGTTTTTGTGGAGTATGGATCCTCATTGACCAGAATTCGGTGGATCGTTGACTATTTATTTGGTTATAACATATATAAGTTTCCAAACTTTGATTCGTGGGGAGTATGGGCCCTCACGGGTCGGAATTTGGAACTTAGATGTTTTTTTCTGTATTTTCTGAGTTCCGAAGTAGTTTCATAGGCTTACTGTCCGGAAAACCCAATATACATGTCGTGTAGTTCCTTGGACACACACCGTATGTTCTTCTGTTTGGGAAGAAAAGAGAACTTTTTGAGTACACACCATGTAGTCGCTTCCCGTGTCAAGGACCGTGTGGGCGGGGACACGGGGAAGGGAAATTCTTGGGGAAAACACGTCGTGTAATGGATGTACACGTCGTGTAGTGTTGACCTGAAGTTCGGTCGTGTAACTAACAACACGGACGGAGTAGACCTTAAGACATACACGTCATGTCCACTGTAGAACACGCCATGTAGTCTGACCTGGGATTCGGCCGTGTAACTAACAACATAGGTTGGTGTAATCCTTTCGTGTATACGTCGTGTCCATATGGAACACGTCGTGTAGTGTGAGCCATGTATCCGACTGTGTAACTAACAACACAGTTCGGCGAAGCTCGTCTAGTATAGGTCGTGTACCTATGGGACATGTCGTGTAGTCATGTCCGAGGACAGACCGTGTGGATTTAGCCGTGTGGCTGGGGAAAACGGGGTGGTGTACATGTAGTGTTCAGGTGTAACACGCCGTGTAGTTTAATCCGAGTAGTCATCCATGTCACGAACGACACGGGCAGTTGGAATTTACACCATACACGCCGTGTAGTCTTGTTCAACAAGAGCCATGTGTCTTAGCCATGTAAGAGGACCCGGGCAGGGGAAGAAAAGTTAAGTACACACCGTGTAGTCAGTATACATGCTATGTAGTCATGTTTTTCAAATCTTGAAATGCTTTCTTCCTCCTATTCCCTTTTTGGTCCCTTCATTTTCAGTCTTTGATAATCTTGATCTAAGGTGTGTGTTTGACCTTGTAGAGTCATGCCGCCGAGACGACCACACGTTGTTCTCCAAGAGAGAGGCAACGATTATACTCCAGAGATGGTGGGCCATGGGCTACCAGTGGATCCTCCAGCAGAGCCAGATGTGGCGCCAGCCGTTATACTAGACACAAGAGCGGATGCGCAGTTCCATGAAGGCTTCATGCGGTTGATGCAGACCTTTCAGGGAGCACCGCCGGCTGCCACATCTATGGATGAGCTGACTCGTATATTCCAGCAGCAGCATCCGCCTACATTTTTAGGGGATGGTGGACCACAGGCTATGGAGTCTTGGATGGATTCTATGTAGACTATTTTCGATCATCTTGAGATGCCTCCAGGGTGGAGGGTCAAGCTCACTACTTATATACTGCGTGATTCCTCCAAGAGGTGGTGGGATGTTACCACTCAGACAAAGCATCACAAAGACATGGCGTGGGAATATTTTCAGACAGTCTTCTATGAATTCTTCTTCCCAGAGACACTGATGGCAGATAGAGCTCAAGAGTTCATGAATCTGCACCAGGGCGCTATGTCGGTGATGGACTATTCTGTTCGCTTCACTGAGATTCAGTGTTTTACACCCGTTCTAGTGGGTGATGAGACGTTGAGGGCCAGAAGCTTTGAGGATGGTCTTAGATATGAAATCTGAGCGCTGGTGAATGTTTTCAGGTTGTCTACAGTACATGCGATTGTGAACCAGGCGCTGATTACAGAGAGGAACCTTCGGGAGGATAGTGGTGTGGGACAGGGTGGTTTAGCACCAGTTTCTGGTACCATTTCTACCAGGAATAGGAAGCGACGTATGATTTTCTCTCACAGTGGAAGTACTAGCCAGGCGATTACTTCAGGTGGCCCGGTCAGGTGCTACCAGTGTGGTAAAGAGGGGCACAAGAGGTCGCAGTGTCCACGTGACCTAGTGGAGTGTCGAGCTTGTGGAAATATGGGTCATCTACAGCGCTTTTGCAGGGCATTACTACCAATGTCTAGTGAGAGAGGTTCTGTGCACACTCCACGTACGGGGGCATGACCCTCATCTTCTTACCAGTTGGGAAACTGGGATACATCAGGACGTACAGGCATAGGTGGTGGTTGTGGCCGTGGTAGCCAGACACCAGGATCTCAGAGGCAGCAGGGCGGGACATCTCAGGGTAGCCAGGCTGTGTTGGAGGGCTGCGGCACTGGTCAGGCTTATGCAGTGCAACAGACCCAACAGGAGCAGGATCCCAGACCTCCTACTGTCAGAGGTACTATTCTAGTAGCTTCTGTCTTATCTTCAGTACTTTTCAATATGGGTGCTACACATAGTTTCATATTTATGCTCGTTGTGGAGAGCCTTGGGCTCTGTGTTTCTTCTTCTTCTGCTGTTATGACGCTAGACACTCTGTTGGGAGCTAGAACAGCTGGTGTGCATCAGTGCAAGGAGTTCCCCCTTGAGGTTGGTGGATGTCACTTTTTATGGGACCTCTATGTCTTAGAGATGACGAGCTATGATGTCATCCTCGGGATGGACTGGTTGGTTCTCTTTCGATCCTTTGTGGATTGCTATCATCGTAGGGTGAGTTTCGCGTCATCAGAGGGCGGAGAGTTTCTATTTTAAGGTGAATGGGATGTTCAGGCAAGTCGAGTTGGAGCAGAGCATCGTGGGATAGGTGGTGTGATAGCCCAGATTGCGAGTTTATATCTGGATGATTAGGGAACTTGTCAGAAGTATTTCCCTCCAGTGGTTGATCGTTTCAGGGATGTTTTCCCGGATGAATTTTCGGGTCTACCTCTGGAGCGTGAGGTAGACTTCTCTTTTGAGCTTATGCCAGGAGCAGCGCTGGTGTCCATTCCTTCTTATAGGATGGCTACACTAGAGTTGCAGGAGCTTAAGAGGTAGTTAGAGGAGTTACATTCAAAGGGTTTTATCCGACCCAGTACTTCTCTGTGGGGTTCGCCTGTCCTGTTTGCTAAGAAGGTGGACGGTACCCTCAGACTCCGTGTGGATTATCGGAATTTGAACTAGTTTGTAGTCAAGAACCAATATCCCTTGCCAAGTATTTATGATATTTTTGATCAACTTATGGGAGCACAGGTGTTCTTGAATATTGACTTGAGATCAGGATATCACCAGTTGCGCGTGAGACCATCATACATACCACTTATAGCCTTTTGAAGTAGATATGTTCTATAAGAGTACTTGGCTATGAATTTTGGACTCACGAACTCACCAGTAGTTTTCATGGATCTGATGAATCATGTGTTCCATCCATATCTGGATTCTTTTGTGGTAGTCTTCGTGGAAGACATCTTGGTGTACTCTCACACTCGACACGACCATGCCACCCATCTTGAGATCGTATTGAGTACACTGAGAGAGCATAAGCTATATGCTAAGCTCTCAAAGTGCCACTTTTGGATGGACCAAATTCACTTCCTGGGTCATATCATCTCAGAGGCAGGAGTTGTTGTGGACCCAGAGAAGGTGAGAGCAGTAGTTTCCTAGGAGCAGCCTAAGAATGTGTTTGACATACGGAGTTTCTTGGGGCTGGCCGTTTACTACAGATGCTTCATGCGGGACTTATCCCACTTGGAAGCACCATTGGCAGGTTTGACTAAGAAGGGTGTGAAGTTTGTTTGGTCAGAAGCTTGCGAGACAATCTTTCAGGAGCTGAAGGGAAATTTGACATCAGCACCAGTCTGATACTTTCAGAGCAAGGGAAGAGCTATACAGTTTACTGTGATGCATCAGGTATTGGACTGGGAGCAGTGTTGATGAAGGGAGATCGAGTTGTTGCGTACGGTTCTCAGTAGTTGAGGCCAAATGAGAGGAATTACCCGACGCATGATCTCGAGTTGGTTGCAGTTGTTCATGCGTTGCATTATTGGAGAAATTATCTCTTGGGAGATCATTTTTTGGTTTTCATTGATCACAAAAGTCTCAAGTACATATTTACTCAGCGTGACTTGAACCTGAGATAGCGAAGGTGGGTCAAATACCTTCAGTCCTTCGACTTTGTGATTGCCTATACACCTAGTAAAGGTAATGCAGTAGCTGATGCACTGAGCAGGACGACTCAGATACAGGCAGTGTAGGAGGCTAGTGGTGAGTGGCAGCTTATGGCTTTGTTCTCTGAGATGCATCTAGAGGTGCATGACAGTCAGGGGCAAACCTATCTTTCATCTTTAGTTGTGACTTATACCCTCCTGGATAGAGTGAGGATGAGACAGTTATCTGATTCAGAAGGCCTAGTTCTATGGGAGTTGGTGGCAAGTGAGGACCCTCCTTCAGGTTGGACGATAGGCGATGATGAGGTACTACGTTTCCATGGACGAGCATGGGTTCCAGGGGATATACGCGAGGAGCTGATGCGGGAGTTTCATGCTTCGGCTTGGGCAGTTCATCCCGGAGTTACCAAGATGTACCATGACTTGAGACGTTAGTAATGGTGGCCGGGTATGAAGAGATAAGTAGTTGGTTTTGTTATGAGGTGTTCCACATGTCAGTAGGTGAAGGCGGAGCATCAGAGGCCAGCCGGACTATTATAGCAGTTACCCATTCTAGAATGGAAATGGGATGATGTTGCGATGGACTTTGTGACCGGATTGTCGAGGTCACCTCGAGGCAATGATGTTGTGTGGGTTGTTGTGGACAGACTCACAAAGGTAGCTCACTTTTTGCCGATCAAGGAGACCTTTAGTGTTGACGAGCTCAGGAAGCTATATATCCGGGAGGTCGTACGTCTTCATGGGGTTCCTCGTTCTATCATTTCAGATAGGGATGCCTATTTTACATCTCGTTTCTGGAAGAGTTTTCAGAGGGCACTAGGTACACAGGTGCTTCTAAGCACAGCTTACCACCCTCAGACTGATGTCCATTCAAAGCGTACGATACAGGTGCTAGAGGACATGTTGCGTGCATGCGTCCTGGACTTTGGGGCTCTTGGGAGAAGCATATACCCCTAGTCAAGTTTGCATATAATAACAGTTTTTAGGAAACTATTGATATGGCACCTTACGAGGCTTTATATGGTAGGTCATGTCGATCACCCTTGTACTGGTTAAAGGCAGATGAGGAAGCTTTATTGGGACCACGTCTTGTGCAGGAGACTTCTGAGCAGGTCTAGTTGATTCATAAGTGGATGGCTACCGCACATTCTCGTCAGAAATCTTATGTTGATTGCCGCATACGACCCTTGGAGTTAGTGTTCGGGGATCAGGTTTTCTTACGTGTTTCATCGAGGTTGGGACATAGACGGATCAGGAGACAAGGTAAACTTTCAGCGAGGTATGTAGGGCCATTTGATATTCTTGGGAGAGTCAGTCTGTTTGCCTATCGGTTGCAGTTACCATAGAGGTACTGGGCCATGCACAACGTCTTACATGTATCTCAGTTGCACTACTATCATTCAAACCCGTATCACGTCTTTCATCCAGAAGAGGTTGAGTTTCAGGTCTATGTGTCCCTTAAGGAGCATCCGATTTGTATCGTGGATAGGAGCATGAAGCTTCTCCGAGGCCGGTCAGTTCCTCTCGTACGGGTGTTATGGAAGCATGACCGAGTGCAGGATGAAACCTGGGAGTGGGAGACTGACGTACGTGTTCAGTGGCCAGAGTTGTTCTGAGCTTTATCTTCGCCACCCTTGGAAGGGAAATTCGGGGATGAATTGCTTTAAGGGGGGAAGTTTTTAAGAACCCGGTTCTTATTTTTGAGGTACGAGTTTCTTATTTTCTCTTTTCCTTAAGTGTTTTTGAGAAAATAAGGAAAGTGGGGAAAAATCCTAAATTTTGGGACTACACATCGTGTATTATTCCACACGCCGTGTACTTTGTCCGTGTGGAATGAGTACACAGGTTGTATATCCATGTTGGCGATGAAGGGTGTGAAAACCGACTACAAGCCGTGTAATGGGTATGTACACACCGTGTAGTCAGTCGGTAGGCATATAGTAAGGTGGTGGAGGCAGCCGCTGGCTCAGCGTCATTACACGCCGTGTACTCATGTATTATACGTCGTGTACTCATGTCGACTGATAAACAGTGCCATGTAGCTGCCAGAGGAACAGTTAAATGAAAAGTACATGTCATGTACTTGAGAAGTACACACCGTTTAGTTTATTTTTTTCACTTAAAATGGGCAGTAGCCAACCCTGTTCATAGGATTGGCTTAGAACCAGAGGAAGGAGTCAGAAGAGAGGGCCAGACCTTTGGAGATCCCCTGATCGAGTACTGGGAATCCATTTTCTGCACCGTCAATCTCCCTGGAACCGCACGGGTTAGTTCTTCCTCCTCCTTGCATAGTTCTTGCTAATTCTTCCTCTAAGGGAAGTTATTTTAGTTTGAATGAGGTTTTATTCCACGTCAGATCTATGCCGTTCTTAGACGATTCGAGGATCATCATTCGCGTATACCGTTCAGGGGAGTTTAAGGTAGGTGGATTGGTGTTTAAATTCTAATTGTTGTGCATTTTGTGTTTCGTTGTGATAAGAACACATGTTGGGGTGTCATGTGGCTGAGACCATGACTGTTTTAAATACTTAGAATTGTATAGGTAATTAAATGTGATGTTAAACTGTTGTTTGGGATTGCTGCTTGGATCCAGGACCACCCCGGGGGTGCGTTTCTCTGTTTAGTCGTTTGGCCAGGATAACCGAGGGTATTCCATGTTTATTTTGTGCATTACTTTTGCCTTGAGAGTAATTGTAAATGATTGCATGTTTATACTTTGGGCTCGGCCCAGTTATATAGCCTGAGGGCGTGGTTACTTATTATTCCTGAGGGTGTGGTTACTTTATATGCCTGAGGGCATGGTTACTTTATTATGCCTGAGGGTGAGATATTATATAGCCTGAGGGTGAGGCCTGAGGGAGAGATATTATAAAGCCTGAGGGAAAGGCCTGAGGGTGAGATATTATGAGGCCTGAGGGCGAGATATTATAAAGCCCGAGGTCAAGGCCTGAGGGAGAGATATTATATGGCCTAAGGGCGTGGATGTTATATAGACTGAGGGCGTGGTTTTACTATATTAGCCTGAGGGCAAGATTCTGTTTGGCCTGAGGTCATGGTTCTGATGAACACAGAATGTTATTAAATTAAAATGGTTAAATGAATAATAAAATGGCAATATGACTAGTAAATTTAGTTACTTTTGAGTACTTCTTAGTTTATTGCATTTTACTATTGCACACTGTTGTTGCGTTTTTTTCACACAGGTGGGAACGGGCCTTTGGTGGGTAACTATTGGTATTTATTTCTCACACCCTGTTTGGGTCATGTCTTTGGCCCCAACAGACTATGTTGTTGCACGTGTGGATAAGGGCAAGGGTCCCTATACTGGTACATGATTTTTGTTGAGGAGTAGGGGAGCATGGGACTGAGCTTAGGCTCGCGATGCTACTGGTTGTTCTGTTTTGTTTGTTGTACTCTGTATTGTATTGTACTGTATTGTTGTGTAACATGTTCTGGTTGTTTTCTTAGAACCTGATACATGTTCCATCATAATCTATATAACTGTTGGTTATCTTTTAATGCAGTTGTTTATTTTAAATGTGCATGGTTTATTGCTTCCGCTGTTGTTGTATGTTGTATATTTTATTCCATTGCACTACACTTTGACAAATGAGGGCATAGTTTCCCCACTATCAGACCTAGGCCCTCACTGCTAGTCGGTAGCCTCTGGCATTTGGGGAAATGCTCTTGAGTTCATGTGACGAACCGGGTTCGGGACACCCGTGGAGTGGCACCCGAATCTAGGATGTTACAAAAACATAATCCATTTAGAGAAAAAATGTGAATGGAAACATTTAATAATTTTCCCATAAAGGAATGAGTAACACCAATGGATGTTATTTAGATGGGAAATAATTTTTAAATATCTTTTAAAAACATTTCTTGAGGAATATATCTTTTCTTATTTGAAAAATGCTTTTTAAAACTTAAAAACTTTTAAAAAACCTTTTTCATTGAAATAGATTTGAAAACTTATAAAGGAAGATTTGAAAATAATAAAACATTTTTAAAATACTTTTTCCTTGAAAATAGTATTCAATTATCATTTGAAAACATTTTTTAAAACATTTTTGAAAACATTTTTGAAAACATTGTTTTTGAAGTAAAAAGGATTTCCAAACGAAGAGAGAAATACTGTCATATTTTCTTAAAAATATTTTCTTAATTATATTAAGTACCAAATATTGTCAAAATGTTAATAATAAATGGATATATCTTTAATAAATATAGTATAATGAAACTCATGAGTGTTCTTGAGATATAGATCATAATATTTCATCAAAGAAGCGTAGTCATTAACAATCACAAAAAGCGATGATATTATTTCAATAAAATCATATCACTTAGTAACTTGGTATCATACTATCTATGTAAGAAAATAAAATAAAATTAATATTAATATATTAGGAGTATAAGTAAATTCACGATATAACATATAAAATTTAATTATATACACCTTGGAAAAGATTTAGATGCATAACCAAATATAAGTTTCAAAGAAGGAAAATTGAGACAAAAATATTTTACTGATTTGGTAGCTTTTGAAACATTAACCCCATGAAATAAATATAATAGAATGGATATGTAAATACCCATAAATTTAATTATAATAATCATATAATACATCAATGGTAATTATACACACTACACAAAAGAAATGAGTAGTGGTTATAGCATGTATCTCACAAAAATAAAAAGGTGAGATGAAATACCCTTACCTGTATAATAAATATAAATTTACTATAAATATTTTAAATAAATGTATTATTATATATAATACCAAATACTTTTTGATAATTACCTTATATTACCCTCTTGTTAACAGTAGTATGTTAAGGTTTCGCTTCGGGTAATATGTGCTTTGTTCATCGCATGTGTCTTAATTTGTTATATCTTTGGTCCTTATACTTGTATCAGGATTCTAGAATGTAAACCATGATATAAATATCATTTATATTCATTATATTTTTATTATAATAATCTATATAATATATAATTATTAAATGTAATACACCGTTCATGGAGATGGTAAGTCATACGTACGCATGAACGTTGTTTCCATTTTTATTATCGTATTGAAATAAATAAGTTAAATGACATATGTATATATATATAATTATTAAAGTATCACTATTATATCATATATATCATATAAGTTCACTAAACCCATCCTTAATACATTCCATGTAGTGTGTGGATGAATCACATCGCTTTGAGGGGGCGGTAGTCCACACTTCCTCAAACGAAATTATCATATTTACACCAAATGGAGAGTAAAAATATATGTGTTATAAAAACAATACATAATCTTAAAGAAATATTAAATATAATATATTTCTTATATAAATATATTTTTCATCATAATTTCCACCATGAGAGGCGGTAAAGGAAAAATGAACAATCATCATTTAGTGAGGTGGTAGTTCGTCGTACACATAAACAGTATGTTCGTTATCCATTAGATAGAAGTGTGTGTAATTTTAGGTTGAAACCTTAGAATAAAAAAATCTAGTATATATATTATACTGGTTTTTTTATACAATAATTAAATAAATAGATTGGAGGGGTGGATAAAAAATAAAAGAAAGGAGCTTGAGAGAAGATGTTACCTCTTAATCGGGTAACTCATTTTGGTTTGTACCAAAAGGCTTCCTTGGATTTCTTTATACCCAAGGGGAGTATTATAGGAGGAATTTAGGGATATTGGAAATTTTATTTTTTAGATATTGGACGAACCTAAGTGTTTTGAGAGGTGTGAAGAAGAGGGAGCGGTCGTGGCCTTTTATAGGGAAGGGAAAGGGCACACTTGACATTTTTTAAAACAAGTTTGGTGTACCCAAATTTTTACCAAAAAAACTCAATAATGTAAGGTTAATGTACTAATAATATCTATAAAATGGGTTTTTGAAAAGTTTCTAGGTATTTTTGGGTCTTAAATTTAAGGTTTAGTAGTTTGTTAACCTAATTTTTCTCTTAATTATTGTAATTAATTTTAATCACTTTCACTAATATTTTTGGTAAAAAACTAAGTTGGACATATTATACATTATAAATTATTTTGATTCCAAATATGGAATCCATTTTTACAAATTATAATCACATAAGTGGCATAAATTAATTTAAAATTAATCCTGCGGTCGGGTCGACAATGCAGGTTTTTAATGTAAAAACATTCAAAAGTTTGCTATTTTTTTATACCCAAGTTTAAATTAAAATTGATCTCAATGACATAAATTATATTAATTGATAAAAAATTTGTATAATTAAACTTTTAAACCAATTTAAAATGTAATTTAACATTATAAATAAATTAGATGAAAAAATAGTTTTGAATTAAAATTCGGTATTTTTTACTTTTCATCCAGAAATGAAGTTTCTCAAAAAATCCCAAAAATTTACCCTAATATAATTTAGAAATTATAAATTCAAAAATTAAGTTTATTTTATCAAATTAAATTTCTAAATTTATCTAAAATTAATTTTATTATTTTTCACAGAAGGACATTAAAAGCAGTTCTTTTGAGAAAATTGTATTTTTAAACATATAAGGACTTTACCAAAAATTATATCTTTCATTATTAATATGTTTTATTTATATAAAAAATTTATAAACAATATTTGAAAAATATTTATTACTATTCATATAACTAAATTTAATGACTAGGTTATAATTATCTCATTTAAATAATCATAACAGTAAAATGATGTTTTATAGAAACATAAATGTTGTGTGTAACATGCGCCAAGTCGGTGTTGTGTGTAACATATGCCAAGTCTATGTTGTGTATAACATATTCCAAGTAGATGTTTTGTGTAACACATGTTGAGTCAATGTTCTGTTTAATGTACGCTGAGCCGATATTGTGTGAAAGGAATGTTTGACTTAGTGTATTGCAAGACATAGATGAAAATTTAATTTATTAAAGAAAGAAAAAAGTGCATAAGAACTCATGGTGTTACATTATACCCCACTTAAAATGAATTTATTCCTAGAAATTCATCATTAATGTAAAAACAAATGAGGATACTTTTGCTTCATCATATTCTCAAGTTCTCACATAGTTTCCTCTAACTGGTGATTTCTCCACAAAACATTGATCACGTGAGTGGTCTTGTTTTATAGAAAATTCTCTAATTGATCCATAATTTCAACCAGTTGTTCCTCATAATAAAGATCTTGCTCCAATGGTATGACCTTTGAGTTTAGAAAATGTAAATGGCTAGGTATGTACTTCCTCAGGAGAGATATATGGAACACATCATGGGCTTAAGAGAGATTTGGAGGAATTTCCAAGTGATAGACTATCATCCCGATACGATTAATAATCTCAAAGGGACCGATATAACTAGGGATTAGTTTTCCTTTATTCTCTAATCTCATAACTTTATTCTAGGGTGAGATTCGTAGAAACACCCTTCCACCAAATTAAAATTCTAGATCATACCAACGGTTATCAGTATAACTTTTCTACTGAATTTGAGCTACCTTGATTTGGTACTAAATAATTCTAACCTTCTTGAAAATTTCTTCAACAATATCAGGTCCCAATAGATTTGTTTCTCTAACTACATCCCAACACATTGGAGCTCTACATTTCTTCCCATAATGGGCTTCATATGGTTCCATCTTAATGCTTAAGTGAAAGCTATTATTGTAAGAAAATTCAATTAGAGGAAGGTATTGATCTCAACCACCTTTGAAATCCATATAACAAGATCTAAACATATCCTATAGGGTTTGAATTGTTCTTTCAGACTGACCATATTTATGCGGATGTTAAGAAGAGTTGAAACTCAATTTTGTATCAAGTGCTTGCTGATGACTTTTCCAGAACTTTGAGGTGAACCTTAGATCCCGATCTAATACAATATAATGTAGTAATCCATGCAACCTTACCACTTCCTTAATGTATATCCTGTAAAGATAATCTAGAGATTAGTATTCTTTGATAGCAATGAAGTGTGTCGACATAGTAAGGAGATCGACTACCACCCAGATAGCATTAAACCCTTTAGAGGTTTTGGGTAGTCCAACGACAAAATCTATAGTGATGTTCTCTCATTTTCATTCTGGTATGGGTAATGGATGCAGCATATCCTTTGAATTTTGTCTTTCAGACTTAACTTGTTGCCATACCAAGCACTGATATACAAACTTCTTGATATCTCTCTTCATACCATCCCACCAGAAGTATTCTTTCAAGTTAATATACATCTTCTTACTTCTAGGATAAATAGAGAATGAAGAACTATGAGATTCCTATAATAGCTCCTTCTTCAAATCTAGTATAAAATGAGAACATACATGGTTCATGAACCATATCATTCCATCCTGATTAAGGTTAAAGTCAGAAACATTTCTAACTTTCTTTTTCAACTCTTCATCTTCCTTCTGCACCTCCTTAATCTTCACTTGGATAAAGGGTTGAACATTCATTTGAGTAAGATAATATTTTCCCCTTCCTTCCATATTTCTAGATCCATCCTTAGAAAATCTAGAAATATTGGATCTTTTGTGATCCTCATCATGTATAATCTAGCATTATCCTTTTGACTTAAAACATTTTCTACCTTGTTCACTTTCCTATGGTGGTAATGTATTGAGCAGTCATGATCCTTTATCAGCTCTAACCATCTTCTCTGAAGCATGTTCAACTCATTATATGTGAATATATATTTTAGACTTTTATGATCAGTATATATATCACAATTTTCTCCATAAAGATAATTCCTCCATATCTTTAATGCAAAAATTACCGCTGGTAACTCCAAATCATGTGTTGAGTAATTTTTCTCATGAATCTTCAAATTTCATGAGGCATAGGCTATAACCATGTTATTCTTCATAAGAACACATCACAATCCCTTCTTGGATGCATCATTGTAGATTACAAACCCTTATACACTACAGGGTGATGTAAGCATATGTTTCTTAACCAAATTTTTCTTTAGTTCCTGGAAATTTTCCTCACATTCATTTGTCTAGAGAAACTTGAAACCCTTCTGAGTTAACTTGGTTAGAGGATTATATAGTCATGGTAAATCATCCACAAACCATTAATAATATCCTGCTAAAACAAGAAATCTATGGATCTCAGTCACCATGGTTAATCTAGGACAGTATTCAAATAGACTTCATCTTTGATGGATCAATTGTTATACCATCTCTTGAGATTATGTGACCTAAAAATGAAACCTTTTGCAGCCAAAATTCACACTTTGTAAATTTTTCATATAGATTCTCCTTCCTTGGGGTATTTAGTAAAATTCTCAAGTGATATTCATGCTCATCTTTTCTCTTTTAGTAGATAATAATATCATCTATAAAGACTATTACAAATTGATTGAGATAATATATAAAGACTATTCATTAAATCCATGAAGATAGCAGAGGAATTAGTAAGACCAAAAGTCATCACTATATATTCACAGTGTTCATAACTTGTATGGAATTTCATCTTGGGTATATCCTCTTTCTTGACCCTCAATTGATGATATCTAAAATGAAGGTCAATCTTGGAAAAGTATTGACCTCTGTGCATTTGATCAAACAAGTCATCAATATGGGGGTGAGGATACTTGTTCTTGATTGTGATCTTGTTCAACTCCCGATAATCAATGTAGAATCACATTGATCCATCTTTATTTTTCACAAAAATAACAGGTTCACCCCAAGGTGACACACTTTTCCAAATAAATCCCTCATCAAGGTTTTCTTGGAGTTGCTTCTTCAATTCCTATAACTCAATCGGATCCATTATATAAGGATTATTTGAAATTGGTGAGGAACCAGGTATGATTTCTATTGAGAAATCAACTTCTAATTTTGGTGGAAGGCTAGGAAACTCTTCCAGAAAGACATCCACAAATTCTCTAACAATAGGAATATCATCAATTTCAATTTTCTCCCCAAACATTTGAGATAAAAAACCCTTTTTAATGGTAATTAAGACCCATACAGTGGATGTAATCTCCATAAGAAGTTCATACTTATCGGCACATTGATGGATGATCATAGGAGGTTTGAAATATCAAATGTAACTTCCATTCCTTGTCAATTGATATGGGATTTATGCAGATAAAGTCAATCTATTCCTAATATGACATCAAATTCAACTAAATGAATAATGACAAGATTTTTAGGAAGAACATTCCCACAAATGTCAACCAGAGAGGAATCATAGACTTGGTATGAAATTATCATACCATTAGGGGTTTGCATAGTTAATTCCACATCTAATTGTTTTGGTGGAATCTTAACACCCTTATAAAATTCTTTAGATATGAAAGAGTGGGTAGATCCAGAATAAAATATAACATTAGCAGTTCTAGAGTGAATGGTAAGTGTACTTTTCATCACGTCATTATTGCACCCCTTATTAGAAATAATGATTGCATGATATTTCCCCTTTTCCCACGTCTTAATAGGTTGCTGACGTCGATCATCATCACCCACCCTTTGGTTTGTAAATTGGTTAGCATAATTCTCATTCTCCTTACACTTGTAGCATTGAAGCATGGGAGGTGCATTTTGTATATCTTTCTCTCCATTAGCACCATTAGCAAACTTCTTCCAATTACTCCAAAAATCAATTGCCCAGTGACCTTCCTTTCCATACTTAAAACATTCATTAGACCCCTTAAGATAATTTCCTCCATGATTATTCCCACACTTAGAGAATAAAATAAATCTCATCTTATTTTCTTCATGGTTTTTAGATTTTTTTTTAAATCCATCTTCATTTTCTTATCAAAACCATGGGATTGATATGTGACTCCAACTTCCATTTCAACCTTGATTGAACAACATAAAATCTCTTCATAGCTACTAAAGTCTCTTATGGACAATTCCCTTTTGAGACATGGATTTAATCCACTGAAGAACCTATCAACTTTACTTTGTAGGTTGGGTGATAATTTATGAATCATACCTAGAAAATCTTGTGAAATTATCCCCGAAGGTACCAAATAAATCATCATACCTTTGCTTCAACTCAAAGAGATCTCTCTACATCTTAGTATGAAGAATCTAAGGAAATTACTTATTGAAAAATAAGTTCTTGAACTTTTCTCATTCTGTGGATTCAATTTCATCTTGATCCCTCATATTCTTAATTAAAGTCTATAATTGGTACGCTTCACCTTCTAACCAATAAACAACCAGAATGAATTTATCATGCTCCAAACAATAGATAATGGAGAATATCTTTTCAATAGTATTGATCTATTTTTCAGAAACAAGTAGATTAGAACACCCTTTGAAAGAAGGTGGATATTTCCTCATGAAAGACACAATAGAATGTTGTTCCATATTTTATCATTTGGAAGTCCACCATGATTTGTATATTGAGAAAGTTATGTGACCATGTCAATAAGATTCTTAATTCCAGATCCCATAGAATTCAATTGCTTAGGAGTAAAATCATTGAATTATTCTTCACAATCACCATTAACATGATTCCTTCGGGTTCCAGCCATTTAATAAAACCAAAAGCATAGAGTAAGAAATAGTTATCATATTGAGGAACCATATAATCATTAAAATTCACTTATAGGATGTCTAAATTATGACACATTCCTTAATCTATGATGCCTAAGTTTTATCCTAGGTTATTCAAATTCAAATTCTATTTAAAACCTTCATGATGGTTCATGAAGAGTTTGTGAATTCCCAAAGCATATCCCCTGGGAGTTTCAAGCCAGGTGTGCAGTAAGGCTCATTGTTGTGTACCAGATTACCCCAAGTCAAGCCTGGAACATCTTTTCAGAGTTGTTACCCCTAGGTACATCTATTCTAGATCCAAATCCACTTATAATATCCAAACAAGGATTTATTTCTAGGAAACCACTCACTCCATTCTTTACCAAAATTCTAGGACATTTTCCTATACTTTTCTTTATCCTTATATTTATCCCTAGATATGTCCTTAGGGTTATCACTAAGTTTTTATCATCCCATATTCCAAAGGTTAACTAAACTTTTTCTCAGATACCAACTATAGCGACCCTCGCTATTCATATATTAGAATTATATAACATTTTTTGAATACTTAAAACATTACACAAACAGATGCCCAAAGACCGTACTAGTCTATTGCCTTTGGAAACATGGAAACATAAACACTGATACATAAGTGAGATACATTATATCCTACTAGATTGTTCTTTACTGGAACCCTTATTAGACACATCAAACATAATACATATCTTCACAACTTGGGGAAGGAAACATAAAAAATGGTGAGATCAAATTCTCGGTAAGGGTAAACAAGGGAGATGTGTAAGCATAATCCTAAACATATAGGTATGAGAACATGATCATGAAAATAGAATATCATACCCTACATATCAAATATCATATACATGAATCATGGAATAAATCTTGGTAGTTCATAAGACATGAATTATAAGGAAATAAAGGACATGAATTATAAGGAAGTAAAGGACATAAGCCATGAAAGCATAACATAGGAATAAAACATGGAATTATGGCAGACATATAAATATAATATGATTTCCATAGTATCCAAGGCATTACTTTCAAAATCATATTGGTAGTATGGGTTCACTCCCCATACCATTTTGGTAGTAATGGTTTACTCCCATTGTCATCTTAGTAGCATGAGTTCACTCCTCATACCACCTTGGTAGTCATGGTTCACTCCCATGGATATATTAGTAGTCAAGGTTCATTCCCAATACTATTTTAGCCTATCTCATGAGATATAAATCTTTACCTAATGCATTCGAGGGAGATATAGGTCCCACCCATCTCATAATGAA
The DNA here is from genome assembly GCA_963277665.1 of Viscum album. Classification (NCBI taxonomy): domain Eukaryota; kingdom Viridiplantae; phylum Streptophyta; class Magnoliopsida; order Santalales; family Viscaceae; genus Viscum; species Viscum album. The sequence continues at coordinate 334,707,377 of OY728145.1, read as the reverse complement.
ATCATTCATACATGTGCCACACGATCATAAATAATCATATCATAAACCATGAAATGAAATGGGTATTATAAACATGTAATCATATCATAACCTATGTAAAAATATAGGTTTTATAATCATTTAATCATAAACATAACCCATGAAAAGAAGCATCATTCAAAATCATATAACCCATTAAATAGAAATGGGTTTCATAAAAATCATGTCATCAAAACATAATCCATTCGGAGAAATAATATGAATGGAAACATTTAATAATTTTCCTATAAAGACATGATTAACACCAATGGATGTTATCTTATGTGGGAGATAATTTTGAAAGATCTTTTAAAAACATTTCTTAAGTAAAATATCCTTTCTTATTTGAAAAATGTTTTTTAAAACATAAAACCTTTTGAAAAACTTTTTTCTTTGAAATAGATTTGAAAACATATAAAGGAAGATTTTAAAACAATACAACATTTTTAAAATACTTTTTCCTTGAAAATGGTCTTAAAGTATCATTTTAAAACATTTTTTAAAACATTTTTGAAAACATGGTTTTTGAAGTAAAACAAATTTCTGACCGAAGATAGAAATATAGATAGATTTTCTTTAAAACATTTTATTAATTATATTAAGTACCAAAGAATGTAAATGGTACTAATACATGGATATATATTTAATAAATATAGGATAAGTAAAATAATGAGTGTTCTTGATATATGGGTCATAATATTTCATCAAAGAAGCGTAATCATTAACAATCTCAAAAAGTGATGATATTCTTTCAATAAAATATTATCACTTGGTAACTTGGAATCATACTCTAAATGTAAGAAAAGAAAATTACATCTTAAGATATCATTAGAATAATTAAATTCATGATATAATATTTAAAATGTAATTATATACACCTTGAAAAATATTTAGGTGCATAACCAAATATGAGTCGTAAAGAAGGCAAATTGAGACAAAACTATTTTACCGATTTTGTAGCTTTTGAAACATTAACCACATGAAATAAAGATAATAGAATGGATATGTAAATACCCATAAATTTAAGTATAATAATCATATAATACATCAATGGTAAGTATAAACACCACAAAAAAAAAGAAACGATTGGTGATTATGGCATGTATCTCACATAAATAAAAAAGGTGAGATGAAATCCCCTTACTATGTGTCTTCACTCTCGTCATACTCGTTCAAACCACCTGTATAATAAATATAAATTTATTATACATATTTTTCATAACTGTATTATTATATATAATACTATATATGTTTTTATCATTACCTTATATTACCCACTTGTTAATAATCATATGTTAAGGTTTCACTTCGGGTAATATCTGATTTGTTCCTCACACGTGTCTTAATTTGTTATATCTTTGGTCCTTATAATTATATCATGATTCAAAAATGTAAACCATGATATAAATATCATTTATATTTAGTATATTTGTATTATAATAATCTATATAATATATAATTATGAAATATAATACACCGTTCATGGAGATGGTAAGTCGTACGTACGCATGAACACTATTTTCATTTTTATTGTCGTATTGAAAGAAATAAGGTAAATGACATATGTATATATATATATATATAATTATTACAATAGAATTATTATATCATATATATCATATAATTTCACTAAAAACATTCTTAATACATTTCATGTAGTGTGTGAACGAATCACATCACTTTAAGGGGGCGGTATTCCACACTTCCTGAAACGAAATTATCATATTCATACCAAATGAAAATGAAAAAAAGGATATGTGTTTTAAAAGGAATAAATAAGATTAAATACATAATAAATATAATATATTACATATATAAATATATTTTCCATCATAATTTCCACTATGATAGGTGGTAAATGAAAAATTAACAATCATCATATAGTGAGGCGGTAGTTCTCCGTACACATAAGCAGTATGTTTGTCACCCATTATATGGAAGTGTGTGTAAGTTTAGGTTAAAACCTCAGCATAAAAATATCCTAGTATATTTATTATACTGTTTTTTTATACAATAATGGAATAAATATATTTTATGGGTTGTAGAACGAAAATAAAATAAAGGAGCTTGAGATAAGAGGTTACCTCTTAATCAGGTAACTCTTTTTGGTTTGTGCCAAAAGGATTCATTGGATTGTTTTATTACCAAGGTGAGGCTTATAGTAGTAATTTAGGGATTTTTTAAATTTTATTGGTTAGATCTTTGATAAACCTAAGTGGTTTGAGATGTGTGGACAAGAGAGAGAGTGGTGGCCTTTTATAGGGAAGGGAAAGGACACACTTGGCATTTTTGAAAACAAGTTAGGTATACCCATGTTTTTACTTAAAAAAATAATACCAAACCAAAAAAACTCAACAATGGAAGGTTAATTGATTAATCATGGCCATAAAATGGGTGTTTGACAATTTTATAGCTCATTTTGGGTCTTAAATTTAAGGTTCAGTACTTTGTTAACCTAATTTTTCTCTTAATTATTGTAATTAATTTTAATCACTTTAACTAATACTTTTGGTAAAAAAACTAATTTAACCTTATTAGACAATATAAATTATTATAATTACAAATATAGAATCTATTTTTTCAAATTATAATCACATAAGTTTCAGAAATTAATTTAAAATTAATTTCGCAGTCGGGCCAACAATACGAGTTTTTAAAGTAAAAACATTCAAAAGTTTGCTAAGTTTTTATACCCAAGATTAAAGTGAAATTGATCTAAATGGCCTAAATTGTATTAATTGATAAAAATATTATCTAATTAAACTTTTAAACCAATTTAAAATATAATTTAACCTTATAAATAATTATAATAGTAAATGATGTTTTGTAGAAGCATCAATGTTGCGTGTAACGTACGCCAAGTCAGTGTTGCATGTAACATGTTCCAAGTCAATGTTGTGTGTAAAATATGCCAATTAGATGTTTCATTTAACATGTTATGAGTCTATGTTCCATGTAACATAAACTGATTCAATGTTGTGTTAAAGGAATGTTTGATTTAGTGCATTGCAAGACATAAATGAAAATTTAATTTATTTGAGAAAGAAAAAAAAGGTGCATAAGAACTCGGGGTGTTACACATCGGTTCTTGTATAATTTATTACAAAAATTTAGATAATTATTCAACATACAATAATATGTAAATAAATACAAATTAATTTTGAAAATTCCCCATGAATTCAATGCCCTATGCATCAAATATCTCACAAAATAACATGGGTTGTTGGGGCATTTCATTCCTCTTAGAGATATTCCCAGTGAATTGAAATCATGCACATGACTTAAAAAACATACGGGCATATATATAAAAAATTTTACAATAAATTATAGATTCAGGGACCTTTTAAGATGAATGTTGAGATCCAAATTGGCCCCCATAAGTCAAAGTGTGGCGTTTGCTCAAAACAGAGGTGAACTCATGGTCAGGGACACACTGATGAACAACCTAGTCACTATAAATTATCCATAAGTATGGGTAATCCCAAATGTTATTTCATGAATAATAATTAAATATTTGGGATTGTGAATTGATAAAATCTATGGGGACCCTAGATTTTTCCAAAAAAATCGCAATGTTCACATACCAAGGATTAAAGTCCATTACATCACAAAGGTGTTCATCAGGGAAGAATTATCCAATGGGGAGGGATGAGTCAACATGGTGGTCCAATGGTGGGGAAATCCTACTAGTGTGTTCTGGTACCACATTCTCTACTCCTTTTTTATCCCTAATTTCTAGATTAAATTTTTGAAGTAGGAGCATCTAGCGAATGATATGTGCTTTGGCTTTTGATTTTTTAAGGAGATGACAGAGGGTTGCATGGTATAAAAACATAATTACTTTAAACCATAAAAGGTATGACCTGAATTTATCTAAGGCAAAAACAATTAAAATTAATTCCTTTTCAATCATGGTGTAGTTTTCTTGGTCCAGTTCTAGTGTGTGTGAGGCATAGACTATGACATGTGGATCTCGATCAACCTTTTGTGATAAGACTACCCCAACTGCATAGTTAGAGGCATCACACATGAGCTAAAATGGTAAATCCCACCAAGGTGGTTGGATTACTGGGGGTGATTTGAGACACCATTTTAATTTGTTAAAAGTATCCTCACAATCTTTATCAAAAACAAATTCTTTTTCTTTTTAGAATTATTGTGAGAGGAGGAGTACAATATTATTAAAGTCATGAATGAAATGATGATAAAATACAGAATTACCTAATAAAGACCACACATCCCATGCATTTTTTGGGAATGGTACAGAAAAAATGATGTCTACTTTTTATTTATCTACTTGGATACCATCCCCAAAAATTACATATCCAAATACTATACCTTGTTGCACCATGAAATTACATTTCTCATAATTTAATACAAGAATATTTTCAATATAGTGACATAAGATATAACCAAGAATGCTCAAACACACATCAAAAGAGTATCTATAAACAGTGAAATCATCCATGAAAACTTCCATGCAATTCTCTAGGTAATCTGAAAAAATACTAACCATGCATCGCTAGAAAGTACTTGGAGCATTTCACATACCAAATGGATTCCTCCTGTATGAAAATGTGCCAAAGGCTCAAGTAAAGGTTGTTTTTCCTGATCCTTGAGGGAAATATGGATCTAAAAGTTTCTAAAATACCCATTAAAAAAGAAGTAGTGGTACTTCCCCATTAGACTCTCTACCATCTGGTTAATTAATGGCAATGGGAAATGATCTTTCTTAGTATACTAGTTTAGTCTATAATAATATGTATAGACATTCCAACTATTATTCATATGGGTTGGAACTAATTTGTTTTTTTCATTTTTGATCATTGTAAGACCAATTTTCTTAGGAAATACCTACACTGGACTGGCCCATTGGCTATCATAGATGTGGTAAATGATTCCAGAAGCCAATAATTTGGTTGCCTCTCTTTTAACAACATCAAAGAGGTTTGGGTTCAGTCAGTGTTGTGCCTAACTCACTAGTTTAGCCTCATTATTTAACAATATATGTTTCATATAAATTGATGGGCTAATACCGGTAATGTCAAAAAAAAATCATCCCAGTGCTCATTTATACTCACTCAAAAGGTTAATCGATCTCAATTCATGCTACAGAGGTATTGAATTAGAAATTATAATAGGAATCTTATTTCCATTCTTAAGATATGAATATTTTAATTTTTGAGGTAGTGGTTTAAGTTCCAAGTTAGAGGGGATTTTGGATTAATGAGAGTGAATGTGAAATTGAGGGGTCAATGATATTATATAACTACTTAATGGTAACATCCATGGATGATGAATAATCTTTTACAAGCTAATAAGTATCATTGATGGTCATATGATTCTCAATGATCAAGAAATCATCAATTAAAACACAATATTTACACTTTTCCAAACCTAAAAAAACACTCAAAAGATGAATCACAACCTAAATCATCAAATATTGAAGAAGAGAACAAAAGAATCAAAGTATGGGTTGAGGAGAGAATGTTGTTTGTGTCTATTTTCATAGAGAAATTATATTTAATAGATAGGAAGAGTGGAGTGCTCTTCAATAGGGTATTTCATAGAATCAAGGATATTGAAACTTACCTTTTCTCCCCCAAAATCCATGGACAACATATCGTTGTGAACATTGATTATTGTCTTATTTGTTTTAAGAAAAGGCCTTCCAAGTATGAGAGGATCATGACCCTGGTTCTGGTTATCTTTCATCTTAAGAATGTAGAAGCCTATAGGGAAGATGAGATTCTTATATGCATGAGTATGTCCTCAATCACTCTGGTTGGGTGTGTTGTGATTTGGTTAGAAAATTTCATAATGATTCTCATTGGTTGAATCTCTCTAACTTGTAGAGAAGTATACACAAAGTGAGGCATCACATTAATCCAGGAACCTAAATCAAGCATTACATTATAAAATAAAGTCTCCCCTATAGTAAAAGGTATTGTAAAAGTGCATGGATCCTTGAATTTGGTTGGAATCACTGGTTGTATCGAGGCTAATACATTCATTCCAAGGATGAATCTCTCATTCCCCTTCAGTCTTCATCTTTGGGTGCAAAGTTCTTTGAGAAATTTGGCATAACGAGGGATTTTTTTAATTTCAACCAAGAGAGGAATGTTAAATTGTACATTTTTAAATGTATTCATGATCTCTTTATCAATTTCATTATAAAAAATTTTCTAGTATTTAGAGTGTATTTGGGGAAATTTAAGAGGAATGTATTTTTTAGGGAAATCCTCATTGATGAATTTTTTACCCTTTTTTTTTGTTTTTCTTCACTTGAATCTTTTGAGGGTAGAGAAACAAAGTTTTCAGGAGTAGGAAATACCTTATGTGTTGAATCACTAGAAGGACAAAGTTATTTACCACTATGAAATGTGGTAGTAGATACATTACCTTTATCTTTGGGATTAGAAGCTGTTTTGGATGGTAGTCATCTAGACCCTTGACTTCGTATTTCAGACACTAAGTTGGCGAGTTGGCTTAATTGAGTTTTAGGTCTTGTATGAATGATTGGGTGGTTTTTATTGAATTGGAGGTTATTTACAGCCATTTTTTCATCATGTACTCAAGGCTAGGCTTGAGTTTTGTGGGGAGATATTAAAAAGGACTTTGAGGTGGTTGAGTATTTTTGGGTGGTTTTTGGGGTTTATTACCCTTCCCTTGGTGGTTATAGAACTATTGAGGTTGGTTATAATACCCTATTTCCTATAGGATTGGTTATCCTTCCATTCAGATTTGGATGGAGAGTATGGTTCTTACCTAACAGGTTGGTTATATGGGAAAATTGAGAATATTTCCTCATAACTCTCAAAATCTTCTCTCAGTTGGGGGAACCGGTTAGAATAGAGGGTGTTAGTGTCACAAATACCACAATTAATTGGAGTAAGTTGGGATTTAAATTGTGAAAGATCTAGTTATTAGAGTAGGGTACTTACCTCTTCAAAATTTATGTCCACCTTCTTCTCGAATTTGGAACTTTGCACCTCATGGACACCTCAAATGGGTATATTGGACCTTGAACCAAATTGTTACATGTTTTGTGTCATGTTCTTAATGAGGTTCCTTATAGCGATTGGGGTCTTGTCCAATAGGGCACCACCTTCAACAACATCAATAATGTTACGATTGATTGTAATTAAAACTTTATAAAAGCATTGTATTAAAATTTTCTCAGTTATTTGGTGGTTTAGACAACTTGAATAGAGACTTTTAAAATATTTTAAATATTCATGAAGTTTTCCCCATTATATTGTCCTATTACACAAATTGTTTTCCTTATTATTGCAGTTTGAGAGGTTGGGAAGTATTTTTTGAGAAAATGCATTTCATGTCTACCCGGCCTCTAATTGAGGAGTTAACATAGTATATCCAATATTTTTTAGTGTCTTATATGAGAAAGAGAATTAAATAATCTTAACCAATTCTTCATCCACATTAGTAGGTCTCAACATCGAACACATGACATGAAATATCTTTAAGTGCTTGTGTGGGTCTTCTATAGACAGTCCATGGAATTTTGGTAATAAGTGAATTAAACTAGATTTTATTTTAAAGTTTGGTTCTTCGCCTTGTGCTTGAATATATACAGGTTTAATATCAACATAAATCAAAGTGAATTCTTTTAGTGTTTGATTATTTTCAACCATGTTATACACACTAAGTTAATTTTATATTTTAGTTCCAAAAGAAGATGTGTCTAGAAGAGTCTAAAGGTGTGGTGCATACTCCTTCAAGGGATTATATTGTGTGTCTCGATGTCGCTGATGTAGTATCCTCTCTGATTTGGGGTTGAAAGGAGGTAGATCTCTCGAATCAGAACACATCATGAAAAGAACCTAACACTACTGTAAAACTAACCAATAACCATGGTTTGGAACCGTGGGTATATCCCTTAGAACTATGGGTATAGTCTATACCCACGGTTCCATAAATCATGGGATACCGAGGCGTCGGTATAGAGATATACCCACGGTTCTAAAGAAACCATGGGTATAGCCCTGGATAATCCCATAATACCCACAGTTTTAGTTAAACCGTAGGTATATAGCTATACCCACAGTTTACAAAACTGTGGGTATAGATTATCACAACAGACATAATATACCCATGGTTCATTAAACCATGGGTATAGATACTTCTCCTAGACCAACAGCACCAACCTGCCTTCCTACCATCCTTCACCTGTAAAAAAAATACAAACTGGTTACAAACCACAACCACAGTACATGGTATTCTATCTTCCTGTTTTGAGTTCACAAGTTCAGTTATATACTCAATCACACTATCAATAAGTTTCAATCTATATTGTTTTCATGTTTTTAAGACTAATCTAATTGTAACAACTATCACATTTTATTTAGGTTTTAAAACAGTTGTGTAGGGTAGCATGACATTGTCTCTAAAACTCAATTACCTAGTCATTTGTCCCGTTTTTTGTTTGCAGATTGTCTATAAAATACTACCCAGATTCAATTTTTTTTAATAAATTGCCTAAAAATATCCTTTAAATTAGAGAGAATTTAGAGAGTGAAAACATGAAAAATAACATAGAAAAACTGAATAAAAATATGAGGTAACTTAATACATCCAATTTAATTAATGATAATTAGATTCAAACACCTGATAATCAATATGATTTTGAAATGGGAATTGGGATGAACCAAATCTTGTAAAAGTTTCATATATTTACTGGAGAGGACCCTAACTAGAATCTAAGATAATTTATTATTGTTTTCTAAAATTTCAATCCTATAGGAATATCATAAAATCAAGTTAGCTAGAAGGTCATCCCCTTCTCTCTCAATGGAGTATCCATGGAATGGATTTAAAACCTTCAACCTAGAGAAGTCACTACATGGGATGGGATAAAGATAAAATTCCTACATAAGAAATTCTATGCCTCATGGAGCACTCAATAAGGGAATAAATATATGGGATTAAGAAATTAAGTGAAGAAACTCTCTATGAATTCTAGGATAGACTCAAGTAGTTTAAAACCTCCTAACCAAATTATTCATTCAAATTACACCATTTCTTAATATTATTTTAACAAAGATTTATGGAAAATGACCATAATTTTCTATAGGCTTCCTCTAGATGAGAATTAATAGATAAATCCCCCCCACCATTAAATTTATAAAATTGATCAATCTTAACACCAAGACCTAAAATGAATGGATAGAGTATCTCTATACCTTAAAAGATCTTCCAAGATATTAATTTAATGTCAAACTTATCTATTAAAGTTGAATTCTACCTAAAAAATCATCTTTGATATTTTTCAAAAATATAAGACAAACAATTCATTTTTAACTATTATCATAAAAACCACGACGTGTTGAATATCATTATGGTTTATTTAAGAAAAAACAATTATCCTAAAATAATGGATTCATATTATCCCATTCACACTCTAATTGCAAATAAACATAGCAGTCAACATCAATAACAAAAAATGGTTTCAAAAATTCTGCAATTAGAAAAGGGAAAAGATTCATACCATAATACAAAAGGTAGAATGAGTGCAACATGTCCAAGCCAAATAAGGGAAAATATTACATACCATAATAACAATTGCAACATGTCCCAACAAAAAATAATGAGTTCACACACAAAGTCCTCATAGTATAGCCTTTAGAGAACAATAGATTATTAATTCTTTGCAAAGTTCAAGACCTCATCTACTTGATCTCACTTTTTAGGACACTGACATCACTCATTCCACTGTTGAGTACCATACTTTCTTGTCCTTCAACATTTAAGGTTAGAAAAGTCCCTTAAAAATAGGGTTTTAAGAACCAAGAAAAAACCCTAATTTCAGTTAAAGGATAACATTTAGTTTCACTGGGGACAACTGTATATCTTTGCAAAGGAGAGGACGCGTTCTTCCCTGCTAAACCAAACCAATAAAAATCAAGGATTTACAAGATAAATGGAAATGGTGAACTAAAAAAAACATAAAGAACCTAAGAAATCAGTGTTTTAGGATTGTATATGTTGTTGTCTAGACCCATCCAAGCTTAAAGCCCCTATAATATTCGTAATATTCCTATAGTTCCCAAAGAAAATCCCATACCAGTAGAAAATCTATAGAAATATGCAATTTACATCATAAATAAGCAACTTTGGAGGAAGTACTTGCTATTTCAGTCCATAGTTGAGAGACTAATGGCCCAAATAAGTATTTTCTAATTTCATTTTAGAAAAATGTATTTAAATATGTGTGGTGGAATATGTAAAAGAAAATGATATTACCGGTCAATAGACTCCCCATGCCCGAGCTGTCCACTTGTTCCTCTTCCCCATGAAAATAAATTTTTCCTTTCAGTAAGTGCAAGTGTGTGTCTCCATCCACATGAAACCTGGATGAATTTCTGCTAAAAAAATGTGCAGTTATTATATTATATCCCGGGATAAGAAAAAATCAATATTTTAATCATTGTTTTTAGAGGTTTTGAAGCTTTGGGAATGAGAATTTTCCTGATCATCTGGAAATTTAACTTGAACTGGTGAGCAGTGATCAACATTGTCACTAACACCAACCTTCCCAAACTGTATGAGAAAGAAAAGTCTAACACTAGGAAAAACTACAATCTCACTAAAAAATAAAAAAAAAGGCATCATTACATGAATAAACAAATATAAAAACAATAATTCTACAAAACTAATTTAAGAATATTAAAACAAAAAATACAACCAGCCAAACCCCAATTAATGAAACAACTCAATGGTGATCTGGAAATAAGAACTATAATTATGAGGATCACCAAATGTATTATTGAATCAAAATTATATTTCCATATATTTTCAATGATATACTAACACAAAATAATAGATAGATCCATCACAAATCATTGTAAATATGTGTTTGAAACAAAGCAAAAATATGAAAATCATAAGTGATGTGCATTCCTCCCAAGGGCATCACATAATGTCAAATATTATTATTAATATTTTCAAACAACAAGAGCTACAAATTGAAATACACAATTCAAATCAAAAAAAGGCATGTGATAAAAAAGTAGATTTAATTAAACATGTCGTATTGACCAGTGTCGAAATTTAACCCATTTAAACCGTTGAATTTTTGCATATTCGTGTTAATCATGTAGTTTCGAGTCATCGTGTCATGTTATTTAAAATGAAACAGTTCGCTAATAATATTAAATGATTCTTCTCATGTTACTTTCATAGTAAACATTTCATCTTCATGATTGGATCAAACTGGTCTCTATATCAAATCTTTTTCCAAGAATGGGAATGAAGTTTGCAATTCACTTTTTTAGTTTTTAGAACATGTGATGTGTGTTTTTCGATACACCATGTGTATATGTTTATTTTTTATATATATTTATATATTTATAACTCTATATTGTAATAATGAAATATTTTATAATAATTATAATAATAAACCTTGTAATGTAAATAAATAACCATTAAAATAATGATATACATGACATATGTCCATAACCACATGCCCTATGACCCAACTATAAAATCTTGGAACCCTACTTGAGAAGTACCCTTTCATTTACACCCTCCTTCATGTGTCATTCCATGAATTCCAACCCCCACCCCATCATGACCCTTCAACCTATAGAGCTTTTTCATGAAAAATAGATCTCATTTTGTTCATGGATAGACGTACATACTTCCTCTTCCTTTATTTAATAAATTTCAATGTTTTTTTTGTTATTTTAGAAATTGTGTTGATGTTTAGTCAAAGACCCACTGTACATGGGAACACATGAAAATCACATGATGTGTACCCATTGTACATTTCCAAACATGTATTCTATATGGAATTTGAAACCAAATGGCAAGTGTGTTTGGCACACTCCATGTAATAGAACCAATTACACTCTATAGAAGGAGTCATGTCATGGGACACACACTGAAAGAATGCCAATGTTCAAACACACAGAGTTTTAATCTGATGCAATCATGTACCACTTTATGGACATGAAATGGGATGAGTACACATGTATTCCAGATCACATCGGTTTCTACCTTACCAGAATATACATCATGTACTTTGGAATATGTGTCAAGTACTTTTTTGGGTAGAAACACGATAATTTGGTTGTATATATAGAAAAAATGAGATGCATGACCAAACTACATCCTTGCGAACCAACCACACTATCTACATGGATATCATAAAGACAAATGCAAGCCACCCATGAGTTTTTATAGATAAATATTCCGCCACACAATGACCCCAACTATACCAATCAGAGAAGAATTATGTTTTTAAGGAATTTGTATTCACTTGAGAAACTAGAAGTCTGGTCTCATTATGAGCCTCCCAGATAAACCAATATCCTGTTGAAACCACCATACTATGAGAATGACCTTCACTAGATTTGATGTCTGCATTATTGAAAAAAGTCTCCATGAACTACTCAATATGATCAAGAAAAATGGAACCCCTAATCAGTTATTCATGAGTGATAAATCATTGCCTCACATTATATACTAGAAAGATATATTTTGCAGGAATACCTACGCAACACAAATAAAATAGTATATATAATAATTGAAATAACATTGAAAAGAAAAGAAAACCGATTGAATCCCCCTTCTAGGGTTCAATCCTAGATTTTCTATGTTTTATTTTGTCTATAGTTTCCATCATCATTTTTATCCCATATTCCATGTATTTCCTCTACAAGATCGTCATTGTAGTCTAAGTTTCCATGAACCAGTAATCCCACGTGATTTAGCTTAAACTACATATATGATATTGGGGGCCACTTCCATCACCCAAAACCTAGGAAATAAATGGTGTTCTTTTCAACAAAGAAAATAAGTAACCAATATAACTTTCAAAATAGTGTCTACACCAAAGTCTTTTCTCCACTGAATCATGGTATCCCACATCTCTTTGGATTTCTCAATATCAAACCTCTGTGCTTTCAAAAATCTGCAGGAATGGAATTAAAAGACAGTATTGCAAGAAAGACATTATTTAAAGTGGATTCAATATATGTATAAGCTTAAGGAAAATACTATTGTTATTCTGGAATACCTAGCTAGACATAATCTTGATAGTACCCCTTTTATGATTATGGAGTATATCTTCAAGGAAACCAAAGTCAAGTGCTTAGGAAAGGTGAATGAATTGACTTATAAATATGTAAAATTACCTAAATAATTTACATTTAACACCCCTATTGAAAATATAATCAAAATGCATTTCACTTTATAAATAAATTCACATCATACAAGCATTCCAGAAGTCCCAACACAAAATAAATCACATTGTACCTATAAATCAAATAAAACATACATGTACATCCTCATCCATACAAGCAGTCAATTCAAGATTTTAAAGTACTTGCACAAGTCTCCCTACTAAGTCAAAAATGGAGGGGATTAATATCCCCCCCTCATATCCAAAAATCCCCATCCATATCCCCATCCCCATGCCCATCATCATAATTATCAGAAACATCATCAGCAGCCTCATCACCAACAGCACTATCAGTAACATCATTAGCAACCTCATCACCAACAGCAGCATCAACAATATCCTCACCACCAACAGCTCTATTGCTACCACCTTCATCACTACTATGACCCTCATTATCATCACCCAAGGAATAATTTAAAGAGTTCATTGATTCTATATATGATTTAAAAGTATTAGCAGCCTCTGATGGAAGTGACTAACTCAAAACTGCCATAGATTTCATGAAATGTTCGATCATCATCTTACTTCTATCATGATCTTTTTTTCTTCTTTTTCGCTCCTCTAAATCTATTTTCTTTGCCTCAGATACTTTTTCATGAGCAATTTCTAGCTCAGAGGTCTGAGAGGCTTGAGAGGAGCCCGATAAGGACCAATACCTAGAGGGGGTGATGTTTTTACCTGGTCGACACCAGACTCTCCTTAGGTGCTCCACACTTAATACCTAACTCAAATGATAATGTGGCCTGAAGTTGTCATCATCCTTATCATCAAGGGCCTCCAAGGTAGACTATTGAAATTATAAAAAACATATTAAATTTTTAATTTTGTATAAATATTTTAAATATAAATAAAAAAAACTTACAATTTTATCTTGTGTATGTTAATTTACTACACTTTCATCCTTTTTCTTTCTATTGGAGAAAAATAATTTTACACAAGTTACATGACCTTTGATGCCCAATATAGCTTGCTGCAAATGAGAAATACACAAATTTGGATTACAACCAAATATAAGAAATGCACAAATATGGATTCAAGTAAGCTGCATCACAGACCTACAAACATTGAGGTAAATGATAGTCATAAAATATTGGTGGTTTTCTGTATGTGTGGCCTATGTTTCAAGATGGTTTGTCATGCATCGGGACATCATGAATCCAAAAGACATTTAGTTAAATAATTGTTCCAACTACTAGACCTATTAAAGGTTCCTAAGTGGTCCCCTAGATAATAATTAATCTACCAATATGATGAAACATTATATATCTATTCAATAATATTTTCAGTAGAACATCATGTATAACATCACAATACCTGATTAAAGTACCTGGTGCTTCTCATGCTCGGGCATTATAGTGTGCCCCAATGTGTGCATATATGTCATTGAATCTTTATTCTTTGTGTTTTTCTCTGACACTTCCTAAAAAAATCCTATACAAGTAATAATAATTTAATTTTATATGAAAACCATTAAAGATTGGGATTACCTTAAACTCATTGGTCTTCCAATGTGCAATCATTTTTTGATATTAACTTTCTAGATAGTTGGAGAATGTGGGTACACCCTCTAATTCAGTAACAACTCTTCTCTTCCAACCAACATACAACCCATGCTTGTATGAGCCCCATAACTCCCCAACATCCGTCAACCTTGCAGTCCTAACAGCTTCTTCGTCGAGAAAGGTAAAGTGACTCTGCAATGAACATGTTATTTCATTTAAATATAATAATAATATAGATATAAATTTATAAAAGTTTCTTACCCATATTTTCTCCCATGCTTTGTCCTTGATCTATTTACTGATATGTCTCCATGACACCGGTTCCACCAGAATGATATCATGATACTTGGCCAAAGTGGCCATGAAACTTCTACACTACCTTACATTTTTACCTACCATCTGATTTTCTGGACTGTAATCCACCATTAGATGTGTCTCTAGATTCCAAACATCCTTTATCATAGTGTATCCACATCACCTAATA
The DNA here is from genome assembly GCA_963277665.1 of Viscum album. NCBI lineage: Eukaryota > Viridiplantae > Streptophyta > Magnoliopsida > Santalales > Viscaceae > Viscum > Viscum album. The sequence goes on along the minus strand of OY728145.1, from coordinate 334,692,169 downwards.
GAAGATCCCATTGAATAAGAAAAATAGGGTGAGAAGAATTAAGTCATGGTACAACACGACAAAAATGAATTGATATAATTTGAAGTGGTTATAATAAAAAAACTTCTTCTAGCTGCTCAATAGACCGTGATGAATATGTGGGTTTTCCTGGATCAACAGCCTTTGAAGGAAGTGTTTGTTCCATTGCATGCTCTGGGTGGCCTTCATGCACTAGAGTGGAATATGTAGGAACAGACTCGTTAGATGATAGATGGATGCTATGAATTGTAGGTGGTGTATACATGGAAAAATATGGGTAGTATGATGGGGGATACATCATCGGATATGGATATGGTAAAGGTGGAAACATTTGTGGAGGCGGTGTAGTCATGGTATGGGAAGAAGAGGCAAAATGTGATGATGGAGGCATCAGTGGGATCATCCATGAAGGTGGAAAATACATGGCATGTGAATAATAGGGTAGCTAAGATGATGATGTAGGCATGTATAAGAACATCCCCGGAGACTCAAGTAGAGGATGGAAAGGTGTGGTGGACGGGGTGTCCATTGGTGGATCGGTGTGGGAATGGGTATGATGGGTGCTCCGTCTAGGTCTAGGAGCATCCCCACTCGGACCCATGCTATCAGGATGAGGAGTCAAATCTGGTGGAAATGAATATCCCTAAAAAAATTTGATAAGGAATATTAACATGACATTATATGTAATGCAAAAGAAAAACATTACAATTATTATACTCACTAATGGAAGAAAATGAGGCAACACATGCTCACGCCCTGGTTGATCATGATCAAATAGTCACTTCCTTCAATATTCTGTAGTATTTGGTATAATCTTCATAATAATGAAATGAAAATTTTTTAGAAACAATTTTTTTAAATAATGTATACAACTTACATCTATCAATAATTCATGAGAGGAACCAATTTTACTTCTTTTAATTACTAAATGTACAAATGATTACAATGAAATGACTAACATAGTTTTTAAAATTACATTATCAAGTTATACATTTTTTAAAAATAATATTTAAACCAAATTTTCTAAATTGAAATAAATCTAATTAAATGAAACGACACCAGGAAATACTAAAACAAACATATCATTCCAAACTGAAACTAAATTAAAGTAATTACAGTAATACTAACCTGAGAAACTCATGTCAATGTAAACTGAATGAACAATGAACATATATGGTTGCTTATATATATTACCCACCACTACTTCAGGTTCAACATAAACTCTCAAAATGGGACAATTTGATTCGTCAAATGCAATATTTTGGGCAACACCAATGGGGGCATCAATGGTGGCAATTTCATCACCATCATCATGAAAAATATGTATTGGGATTACGTCATTAATGACACCATAATTGGGTCTCAGATGATCTTTCACATAAAACACTTATTTAGCCATTGATGTCAAAATGTATGGTCCATTAGTATGTAGGAATTGACTCATGTCAATAACTCTGAATCCACATTCATCAATAAATGTACTTTATTGTCTCATTGAATCAAACCATTTACATTTCATCATAGTGACTCATCCTTGAGAGTAGTAATCCAATGACAATGTTTTCTCAATAAGTCCATAATAATACACATATTCATATTGATGCTGAGTATCTGATACACCATCATAAAAATTCGTTGTAGCAGTTAACATAATTCCATCATGTTGTGTTCTCATTTTCACCACTCAATCAGTTGTAAAAAATTTATACTCATTGATTATTAAAGATTTTCATTCACGAACCAAAGAATTAGGATCAAAATCCAACACTCTTAATTATTGAGAAATAGATTCAATAGTTAAACTCAACACTTGAAATATATATGAATAATAAAATTAAATAGATATCTATATTTTAAGCTAATTAAAGTAATGGTAATACCTTTGATTTCAATCAAGCAGGAAACTCTAGGCTATGCAAAGCCTCTCTCCTTATAAAAGGCAAAGATTGATGAACTCTACTTATAATTTGTTTATTTTCCCTATATAAAATGATAATAAAAGTGTAATGTATATGTGAAATTCCATAATATGAGATAACATATAAATATCCAAATTACTTACTTGATATAGTTATCGAACAAACTATAGTTAAACAAGACCGTGTGATGTGTCATCTCCCGCTCTTCAAGGTTCAATGTAGCTAATGTATAAGACCCAACAATTACTCCTATTTAGGGAAGAGATGAAAACGAGGGCTCAATTTCCTCATACTATTCACCTTCATTTCTCATTGGTCAGTTATGTCTTGTGCTCACATCAGGCAAATACATTGAACAAAAATCCATACATTCTTGAGCGAGATAACCCCTCACAATCGAACCTTCAGGATAATTCTTGTTTTGAATATGTGATTTCATTGTGCAAATATTTCTTTCAGTGGGATACATCCACCAAAAATAAATTGGTCCCCCAAAAAGTGTTTCAGTTGGAAGATGAACTGTTAAATACAACATGCAAGTGAAAAAATATAGAGGGTTTTTTTTTATCTCACACAAAATTAACGGTGCCTCCTGATACATTTTTATCAAGAATGAATTGGATAACCTTTTAGCATAAAGTTCTCTAAAAAAATGGAATAAGAAAATCACTTTCACCCTTACATTATCAAATAACAAATGTCAAATTGTTATTGGAGTCAATTCATGAAGAAGGATGTGATAATCATGGGTTTTTAGGGATTTTAGTTTCACATCTATTTTGTTGACTATTTTAGATATATTACTGGAATAGCCATCAGGAACCTTGATATTCTCCAATAATGCCAGAAATTTATCTTTCTCTAACAATTTCATCACATAATAAGCACAAGGAACATTCCATTTGTTTTCATCGATACACACAGGATACAGTTCTGGTTAAATACCCCAATCCAGCAAGTCCCGATGAGATTGGAAGTAATCTTTGTTCTTCCCCTTGATATTCAGAAGAATTTTAAGAAACATTTCACATCTATTTTTCTCAATATTCAATACTTCTAAATAATTATGTAATAAATTGGTAGAACAATATGACAATGTAAAAAAATACTTCTTTTTTTTTCAATTGTAAGTGGCTTCAGTGTCAACATTCTTCCTCTTTTTAGATTTCAACTAACCTTTCCCTAATGAAAAAATTAAATCTTTAAATTCATTAAGGAAATCACTTCCTGACATAGGTTAAGGTGGTTTTTCAGTTATAATAGTATTATTAAACCTTTGATGATTCTTCTTGTATTGATGATCCATTGGCAAGAATGGTCGATGCCCTGTGAAACTGAAACTACGACGATATTTAATCCTTCTCGGTCGTGTATTCTTCATAAAAATGGTACATGATAGTTTTCCCTTTGTGCTCCACCTAGAAATCATTGCATAAAAAGAGAAATCATTTATGGTCCATAAAAGGGCAACACACATCTAAAACATATTCCTTGAAGAATCATCGAATGTTCGCACACCCAAATCCCAAAGTTTTTTCAACTCTCTTATTAAAGGCTGCAAATAGACATCTATATCATTACTAGGATCAGATGGTCTAGATATCAGTATACTCAAGAAAGTGAAAGGCTTTTTCATACACATCCACAGAGGAAGATTATAAACATGAAAAAAAAATTGTCCATGTGTTGTGAGTAGTAAGGATATGACCAAATAGATTAAAACCATCACATGATAGACTCAACCTAATATTACACACCTTAGCATCAAAATCATGATGTTGTGCATCAAATTTACTCTATGCTAATCTATATGAAGGATAAACCAAATCATCATTACCTTTAATTCTCTCATCATCATGAATCATATATTGGTTGAGATTTCTGCATGCATGAATAGATTTTGAAGTTTGGGAATCAATGTAAAGTGCCATATGACTTTATGTGGCACATGAGATGGTACTCCATTTGCATTTGTTTTCCATAGAGATGTACCACATTCTTTATAGTCATTACGGTCAGTTGTTTCCTCCCAAAGTAAACTGCAACCTTTCAAACAAGCATTTAACTTTATTAGTAGCAAATCCAAGCTGCTTAATTAACTTCTATGCCTTGTAATTATTTGAGAAAATATATACACCATCAGGAATAAAGTCCTTCAAAATGTAAAAATATAATCAATTGCAATATTATAAATTCCATACATAGTTTCCCTGTGATATAAGCACTTTAAAAATTCCAACTTAGTCATTTTAGTATATTCCTAATATACTGGAGTTCTGGAATCATCCAATAATTTTTTCACTCTCTCAACATCATTGTCTTCAGTATTTTCCTTATGTGTACTGATATCATTGCCTTCTTGCACTGGCATACTATCTCTCTCTGGATGATGCACAAATTAAAACTGATCAAATATCAAATTCTCTATGCCACTTCTTTCATTTTGTTCATGAACAGTAGAAGATTGACTCATCTCACTATGGTGATACCAAACATAATAGTTTGTTTGAAAACCAAATTTCATTATATGGTAGATAACTTCTTCCTGGCTTAACCGTGGTCTTCCAAAACATTTATAGCATGGACATTATATATAACCTTTATTTGAATCATTTTTAAACGCAAAATCTAAAAACTTCTCCAAATTATTTTGAAACTTGGTTGAAATATGATCAGTATGATACATCCATCTTCTATACATTCTATAATAATGAAAAAAAAATATCTTCCAATCAACAATGTAAACCATAATTAAAAAATTCATTATAATCAAATTTATTATTAAACTAATCAAATCATACTAGTAGCTATCAAAACAAAGAACAAGAGAAATAATATATGCTATAAGCGATGAACAATATCTATTTGTAGCACTGGATTCAAAAGTGTAAGATTGGTTAATCATATTTAACAATTAAATGGATGGATTTACTTGAGGATATATTTGTTTCTTTCTTTTAATTATGTTTTTAGCATTATTCAAAATCTCATTATGTAAATATCATCTTTCTCGATTAATTATTTTCAAAAAATACACAGTACTTGTAAATTGTATCGAGAATGTTATTTTTTAAAATAAACTATTAAAATATCATAGATTTGGTAAATACCAAGTTTTTAATTATTATACTCCCCTGGTATTATGTGTAACGTGTAGTGGTATACGTAAGTAATAATTATTTTGGTCTCAAGAATATTTGATGTTCAATAGTGAAACACTAAGATCATTATTCCTCTATAATCCAATGTGAAAAATCATTAATATCAAATATATTGGAAAAATAAAATCAATGAGGCATGATCTGAAACAAATTGTTATTATTGCAAATAACCAAAGAACAACATCAAGAGGGAGTTAATTGAAGATGAAATAAAACTCAATTTTTATCCCACTCGATAATAAAAGTTTATTAGAGGACACAATTTCTAATCAAATAGAATATACCATAGCATAAAAAATTAAAAAAAAGATATGTACTATGAAAAATAAAACTATTAGAACATAAAAATTGGATAGATAAATGTAATACAAAAAATTAATATCAAAACAAAAAAAAATGCATGAAGTACTATATATCAATAAAAACATTCCATAAAGTATGTTTATTACCAAACACAACCAATCATGGATGAAATAAATTTCACTATAAATCGATAGGTGATTTCATAACCATGATCAATGCATCCAAGTACCAACTACTAACATCATTGATCTTTCTCTAAGGAAAAAACAAACCTCTTGTCACTTTTATACCTGGATGCATAGCCTAGCCAATACCATTTTTCAAGGATAAGGCACAACCTATAATTTTTTTAATAGGTTAGCATCACCAAGTCACTACCATTTAGTGGAGTAACAATCATGTGTGAGATATGAGTACAGCTTGATACTAATTATACAACATAGATAATAATAACACAATGAAAAGATAAAAAGGATAAACTAGAAAAAGATAAAGATGGTTTGTTAGTGTAGAGATAAGAAACTTAAAACATTGAGTATTGGTTTAAAATAATTAAATAAAAACTATCCTTTAATTTCTTAGAAATCCATATTAGTAGTGGATAAAACAATTTAGGTTTCCCATATAGTAGCACTTTTATATCTAGAATATAAATGATTTGTCTCTCATTGTCTGATTACTTATGGCTATATTTATAAAAAACTATAATGGTTAATTACTTCAACATAATATCTATAATATTCTTCTTGTGGGTGTTTCCTAAATACACTCCATAACCTTTATGCACAATGTTTAGATATAAATAAAGAAATATGATTGTTACTATTATATTGAAATATGACGTGTATTCTTATTATCACAAACCCATGAATCTATTTCATATAGTGTTCTCACATTTAATGTAGTCTTAGTAATAAATTGATATTATGTTATCCTTATTTTATCCTTATAATAATTCTTTATATAGTGTTCTTTATGAGATCTTCTTATCATGAATTCTATAACAACATCTAAGAATCTAGAATGTTTCATAACCGGAATTTCTATATATATAGTTAGTGTAACTTTTGATCTCCAAGATTATAATTTTTGATAATATAATAATCATAACTTATGATACTCTATATATCACATCGTTAGATAAACTAACTTCCAAGTAATTCATGGTGCAAGTGAAGGTTCACATCATGAGCCTTTAATCCAAGAGGATATGTCATATAATTTTATCTAAACTGAAATGCATAATATTCGGAATTTTCCAAATTCTAGCATCTAGTGAATACATAACATATTTTTTGATATCCTGATAATGTAATGTAAACATTCTATAACAAGTGTAACATTTTCAAGTAATGCATAATATATTTTCCTTTGCTAAAAAATCAATATATAATAAATATATTTGATGAGTAAGAAATTAAAAATATGCATAAGTTTTTTCCCTTGGAAATAAATCTAAAAACATCAATATATTAGAGATTTATCATAAATAAGATATTTATCACTATAGAAAATCTAATACATAACATTTTTTTAGATATGTAGTATTTTAAATACATAAGAGGAATCTTATGTAATATGCAATACTTAGAAAAAAATCATTAAAATAGAACGAACAGCAGAATAATAATAATATTAATAATGAATAAATAACTCAAGAATAGATTGAGGAATATATAATTATCAAAACACTATCAAAAAATTTCAAGGACACACTCCAACAAAATCACCCATTTTGATAATTAAAAAACTAAAATAAATCCACAATACTCTCCCTCTTTTTTTTAATTGATCAAAGAGACCAAACATAACATATCATGTTATAAATAAATAGAAATTTAAAAAAAATGTGTGCTTCAAAAAATAATAAATATCTCCTCTAAATTTATAATAGAAATCAACCTAAAATCATGTATACTAAACCAAACTATGTTTAATATAACCAAATCATGTATGCTAAATCAAATTGTGTTAAATATAACTAATTTGAACAAAACCAAAATCAATCAGATATTAAAGATAAATAAAAAAATATGAAATGATACAAATTGAATCAACAAAATCCAAACTAAACTATAATAAATTAACCATACTAGAATAAGGATTAGGGACTCACTGTCAAAGAAGGCCTGAATCAGAAAAATAATAATAGTAGAAGCATTGGTCATTAGGTGATGGAAACACCGCTCGACCAAGGGGGGTGTGCGTTCGGTGAGGGAAACACCCCTCAACCTAGGGGGTGAATTTTGGGTGAGGGAAACATTGCTCGACCTAGGGGGATGTGCGAACTAGGAGGGATACTTGACCAGAGGAGGAGGATTGGGGATGTGCATCAACTGGAGGGGGGATGTGTGTTGACTGAAGGAGGAGTAGGGATGTGTGTCGACCGGAGGAGGAGAAGCGGCGTCAGGTGAGGGAAACGCGAGGGGAGGGAAAGGGACCTACGAGGGGGTGCGACCCAACGAATGAATGGGGGGAGCATGGGTAGGGAAAAAATATTTTCCCCTCTATGCCAATGGTTTACTAAAAACCATTGGTATATACTAACTTTATTCAGGATATACCCACGGTTTACAAAAATGTGGGTATAGATCAGTGGGTTTATCCCCTCTTTACAGTAGTATAAACATGAAATAAATTAGAAAACAAAAATATAAGTAAACTTATAATATAAAACAAAACAAATATGTACAAAATTCACAAATATTTTATCAAAACCGCACATTAAAAACTAAATCACTCCCTGGAAATGGCCCCAAAATTTGACCACATTATCATGAAACGTCAAATTTATTATGATTTAAAGATGATTTTATAGAATAGGGTAGACCTTAGGTCATATCTCAAGGAGATTTTGTGGTTTATAGTGTGTATTTTTAATAAAAAGAACTAAAAATTGGGGGTGGTTTTAAAAACAATTCTAAGAAAATAATTTAATTTAAAGAGTTTAATAGTTGAAAAACAAAGTTTATTTTTAAAAATATGAGAAAAATGGGACGTTTTGATTTCACTACACATATTTGAAGTTTATTTTTCTTGGATATTAATTTAGTTTTGGAGTGAGTCTTTGGTTGAAATTAATCAGAATCTCGATTACTTTCCAAGATTTTATATCAATGCATGTCGAACCAAACCTTGACATATCAATCATATAGATAAGGTCTAAATTTTATGAATGGTATAATAACTTAAAAATAAAATTTAAATCTCAAATAATTGGGGAAGAAAATTATTCTTGTGTTTTCCAATCATAATAACATAAGTCATGTACTTAAAACTCCACACTGATCGGTTAAAAGTAAATAACATTCCATTTGGTTGAATCAAACAAAGCATTAAAATATGAATAAAAGTAAGATACTTCTAAATGAAATGTTTTAAAACCCAAAATAAATTAAAATAGTATCAAAACATGTGTCAGAACTCCCTTTATAATATGTGTAACTCTCTTATAATGAATGCCCACTGTTTAGCCCTCCATCGAGAGAAGGAGGAAAATCAGGTGGATCTCCTTGTTTATTTCAGATCTCCCTATGAGTATAGGGATATCCAGAACCTATAATGTGATGATATGAATCCTATTTAACTTCAAAATGGAATCACTTCACTCTTTGTTCTAACATGAAAATGAGGTGCCCAAGGTTCCCTTTTATATCCAAAATGGGAGGTGGTTTTGCACCCATATTTGAATATACCACTTGTGTCTTGATTTTGGAGTGGTAAACAACTTTATATAGACTTGTACAAAAGAGAATATTTTTTGAAAGGCCTATTAAATATCCACATGGAAAATTTGGTGGTCATTGTACATCTATAATGAGATATATTGTCAAATTATCGAACCAAACTTTTGACTTCAAGCATATTTTGGTTCCCTTGATAGATCTGTTCGGTTGGGCCACTAGATGGATGAATTGGGATTGGGTGTCTTGAGATGAGTTATATCCTATTGGTTATTGGATATTCTCACAAAATTTTAGTCTAATTATATACATTAATTTCTTATAATATATAAAATGGTGAACATATGTAACGTCCCGGACCCTGATGCCACTTGATAGGTGCCCCGAGCCCAGTGGGCCACATGGCCTCAAGCGCATCTCCCTGAACGCCAGAAGCTGCCAACTAGCAACGAGGTTCTAGGGTGTTTCCATGGGGATATTATTCCCTCATTACCAAAGTGTAGTGTAATGAGTGGAATTAAACGTAGGTAAATAGCGGAAGCAATATAAGTAAACAGAAGGAACAACGAAAAATAGAGACAACAGTAACAATAACTGAAACAACTAGAATAACATTCAACAACTGATGATATGTCATGTAACTAGAAAAATGGAAAACATGGATACAAGACAGCAGGCATGACATGTTTCATAATAGTATAAGGGAAATAAAAGACTATTTCAAGCATCCTGATCTCCAACTCGGTCATCTACTATCAAGCTTTACACTAAACAGAAAGCAATCGAGTGTTTGAAGTTATATGCTTCCCTTTTTCAACACATGGAACCATGTAATCTGCCTCAGGTACCAAAATAATCCTGGATAGTATGTGAGATAAATTGCAGTGGGTCACCACCAATGGTGTCTATAACATCCATCCCATGTAGTGTAAATGTAACAGTGTGCAAGCATGCATATATAAAGTAAAGTAGTGTAATATAACTAAATACCCAAGTACCTGCATTAACCCTAAACTGGTGTCTAAACATGTAACTGGTTCATTTAATTAATTAATTACCAATTTTATATTGATAGTTCTCGTGAGGCATATCCAACACAGACATCACCTCTTGATAGTAAATATAGTGAAGGTTCTAATATGTAACAAGGAAACCACGGTCAATGATATTTAATAGTGAAGTCTCAAGGAAATAACCAAGGCAACGTAGAGCTCAAGGGTCACCAACTCAGTAATAACTATAGTCTGGTATGGGTAAGAGTGTAATCCAAGGAGCATGTTCCAAGGAATTCCACAATAAGGTGTCTACTAAATCCAAGGTGATCATCCAAGGTAAAACGGGGCTAAGCAAAGACAGGGCTCTATGGGCTGTAACCATGGCACCTACTTATCAACGATAGATCTAAGGAGTGTATCCAATGAATCCTATGATAATATGAAGGGATCCTACAGTGTCATACCAGGGATCCAAGAACAGACAAGGATCTGGATATAGGTGTGTTTTAACCTAAGCAAGTCGTATCCTTGAATCAGAATGGGGTTCCTGAGTGCCCATGGCATTCTCTGATTAGAATCCAAGGCGAGCTCAAGTAAATCCATTCCTGTTTAAGTTTTAAGTCATGTAATATTTCATATGGTTCAATCCTTTCCTTTCATTAGTGTGATAAGGTCAAGTAGCATGCAACCTTTTTATCAATTCATTTGGTTCAAGCCTTGACTTTCATTAGTGTGACAAGGACAAGTATCATACAACCATTTAATCCATTTAAGGCATATTCCATATTCAAGGTTCATTCTTCTACCTTCTATTAATGTGGTAAGGGGTGCTAAAGATATGAAACCAATTAATCATTCACATTTAATTATCAATTTGAAGCACTTACCTTAGGCGGGTCAAGTGGTATGCATACATGGTACTTTCCATTATGCAATTCACAATATAACTCAATTCAGTTAATATAAAAACAATTACCCTTAGAAAGGTCAAGCCAAGGCACACCCAAATGGTGGTGTAAACGTGTCAAAACACTAAACAATAATTATGTCATAACCTTCGACATGGAAGGAATGGAATTATGGTCATAACCACCAATAATTAATCACATATATGTAAATATCATATCCATATGGTTCTAACAAGTATAAGAATTGCACATTAATTCTATAAACAGCACCCGATGAAATTGTCAGGGCATATACGACAAATCCAAAATAAACAAACTTTAGGGATGAGTTATAGACCACCCACCTTAGGGTTTTACGACTCTCCTCCTCCGGTATTGGCCCTTGATTTGACTCAAATCGGAGTATATCTAAGAAAAAGAGAAAAACACTCATACCACGATATCTCGGTCGAGAGCAAGATAGAGAGAGAGAATGGCTAAAGAGGACTCGAGTACTTACCGTTGTGCATCTAACATGATGAATAGAAGCTCGATCAAATCCTGGACAAAGGATATCTCTTGATTCCAAGGTTAGATCTTAAAAAACCCCAAATTGAGAGAGAAATAGGTTAATCCTGCATAATATCAGATTAGGGAAGAAGGAGGGAGCTTAAAATACCATTAAGGGAAATTTTTGTAAATTTACCTAGAAAAATGTCATGTGCACAGTTTGTATACATGGTTTGACAAACCGTGTGCAAACTGTGTGCATTTTTCTAGGTAGAAGGGCACATTGCATGGTTAGGCCACACAGTTGTGCACAAATTGTGCAAAGTGGTTCTGTTTGGATATTTCAATTTGTACGGTTATCCAAACTATGTGCCAACCATGTGCTAATCGTGCGAGCTATCTAGTTTTCCCAAAAAGATGGGTTCTGGACTCTGAACTTTCCCCAGACACCCCCGAGACCTTTGCTAACTCATTGGTCATCCATATTAGGTCCAAAGTAAAGATTTAGACTCAAAAAATTAAAGGATCGACACCTGAGTGAAAAATCGGGTTCTTACAATCTTCCCCCCTTAAAAGAACTCATCCTTGAGTTCACCTTCCAAGGGTGGAGAAACACTATCTGGGAACAATTATGGCCATTGAGCACGTACGTCAGCTTCCCTCTCCCAAGTCTCATCCTATACTCGGTCGTGATGTCATAGCACATGTACCGGAGGAACAGACCAGCCTTGTAGAGCCTATGTGCTCTATTAAATGATGCATACTCGATACTCCTCAAAGGTAGCATCAACATCTAAATCCACTTCCTCAATATCAAAAGTTTGAGACGATAAACATGATATTGGTGAAGTTGTGAAACATTAAAGATTTCGTGCATGGCACGGTACCTATGAGGTAGTAGCAACCGACAGGGTACCAGCTTGACTCTCTCTAGAATCTCCAATGGCCCTACATAATAAAGTGATATCTTTACTTGATTTTGTAACCATCTATGCCCAAGCCTAGGTGGTACCCAAATAAAAACATGATCCTTGGCCTTAAACTCTAGAGGTCATCAATGGCGATTGGTATAAGATTTTTTTCTAGGATAAATAGTAGTCACATGATTTATGATCAACCGAACCTACTCTAAAGTCTCCTGAATGAGACGAGGACCTAGTAGGGATACCTCACCTGACTCTAGGCAACATAGGGGTGAACGGAATGACCTACCAGAATAACCTACCATATAATTCCTAAAAAGGAGCCTTCTAAATGGTTGCTTGGAAGCTGTTATTATAGGAGAACTCAACAAGAGGGAGATTATTTTCCCAAGATCCACTAAAATCAAGGATATATGCTCAAATAATATCCTCTAGAACATGTATTGTTCGTTCTGATTGTCCATTGGTCTGAGGGTGAAAAGTTATTATTATAAGCACCTGAGTCCCCATAGCCTTTTGTAATCTTTGCCAGACCCATGTTGTAAAATGAGAATCCTGATATGAAATGATAGTACATGGAACCCCATGTAGTCATATGATCTCACAGACATACAGTCTTCCCATATTATCAAATGAGAAAGTCTACTGAATAGGAATGAAAGAAAGAGAACATTAGTCCATGAATACACGTAATGTATGAAATCATTTACAAAAGACATGCTTGTCACCCATATATACTTAATTCGTGTAACATGAGATTTAAACAAGATCCAAATAAAACATGAGAACATAAATATAATCTAAAGTTATCTTGGGGAATTACTTACATAATCTTGTAACCATCTTGGCTACCTTATAATTTGTAACTCTCACGGCTACCTTACTTTGTGTAACCATCGCAGTTACACTTGGAGTAACCATATGGTCGACCTCCAACATACACATACCAAATGCATTGAAGGGAGATATAGGTACTACCCTTCATCATAAATAATTCCCAATAACCAAAACATAATCATACAGCATGAATAATTCCATAAAAACATTACTTTGGAATTTCGTAAAACTGAATTTAAAAAGAGGAATTTTAAAAGAAAATCCCCTTATAAATATCATACAATTGAAGGGAGACTTAATAGAGTGTATGGAGTATGTATATATACTGTAAATACACATAATAAAACATAATATAAACAGAACCCATCACACAAACAATTTAAATAGCACATAAATAATAAAGTAGAAGGTTAACCCAAAGAATGGAAATCGGGTTAAGAATTCCCTTACCTCGGGTTTGTCTTACTTAAAAATTGTTTAAACCTCCTGTATAATGGTTAAAAGAGTGTTATTAATATTTTACAGAAACATGTTCATGTTTATAACATCTTATATTATCATTTCATAACTTCATTTCACCCTTTAATTGTTAGTATTTTGTTCCTTGCATTGTTTAGGGTGAGTTCTTTAAATGATTTTCATGATCGGTTCATGATAGATGTTCTTGTCGATTGGAAGTGAAACTATAGAATTGGAATATAAAAGGTATTTACATATTTACAGTACCATAATTTATACCATTTATCATTTTGATTTTTAATATGAGGATGATTCATAAGTTAAAACATTAATGATGTTCGTTTAGATCATTTTAGTGGTTCTTTGATAATAACGACCTCATTTTGTTTTATAAATTAGAAGCATGAGTACAAAAGAATTACAGAATCATGGGTGAGTCATAACAAATATAATATAACCTGGTTCAACCATATAAATGGTTTCATGACCATACTTGAAAGAATTAATGGAAATCGAAATCACATCGTCCACGATGTCGATAACTCGACACATCACGGACAATGTTTTTCTTCCTTAAATAAGTCAGAGAGGAGAAGAACAGTGATGATGAATTTTCCATGAACATGAGAAAATCTAGAATATACATGATTATGGATATTTATTTCCTCTTGGATAAGAGGGGTGAGTAAAGAAGAAAAAGGAATCATGAAATAAAAGAAAACTTGAGAAATTTCTCACGAAAAATCGGCAGCCTAACAGCGTCTCTTAAAATTTCATACAAAAATATTTTGATGAGAGAAAGGGAATATCTCATCACTCATACATAATATGGACAGTAAGGGGGTAATATTTAATGAGATATCCCAATATAATCCAAAGGAAAAGGAAGAGAATAACATAAAATGAAACAAAAGAAAGAAAATAAAAGAGGATGTTTACCTCTTAATCTCTTCTCCTTGAGATCCTTCTTAAGGGCTTTGGTTTTGGTATTTTGGTGAGACTAGTAGCTCTAGGACGTGGGTAAGAGCCTTGGGAGGATTATTGGGTAGAACTTAGGCATGTCTCAAGGCTTGAGAGGTGTGGGAAGAAGAGGGGAGTGAGGTGGTATTTATAGTGGAGGAGAGGGGGTATTTTTCATTATTTTAATCATTATTGTAATATTTTTGCCTAAGATTATGAATAGTCTTAGTTCATGTGACCTCAAATAGTAATAATGGAATGTGAGCTCGAACCAAGTGGCATTTAATCACTTATTATGTCATAAATAGTGTATTTTACTGATAATTTGATTATACGGTATTTTATCGTATTTCATTATTCACCAAAAAATCAAGAATTTCATAAAAAACCCAAAAATTTACCCTAGCCATTTTTCGATGTGTAGAATTCAAAAATGAAGTCCATTTTTTGAAAATAATTTTCTAAATATTATTAATTTAATTTTTAAATAAAATCATACTTAATTCAAAAATTAACAATTCTAATTCTATAACTACTTCTATATCACGAAGAAAAATTAACCAAGATGTTATTATCTTAAAGCCTTAAGAAAATAAAATAATAATAAAATTTACTATTAATTAGGGTCATATTACTATTTATATTACTATTCATAAGGGTATGTTACTATTCACCAAAAAAACAAGTCGGTTCCAATAGACTCCAAATAACATACTGAACACAATTGTAGATGACAGTTTCTTGAAATTCAAAACATAGAAGCAGAAAATTTTTGTTTTAAAGGCTAGTTATAAATATCTACTTAAAACAAAGTTCCATGCATTTCTATTTATTTTTAGAAAAACTTGGGGTGTTACATTATCCCCACCTTCTGAAAATTGTGTCCTCGTAATTTTATTTACTTATTAAACAACTAAGGGTACTTTTCCCTCATAGCATTTTTAGACTCCCATGTTGCTTCTTCAACCATGTGGTCTCTCCACAGAACCTTTACCTGGTGGATTACCTTATTCTGCGATACTTGTTCCCTTCAATCAAGAATCTGAACTGGTTTCTCTTTATAATAAAGGTTCTCTTCCAGCTGAACTACTTCTGGGCTCAAGACATGTGATGAATTTGGAACATACTTTCTCAACATCGAAACATGAAAAACATTGTGTACTTGAAACAAGCTTGGAGGCAAAGCTACACGGTATGCCACTGTTCCAACTTTCTCCAAGATTTCAAAAGGACTGATGAATTGTGTACTTAGCTTCCCTTTCTTACCGAAATGCATCACACTTTTCCAATGAGAGATTTTAAGGAAAACATAGTCACCTACCTCGAAAGAGAAGTCTTTCCTTATGTTATCTGCATAACTTTTCTGCATGCTCTGAGCTATCCTCATGTGTTGTTGGATCATCCTAACTTTCTCAGCCACTTCTTCTACTAATTCTGGACCCATCAACTTTCTTTCACCGACTTCATCCCAAAACATTGGAGTCCGACACCGCTTCCCATACAAGGCCTCAAAAGGTGTCATCTAAATACTGGAATGAAAACTGTTATTATAAGAAAACTCAACTAAAGAAAGATGATGATCCCAACTTCCCTGATATTCCATTGAACAAGCTCGAATCATATCCTCTAAAGTTTGAATCGTTCGTTCTAACTACCCATCTGATTGAGGATGAAAAGTTGTACTGAAATTTAACTTTGTGCCCAATGACTTCTGAAGTCCCTTCCAAAAGTTAGAAGTGAACCTAGGATCTCGGTCAAATACAATGGAAAGAGGAACTCCATGTAACCTGACAATCTCCTTGAGGTACAATCGAGAAATCTGATCCAAATTCATTATTTCTCGAATAGAAAGAAAATGTGCAGACATTGTTAGCTGATCAACAATAACCCAAATCACATTGTTACCTCGAGAAGTCTTTGGTAGTCCCACCACAAAGTCCATGGATACATTCTCTCATTTCCACTCTAGCACTGGAAAATGCTAAAGCATCCCCTTCGGTAACTACCGCTCTACTTTAACCTATTGACATGTCAAACATTTCATGGTAAAATCAGCAATATCTCTTTTCATTCCTTCCCACTAATAATAATCCTGAAGGTCTCTGTACATCTTAGTACTGCCAGGATGAACAGAAAATGGAGAACTATGAGCTTCGCACAACAAGTCTTTCTTCAACTGAGAATCACTAGGCACACACAACCTTTTTCCAAATCTTAAGATACAATATTTATCAAGGTTAAATTTTGTCAACTTACCCATTTTAACCAATTATACCTTTTTCTGTAGCTCACGGTCTTCCTTCTGCGCTTGCTTAATTTTGTCTGACAATTAAGACTGCACTGAAACCTGAAAAAAAATAGATATATTCCCTAAACCAACAACTTCTAAGCATAAATTCATCAAATCATTAATCAAGGGATCATGTTCCAAATGTAGCATGGTTAATGATGCATGATTTTTCCGACTTAAGGCATCCTCCACTTTGTTAGCTTTCCCAGGATGGTAATTGATCATGCAGTCATAATCCTTTATCAATTCTAGCCATCTTCTCTACCTCATGTTTAATTCCTTCTGAGTGAATATATACTTTAGACTTTTATGGTCAGTATATATTTGGCATTTGGTTCCGTATAGATGATGCCTCCAAACTTTCAAAGCAAAAACCACAACTTCCAATTCCAAATAATGTGTGGGATAATTTAGCTCATGAGGTTTAAGTTGTCTCGAAGCATAGGCAATTACCTGATTATTCTGCATCAAAACACAACCAAGTCTCTTCAAAGAATCATCACTATAGATAACAAACTCACCATTTTGGGAAGGTAAGGCCAAAACTAGAGCATTCACCAATCTCTTCTTCAGTTCCTGAAAACAAACATCACATTCTTCTGTCCGAACAAATTTAACCCCTTTTCATGTTAACTTAGTTATCAGGCTAGATAACCGTGTAAGGTTCTTAACAAATTATCTGTAATAACCTGCTAACCTAAGAAAACTACGAATCTCTGTAACATTTGTGGGTCTTGTCCATTCATCAACTACTTTTTTTTTTGCCAGATCAACTGTTATTTCATCCTTATTTACAATGTGCCCAAGAAAATAAATCTGTTACAACCAAAAATCACACTTGATGAATTTTCTATATAGTTTATTTTCTTTTAAAGTTTTCAAAACAACCCTTAGATGTTTTTCATGCTCCTCTTTATTTTTAGAAAATACCAGAATGTCATCAATAAATACAACCACAAACTTATCCAAGAACTCATGAAATACTTTATTCATAAGATTCATGAATACAGTAATTGCATTAGTTAATCCAAACGGCATAACAAAAAATTCATAATGCCCATATCTAGTATGAAAGGATGTTTTTGGGATGCCATCCTCCTTCACCTTCAGCTGATGGTATCTGGATCTCAAGTCAATCTTGGAAAAGTACTAAGTTCCCTGGAGCTGATCAAACAAGTCATCGATATGAGGAAAAGGATACTTGTTTTTAAAAGTGATGTTATTCAAAGCTCTATAATCAATGCAAAGTCTCATGGAACCATCTTTCTTTTTAACAAACAAAACAGGCGCTCCCCATGGTTAAGTTCTAGGATGAATGAATCCTTTATCAAGAAAATCCTGTAACTGATTTTTCAATTCAAGAAGTTCTATTGGATCTATATGATAAGGGGGTTTTGAAATTGGCTTAGCATTAGGAACTAAGTCAATTTTGAATTAGACTTCTCGATCAAGTATGACATCGGGTAACTCATCAGGAAAAACGTCAAGGTATTCATTTACCAATGACACATCATTAATTTGAATAGTTCCCTTGTTTTCAACAATATGAGCAAGATAACTTTCATTTCCATATTTCAATAGTTTCTCAACTTCCTGATATGTTATCAATTGTATGGGTTCATTCTTGTATACAAACTGAAACTCTTTCTGAAAAACAACTTCTTTAACTCTACAGTAAATCTTAGCATGATAATCAGAAAGCCAGTCCATCCCCAAAATAACATCAAACTCGACTAAGGGTAAAACAACAAGGTTTGTAGTTAAAGTCTTTCCATAGACCACAATAGAAATATTCTTATAATTCCTCTTTGCTATAACATTTCCCCCTGGTATTTTAACAACAAGTTCGGGTCTTATTTGTTGAGGTGATATTTCCAATTTACCAGAAAATTTCTCAGAGATGAAGGAATGTGTAGACCCCGTATCAAATAGAACTTTAGAAAAATCTGAGTGAATAAACAAAGTACCTGATACGACTTCATTGGATGGCCTGACATCTGCTGACGTAGTCACAAAGGATCTCACTACACCTTTTTGCTTGTAGTCTGGCTTCTTTTCATCATTTAGATCTCTCTTTAGGAAGACATTTGCATAGTGACCCATCTCCCAAAATTTAAAACACTTTACTGTTTTCTTGTCAAGATTATTATTAAGATAATTTTCATTTCAATCTCGAGCCATATGTCCAAACTTACCACATTTAAAACACTTACCAGTTTTTCTAAGACATTCCCCAGGGTGTTTCTTTCCACACTTTTCAAACTAGAAATTGGATTTTCTTACCATCAGATTTCTTTGGTTGATTCTTACCCATTGCTTACCAACTGGACATTTTCTTCTCTTTGTTTCCAAAATGCATGTGATCATCAGCAAACTCCATCTCTACCCTCTCAGCACATCAGACAAGTTTCTTATAACTTTTGAATTCACGGGAGGCCAACGCCCTTCGATACCTTAACTTCAATCCTGAGTAAAAGCGGATGATTTTTTTATCAGGATCTATATTAAGATTTGGGGAATAACTCACTAGTTGGGTGAAGTTCTCTTCATACACATCCACTAAATCTTCCTCCTTATGTTTCAATTCAAGGAATTGCTTCTCTATCCTAATTCTCACCACCTTAGGAAAATATTTTTCAAGGAAAAGACTTTTAAATTCATCCCACTCTAAGGCATAAAAATCCTCTCTACCCCTGATATTCCTTACCATTGACCACCACTGACCAGCTTCTCCTTCAAAACAATAAATGTCAAGACTTACCTTCTGATTTTCTAAACATCCCATAACATTGAATATCTTTTCAAGGGCTTTGATCCATCTTTCAGCTGCTACTAGGTTAGAATATCCATTGAATGCAGGAGGATGTTGTCTCATAAAATGTTCTACTACTATCATGTTTTGTTGTGGTGCCTCTATTGGTTCTCTTGCATGGATGCCACCACCATTTATTGCCTGCGTTAGCTGATCCATTACTGTCAAAAACTGCTCGGTTTCAATCCCTACCATTCTGGGTTGTAGTTTCAGAAGGATGTCATTCTGTCGGTGCCTCTCCTCTTCAGCATCCCTGTTCCTTCTGCGGACAACCATTCTAAAAAAACATGTCTTAGATGAAGAAACATGGTAATAATTAAATGCTAAAACATTTCAAATTAAGCATAGAGTGAAAATCATTTATGGTATTCTATTAACATCACCCTAACCCCTAAATTTCTCTAAACCATCCTCTGATACCAACTATAAGGACCCGGCCTTATTACATACATAATCTTGAATTTATTCAAGAAAACACATCTTTTACATTGAGGGAAGTTTAGAGCTTTATAGAATTAGGACAATACATTCATAACATTACACATTATTACAGAGTGGATACCATAAAAACAGTTTCCATTTTTTTTGAAATATAAAACATTAAAACATAAACATGACTCCTTGAAAATTCTTCAACATTTAACATGGATTCCTTCTTTTTATTACACATCCATTAACCTATGAAAATCATTTAAGAACTTGGGATGATCGAAAAATCTCAGTAAGGTATGGAAATGAAATAAAGAGCACATTAGTCCATGAATACACATAATGTATGAAAGCATTTACAAAAGACATGATTGTCACCCATATATACTTACTTTGTGTAACATGAGATTTACACAAGATCCACATAAAACATGAGAACATAAATATAATCATAAAGGTATATTGGGGCATTACTTACATAATCTTGTAACCATCTTGGCTACCTTATAATTTGTAACCCTCACGGCCACCTTACTTTGTGTAACCATCACAGTTACACTTGGAGTAACCATACAGCCGACCTCCAACATACACATACCAAATGAATTGGAGGGAGATATAGGTCCCACCCTTCATCATAATTAATTCCAAATAACTAAAACATAATCATACAATATGAATAATTCTATAAAAATATTACTTTGGAATTTCGTAAAACCGAATTTAAAAAGAGGATTTTTAAAGAAAAGCCCCTTATAAATATCATAAAATTGAAGAGAGACTTAATAGAGTGGATAGAGTATATATATATACTGTAAATACATATAATAAAACATAATATAAATAGAAACCATCACACAAACAATTTAAATAGCACATAAATAATGAAGTAGAAGGTTAACCCAAAGAATGGAAATCGGGTTAAGAATTCCCTTACCTCAGGTTTGTCTTACTTACAACTTGTTTAAACCTCCTGTATAATGGTTAAAAGAGTGTTATTAATATTTTATAGAAACATTTTTATGTTTATAACATCTTATATGATCATTTCATAACTTCATTTCACCCTTTAATTGTTAGTATTTTGTTCCTTGCATTGTTTAGGGTGAGTTCTTTAAATGATTTTCATGATCAGTTCATCATAGATGTTCTTGTCAATTGGAAGTGAAACTCCAGAATTAGAATGGAAAGGTATTTAAATATTTCTAGTACCATAATTTATACCATTTATCATTTTGATGTTTAATATGAGGATGATTCATAAGTTAAAACATTAATGATGTTTGTTTAGATCATTTTAGTGGTTCTTTGATAATAACGACCTCATTTCGTTTTATAAATTAAAAGCATGAGTACAAAAGAATTCCAGAAACATGGGTGAGTCATAAAACATATATTATAACCTGGTTCAACCATATAAATGGTTTCATTAACATACTTGAAATAATTAATAGAAATTGAAATCACATCGTCCACGATGTCGGTAATTCGACACATCACGGACAATGTTTTTTTTCCTTAAATAAGTGGGAGAGGAGAAGAACAATGATGATGAATTTTCCATGAACATGAGAACATCCAGAATATACATGATTCTTTAGATTTCATGCCTCTTGGATAATAGGGGGTGAGGAAATAATAAAAATGAACCATGAAATAAAAGAAAACTTGAGAAATTTCTCACGAAAATTTGGCAGCCTAACGGCGTCTCTTAAAATTTCATAAAAAAATAGTTTGATGAGAGAAAGGGAATATATCATCACTCATACATAATATGGACAGTAAGGGGGGAATATTTAATGAAATATCCCAATATAATCCAAAGGTAAAGGAAGAGAATAACATAAAATAAAAGAAAAGAAAGAAAATAAAAGAGGATGTTTACCTCTTGATCTCTTCTCCTTGAGATCCTTCTTAAGGGATTTGGTTTTGGTCTTTTGGTGAGACCACCAGATCTAGGACGTAGGTAAGAGCCTTGGGAGGAGTATTGGGCAGAACTTAGGCATGGCTCAAGTCTTGAGAGGTGTGGGAAGAAGATGGGAGTGAGGGTGGTATTTATAGTGGAGGAGAGGGGGTATTTTTCATTATTTTAATCATTATTATAATATTTTTGCCCAAGATTATGAATAGTATTAGTTCACATGACCTAAAATAGTAATAATGGCATGTGAGTTCGAACCAAGTGGCATTTCATCACTTATGATGTCATAAATAGTGTATTTTACTGATAATTTGATTATACGGTATTTTATCGTATTTCACTATTCACCGAAAAATCAAGAATTTTAGAAAAAAACCCAAAAATTTACCCTAACCATTTTTCAATGTGTAGAATTCAAAAATAAAGTCCATTTTTTGAAAATAATTTTCTAAATATTATTAATTTAATTTTTAAATAAAAGCATACTTAATTCAAAAATTAACAATTCTAATTCTATATCTACTTTTATATCATGAAGAAAAATTAACCAAGATGTTATTATATTAAATCCTTAATAAAATAAAATAATAATAAAATTTACTATTCATTATGGTCATATTACTATTCATATTACTATTCATAAGGGTATGTTACTATTCACCAAAAAAACAAGTTGGTTCTAATAGACTCCAAATAACATACTGAACACAATTATAGATGATAATTTCTTGAAATTCAAAACATAAAATCAGAAGAATTATGTTTTAAAGGCTAGTTATAAATATCTACTTAAAACAAAGTTCCATGCATTTCTATTTATTTTTAGAAAAACTTGGGGTGTTACACAAGGAGAACCATGCCTTCAGGATCTGAAAACTATGTACTCTTTACCTTCTCAAGGAGGGAATAGGTAACTTTCAAGGATGAGAGATAATATTTATAATGACTGTCATAAAACTCTAGATGTAGCTCGAAAAAGAGGCTCATTAACTCCCATTCATCACTGGCTTCTCGTACTTCTTGTGCCTGAGTTTTCTGACTCAGTGCATCTTCAACCACGTTGCCCTTTCCAGGCATATAGGCAAGATCAAAATCAAAGTATTGTATATACTCAACCCATCTTCGTTGTTTGGGGTTCAAGTTACGCCGAGAAAAGATATATTTGAGGCTCTTGTGGTCTGTGTACACTAAAAAGTGCTCACCCATCAGATAATGTCTCCAGCAACATAAGGCATGGACAACTGCTGCTAGCTCAAGGTCGTGCGTTGGGTAATTTCTCTCGTGAGACCTCAACTGCCAAGATCCATATGTAATGACTTTTTCCTCCTACATCAACACTGCTCCTAGGCTGATTCCTGACGCATCATAGAAGATGGTATAACCTATACCCGACTCTGGAAGAGTCAGAATAGGTGTTGATACCAACCTCCCTTTCAGCTCCTGAAAGGATTTCTCACATGCTTCTGACCATAAGAACTTGACACCCTTATTTCTCAGACTAGTAATAGGTGAATCAAGGTAAGAAAAGTATTATATGAAATGCCTTTAATATCCAACCAGTCTCAAGAAACTTTATATATCAAACACATTCTTGGGATGCTCCTAGGAAATTACAACAGTAACCTTTTCTAGGTCAATAGATACTCCTGATTCTGATATTATATGACCCGAGAAGTGAACTTTGTTGGTCCATAAGTGTCACTTAGAAATCTTGGCATAAAGCTGATGCTCTTTTAGTATACTCAGAATGATCTTAAGATGTTTAGCATGGTTGCTACGAGAGTGAGAATACACCAAGATGTAATCCACAAAGACCATAAGAAAAAGAATCCAAATAGGGATGGAAAACCTTATTCATCAAATCTATAAGAATAGAAGGCATGTTTGTGAGACCATACGGCATAATGAGGTACTCATACAGACCATACCTACTATGAAAATCTGTACGAGGTATGTCTGATGTCCTGACATGCATTTGATGATAACTCAGTCTTAGGTTGATATTAGAGAAGACCTTTGCTCCTTGGATATGGTTGAAAATATCATCTATTCGAGGTAGTGGATACCAATTCCTGACTATAAGCTAGTTCAACTTTCTGTAATCCATGCATAGACGTAAGGTTACATCCTCTTTCTTGGCAAAAATCATGGGTGAACCCCAAGAGGATGTACTAGTCCGTATAAAACATTTGGCCTCTAAATCCTATAACTTCCTCTTGAGCTCCCGAAGCTCATTAGGTGTCATCCTGTAAGGAGGAATGGACACTGGAGCTGCTCCCGAAACAAGCTTGATTATAATAAACTCTACCTCTCTCTCAAGAGGTAAGCCAGAAAATTCGTCGGGAAATACATCCCTAAAACGATCCACTACTGGAGGGAAATCAGTTTAGTAAAAACCCTGATCCTCCATGAAGAGTTTTTCAATCTGCATGGTCACTCCACTTAGCCCATGGTGCTCTGGTCCCACTCTACCATCCTAAACATCCCACTCACCCTTATGTAGATAACCTCTACCCTCTAGTGATGTAAACAATACCCTGTGGAGATAGCAGTCTACAAGATAGTGGACTAACCAATCCATTCCAATAATGACATTGAAGCATGTCATCTCAAGAATGAAGAGGTTCCATTTGCTTATGGTGGATATGGTACTACTACTACTAGTTTTGCTCGGATATCATTTCGATCGTTGGCAGCAGCAACTAGTTCGATCGTCCACTATTGCCCGAAGGCGAAGAGATGGTCTCGAGTGTGAGCAGTGGTGCCATTGACCCGGAAACCCCAAGACGTATGCATGTGCAGAGTTAAAGGGGTACCAAAGGGAGCGATGGCTATTGTCTCCCCAAGACAACTTTTATTTGAATTGGATGGTCGGTTGTCGATTGTTATTCGAGCTGTTAGCGTATCGGCGCAGAAACTATGTTTGAAAACTCAGGTTGTTAAGTGGTCAAAGGATTTCCTTGAATAGATCATGTGGTTCCATGCTTGGAGCCCTTCTCCACCCGTTGCTCCCATTCGACCCGCGCACCATCCTTCTCTGATCACCCAGATGATGTTCATGCCATAACTCCAATAATGTAGTCCCACCTCTCTGATACCGCACATACCATTTCACCCACTTGGCCACCATTTCTACTTCTCTCATTGATGCTCAAAAAAAGTTCTCGTACAGGCTTGACTCTACTGACCCACGTTCTATGGCAGTACTTCAACCTATGGTGCTCCCCCCTCTTCCTGGTTGCCCCCTCCGATCCCCAATAGTGTCTGATCACCTCTTCCCTTGAACTGCTGCTACTGTGTCTAGTACATGACCATTCCCAAACTGTTAGGCCATCAGAGCCAAAGGGTACCGCAGGTGTTGGGATAGCGCATCAGGCAATGAGCATTGGTACAAGCTCGATAGTGGTTAGATATTCTATAATATCCTACTATCGATTATGGATATGGACTTGTCTTCAAAATGAAGATAATGATAAGGATTCAGTACTCTACTCTATATAGTCTAGGTCAGTGTCAATAAACCTATCGTATTGATGAGTACCTCTGTTTGAGACCCCAGGTCAACGTCTTTGATCTTTGAAAGTTGTAAGTCAACTCCTTCATGTACAGATATACCCATATGCCACTCATACATGCCCTTCTTTGTGAGTGGTGAAAAGTCGTACTTCAATCAGTACTCTACTCTAAACTATATAGGAAGAGTACCCATCCCGAGCGGTGATGTGGGGATCTACTAACCTTGGTATAATATAATAGGTACTCTATATATATAGTTATAGAAGAGTACCTGGTATAATTCCGTCTTCCTTCAGCCTTTTGTTTTTCTTTCACTATATAGAAGAGTACTGATTGTGCGTAAAGTTTTGGTTTGTAGAGACCTACTAGTCTGACTTAAATATTTGTGAAGTTTTTGAAATACTACAAGGTAACTTTGGAACCCTTAGTATAAATTAGTTAAGCTCTTTCTGTATGAGTGAATGGTGAAACGTGAAAACTCTTCTTTCCTTTCCCCGCCCGGGTATGAATCTTGATCCTTCTCTAAATTGTTTGGCCTTCAATTTGCTCTCTACGGTGAGTCACCCAGATAATAGGATAAGAAAAAATATCTATAATAAAGTAAACTACTGGATCTTGGTATGGGTCTAATAGTCATAGGTTGATATGTTGTTAGCTCTAGCGGAGATAGGTATGGAAGCCAAATGGGGTATATATCCCGGTATGCTTCTAGATAAGGAACTGAACCTCACACCATAAACGGAATCCCTATCATGAGTTCAAGCATAATCTACTAGATCTACTAGGTCTATTGTACAGGTAAAGCCATCACTTGTCTCTAGCTCTTGATATGGAAGGTATACTACTACCACTTCTACCACTTATGGATCAACAACTGACTCAACTGTATCTACTAGTTTAGTACCAGTCCTTTATTTATTGTAAAAAGAAAGGATATCTGAGATCCTTTTTCAAGGCTCAAGTACTTTGACCCATGAGACCTATTAAGGAAGACCAATTCATGAAGGGGAACTCATTCCAGATATCGATGAACTGCTTTCCAACCTATCCCTAGACCAACGGATTGACCTACTGACCCCACTACTTCATTGACTTTACGGACCTTGCTTTCATTTCCAATCACTGACTTTAACCAAATCAAATACCAGATAGTTGTGGTAAATGGGACGACCATCCCTATTAGAATCATAAAACGTTGACCATCGTGACTCAGTTCCTTTGTTTGCTTGTGTGCGTGTTGCCTATTTAAAAAAGGAGGTGAAAGAGAGATGAGTACGAGCTTCAGAACTTCTAGACAAGTATACAAGGGGATTATTATAGGCCAATACGTCTATTTTGAATAGAACAGGTATTCTTACTATATAGTGGATGGATTCGGCTTGGCTTATCTTTCCTCTAGAGAAGAAGGCCTACCCGCTTCTGCAATAAATAATGTAGATAAATCGAGAGTTCTTTTTCGTCTTGGTGTTGGATCCCTTTCTCTCTCGTGCCCTTCTGGGTGGTACAAATTCATTCGGAATGAGTGCACCGACGGACCATGAAAATGTTCTAATTCACCTTCTTTCATTTTTTATCTAGGATGATCGCAGATCCGACAAAGGAAGAAATCATAGTTGGCAAGGGATTGGAGAACCCTCTGATAAGGAAGGCTTTCCCTAGTGCTATATTCCCCTATGTTTCGACAATAGGACTCATAGGTCCTGAGGGAAAGGGGAGTTCCATGGGGATACAGGATGATCCCTCTAATTTGATATCGTTTGTTTAGAACATCATTGGGATCGAACCCATCGTGGACTAACGCAGCTTCGACGCTCCTTTCAATTCGCATTTGGAGATCAAGGACTTCCACTAATGTGTAGGGGTTGTATGTTCTGCCAAAGGAATTTACTATGAATTTCTGGTACAGTTCCCCCATCTGAGGTTCATTGGATAGTAACGGATGTTCCAGCCGGGGAATTCCCACTTCTGGGGGGGAGGCGGGCGCCTCCTCGGGAATGTGCGGTTGAGCCGCTCGTGCTTCTGCTGCTCAAGAGATGCAACTTCGGTTTGATCTTTATAATCTACAAAAAGGGACCAAACCTATGGACACTTATCTTCATGAGTTGAAGGCTATTTTTGATGCTTTGGCAGCCATCAATGCTCCTGTGTTGAACAAGGACATGGTCATTCATGCTCTAGTCGGTCTTCCTTATGAGTATGAATCCTTTACCACTACCATCACCAACATGAATGCTAATATCACATTTGCTGATTTGAGGAATAAACTTCTTCATTAAGAGCAGCTCCCCAAGGGTCACTGTTTACTACGCTATTTTTCCCATTTCGAAAGGGGAGTTCCCAGATACCACACCACTATGAGTAGCCCTTCCCTCCAAAGAAGTAAAGGTGCCCTGAGAAAGGCTAAGACTAGTGTCAAGTTCAAGGTAAAAAGCTTAGTCGTTTTCAACTCCGAGGGTGACTTCACTAACGGGATTTCTATTTCATTAAGAGCCTGTTCCAGGCATTAACTCCTTGAGAGAAGACGAAGACTAAGAAGACTTTCAGATAGCACGTGAGATCAACTACTTAGAATACGCTACCATCTATCTTTGATTATGCTCGTTCTACTTTGAGGGAGTGATATCTCCTTTAAGGAGATGAGATTCCGCTATTATATATGAATATTATCCCACCACTTGAAACTGATTCAACAGCAGCCATTCTTCTTCCAAGATAAAGAAGAGAAAGAACATCATGGATTCTGCATCAACCTTCCTTTATGCCTCTATCGTCTTTTTTCAGGTTTCGGTATAATATAGGTAGTAGACTGAGACAATAGATAGTCAGGCAGGTGGCCTAGCCCTAGTTAAAAGAGATTCTTTAACCATGAAAGCATCAACCCCGGGATTCTTTCCCCGACTACAAGAAAAGAAAAACTTGCTTGCTTCTAATTTGGTTTGGCATTATAAGGAGAAACTTCCCCATAGGATCGATTCGGTTCCATCCTATACCTTATATCCTACGTCTTATCACTCAGAATCGCATTCTATCACACTGGTCACACTGGTGGTACTTCTTGTTAAAAGATTGGATTAGTCTTTCTGTTTCCACCCCCCGTTTGAGAGTGATTAAATATAAATAGGGAGACCTCCTAATAAGGAGTTTGATACTTGGAAAATCCTTTTTACTGCCAAGCCTTTTTCTTATTTCTTATACCAGGAGAGCCCCAAGGAAAAGAGCCTCAGTGATGTCTTGAGGAATCTCAACATCTGGTGGAGTTCGAATGTCAAAGTTCAAGGACTCATCTACATTCATGATTTCCTCAATCTTTTCCATTTCCAGGTTTCTAAGATTCATTCTAGAAGAATATGAAGGAATGAATTTAGTTGTGGCTGCTACTATATATGCGATCATATTGCTAGGACTTTCACCAGGAAATACACCTACAGGTTGTTGTGGGAGTGTCCTCGTCTTCTTCCTTTCCCCATTCTTCAAGTAGCATATCAACTCTTTTTTCAGGGAGAGACTTCTTCATTTATCTCCCCGTTTCAGACCTTATTAGGTAGGTCTTCTTGGAGGGTCAGAGAAGTTCTCGGCTTTTGTTCGTACTCTTCCATAGAGTCCACTATATAGAGTAGAGTACTGAGATCAGAGTCTTCTTCCTCTGGATCTCCAATGTTAGGACAGTGAGTTTACTACTTTTTCTTCCTTTTCTTTCCCTTTTTCTTTTGAGTGGTCTTCGAAGGGATTTCTTCCGGCTGGGGTCTCTCCGCCATCGGATGCCAATCAGATTATTGACAGATTTAAGAAGGTTCATGGATTTCTTGGAAAGAACTAGCTGTCAGACTCCCTCGGGTCTTTCGGGTGGCCTTAGTGCTTCATACGCTTCATCAAGCGCCTCTCAAAACACCTCTTCATTCCCCTGAGCCATTGTGACAAGGTTAGTGTGCTCAGAGGCTTTGCCCAAGAGAACATTCTTGAAAAGGCACCTGCAGCCCTGATTTTGTTTTTCCACCCAATCCTTGAAGACATAATAGTTTTCTATGGGATGGCTGATCATCATGTGAGATGGGCAGTCTCGAGGATGCTCTTTTTTACCATAAGAAGCAAAGAGGACATAGTCCTTGATGTGAAACCCCTTTTAGGATTGTAAAGCAAGGAAGAGGACTAGGAAGTGGTACATAAGCACAAGCAATCTGAGTTGGCAGGTGCATTCTAGTAGTGAAATCTCAATCCTACACAGTAAATGAAAGAGTACTAGCGTTAAAGGCAGTCTATCTACTTTATAAGACGGATATCCTACTCTAACCAACATTTATCTATTATATGTCTTATGGAGCCTACCTCAATGAATTAGTAAAGTTAGCAAGTGAATCAAAAAGTGTAAGAGTGAAGCAGTAAAACAGCAAAGTCAGAAAGCTCACTGCAAGGTCTAAGCGTGTATTCACTCCTCCCTTCTATTATAATCTAGTTCTATTCTATAATCCAGTTGAAAGAAGAATGTCTGGAAGGAACGAGTGTAATGAGAATCAGAACGAGCAGAAGACTTTCTACGAGAGGTAAAAGTGGTTAGGCGGCCAGTCAATCGGCTTGATAGTTAGTGTTGTTTTGGAAGTTTCCCTTTTTACCTATTTCATTAGGCTGGATACATTAGAAGCTAGTTCTAAATTTGAAGAAATCTCCGAGTTTCCAATTAGGGTAGCACAAATAACCACTCCAAAGAAAAGGTCTAGGTTGTAACACTTTCTTTTTTCTCCCACGAACTCTTCTGGAGCATCAAAGAAGACTTCGTTAGAATTGCGGCAGACATTGTGATCAGCATTTTCTACACCTAGCATCGTGGGCGGGGATACCTAATGAATGCTATCGAGGAGATCCCCTTGAATGAAATCGAGTATACTCGCCCACCAAAAAAAGAATCCAACTTTCAAGAATCAGATGAAGAGGCGTATTCTCTAGTCTGGACCCTGGTTCCCTTTGAATCTAGCACTTGGTTGGTCTCAGTGAAAGGCTCGGTCCGTATCTAGGAATGATTCATCAGAGGCAAGTAAGATGACTGACTACTTCTAGCCCAAAACTGGAAAGGTCAAATCTCCCGCTTCGTCCAATTCCTTTTCATCAAGTCCGTCAGCAGCCTTTCTCTCTTCTGACCTATCAAGGTAACAACTTGGCTGGCCGAAGACCAAGCCTAAACAAGACCCCAGTTGTCATACCATCATCCGATCCTCCAATTCCAAATTCCACAAGCCTTGAGGGAACAGACCCATTAAATCCTTTCTCTAGGGACTAACTTTGTTTGATAGCTTCACTTCGCGAGTAGGGAATTTTATCATTTATTAAAAACTGCTAGCGTTGACAAGAGATGAGTTAAAGAGGTGGTCGGGCAGTTGACCAGACCCTGCCACATAGAGACATCAAGCAAGAGTTGTGCCGGCTTATCCCGAAAATGATAAAATTCCCCAAATGCTACTACCTCTTTGCTAAGCACAGTAATGCTTGATCGAGAAAAGAAAGAAAAGAAGCAGCAGGATGCGGAATATGAAGGGGATTACGGTCCACGCATTAAAGCGCTTATTTTTTGTCTTAAAAAGCGACTGTTTTTACACAGATTTGATAAGATTACAAAATGACTCTCTTTTCATCTTGTATGCTCCCAAACTCAAATACCTTAATCGTAGGTTTCGCTGCCTAGAGACAGTCTAACCTGATTCTTCCCCATCCAATAATAAAGCAAAGAGCAAGGATGAGTCCCTATGGGGCAACCAGAAAAGGCCACACCAACCCTAAGGATTTAGGGTTTTCATTGACCAGTGATCAGAAAGCAGTCAAAGTCAGGTCAGACTGAGCTGGTTGAGAAGTAGGAGGAGAATAAGTCTAATATCAGGTAAACCATAGTCGGAGTTATAAGGAAAGTCTCAGTTAGACAGGAAGCACCCACCGGTAAAGCCATTTCTTGATCTTTCACAGCAGGCAATGTCAGACGGTAGTTCAAAAAGAGCTTCAGAAGGCTGTCCAGTACAAGAGAAAGCAGAAGGATAGATAGAGAAGTGGTGGATTTATTCAAAAAGTGGTATCAATAAAAATAGGGAACAAGCCCAGTATAAGGCTTTGCGGGGAGCACCATGCATGTACTGCATCAAACATAGTAAACTATCACGAACTTGGGAATCAGTGCCCAGATTAGGTACAACAAGTGTTGCCTCAAGTGGAACACCTGGAGGTAAGATTGGTGGCCCAGGTCCCACCATGTCTAGAGTATGGTTGTCACCACCCTCATGGAATGCGACATGAGGACATCGTGGTGGCATTGGTCTACAATAGCCAAGAAAACACCTCATAACAAGCTTAAGCAGAAAGATAGCATCACTAGCAAAATTTGGGCGTAGGAAAACTCACTACCCAAGGTATACTACCTAAACTACCCACTTAGATGACCAAGTATAGGCAAGTGCTCAAGTATAAGTTTTATTTCACTTTACATTTAATTACCAAGTTCACTCTTTCACCTTTCATAAACATGAAAATGTGGGATAAGGATATGCAACCAATTAATTTTAGAATTCATGATTCACTTTATAATGGATATCCATTTCCGATGAATCAGTTCCCATGCACCTATCACCAGAAACGACGCCCATTTATTTATAGCATAATGGATTGACTTGGTAAATTACTCATCCCAACCCATGAGGGCCCATACACCTCGTGAATTTAGAAATACAATCACCTCACAACCAAGAGTAATACATGTATAAGAAGCTATCACAACATCACTCAAAAATCACAATCACATCAAGCAATTTAAAGTAGTTAAATGCACCTATATGGCATGGAAATATGCATGACATGTGAATTATAGGTGCCTATAATGGTGCATGTAACAATGTTCCTTGCCATCATTTCATCGAGACAAGGGTAACAGAAAATCCTCAAACAAAGTAATAATCAAAAGCACCACACAACATGTGCATCACCCAATAGTGAAATAATATAAACTGTAATAAGAAAAAGCATATTTACAATTATAATTTAGGAAACTTGGTTTTTACCCTGAACATGGGTTCACGACACCCAAGCATGGTTTATAACCAAGTCCCAAGCATTCCTAATATCCAATCTATTGTATCCAAATCATAAAGTAAGAAAAGAAAACTCTTTGATACCACTTTGTGACATCCTGGACCTAGATACCACTTGATAGGTGCCCCGAGCCCGGTGGGTCACAGGGCCTCAAGCGAATCTCCCTGAATGCCAAAGACTATCGACTAGTAGCAAAGGCTTAGGGTGTGTCCATGGAGATATTATTCCCTCATTACCAATGTGTAGTGCAGTGGGTGGAAGTAAACATAAGTAAATAGTGGAAGTAATATAAGTAAACAGAAGGCACAATGGAAAATAGAGACAATAGTAATAATAACTGAAACAACTGGAATAACATTAAACAACTGATGATATGTCATGTCACTAGAAAACTAGAAAACATGGATACAAGACAGCAGGAATAACATGTTCCACAATAGTATAAAGGAAATAAAAGACTATTCCAAGCATCCCGAGCTCTAGCTCAGTCATATGTTATCAAGCTCCATACTAAACAACAAGAAATCAAGTGTTGAAAGTCGTATACTTCCCTTTGTCAACACCTGAAACCATGTAATCTACCCCGGATACCAAACAGTGCCTGGAGAGGGTGTGAGATAAATCTCAGTGGGCCACTACCAATGACGTCTATAACATTTAGCCCATGTAATGGAAATGTAACAGTGTGCAAGCATGCATGTATAAAGTAAAGTAGTATAGTGTAACTAAATACCCAAGTACCTACTTAAGCCCTCGATTGGCGTCTAAACATGTAACCCGTTCATTTAATTAAGTAATTACCAATTTTAGATTGATAGGTTTCGTAAGGCATAGCCAACACAGACATCACCTCATGATAGTAAAAATAGTGAAGGTTCCAAGATGTAACAAGGAAACCATGATCAATGATATTTAATCGTGAAGTCCCAAGGTAATAACCAAGGCGATGTAGACCTCAAGGGTCGCCAACTCAGTAATAATTGTATCCTGGCATGGGTAAGAGTGTAATCCAAGGAGCATGTTCCAAGGAATTCCACAATAAGGTGCCTATCGAATCTAAGGTGATCGTCCAAGGTAAAACGAGGCTAAGAAGAGACAGGGCCCTATGGGCTGTATCCATGGCACTTACTTGTCAATGTTGGATCCAAGGAATGTATCCAAGGCATCATGTGATAATATTAAGGGATCCTATGGTGTCATACCAAGAATCAAATAATATAAAAGGATCGGGATCTAGGTGGGTTTCAACCTAAGCAAGCTGTATCCTTGAATCATAATGGGGTTCCCGAGTGCACATGGCATTCTCCGATCAGAATCCAAGGAGAGATCGAGTCAGACTATTCCTATTTAAGTATGAATTCATGTAATATTTCATTCATTTCAAGCCCTGCCTTTCATTAGTGTGATAAGGTCAAGTAGCATGCAACCTTTTTATCAAGTCATTTGGTTCAAGTCTTGCTTTTCATTAGTGTGACAAGGACAAGTAGCATGAAACCATTTAATCTATTTAAGGCATATTCCATATTCAAGGTTCATTCTGTTACCTGCCATTAATGTGGTAAGGGGTACTGCGAATATACAACCAATTAATCATTTACATTTAATTATCAATTTTAAGTAGTTACCTTAGGTGGGTCAAGTGGTACACATACACGATACTTTCCATTATGAAATTCACTATATAAATCAAGAAAATTAATATAGAAATGCTTTCCCTTAGAAAGGTCAAGCAAAGGTACTCCCGAACGGTGACACAAACATGTAAAAACACTAAACAACAATTATTGCATAACCTTCGACATGGAAGGGATGGAGTTGTGGTCATAACCACCAATAATTAATCACATATATGGAAATAGCATATCCATATGGTTCTAAAAAGTATAATAATTGCACGTTAATTCTGTAAATGGCACCCGATGAAATCAGTGGGGGCCACACGACAAATCCAAAATCAAAAAACTTTAGGGATGAGTTATAGACCACCCACCTTAGGGTTGTACGAATATCCTCCTTTGGTATTGGCCCTTTATTTGGATCAGATCAGAGTAGATCTAAGAAAAATAAAAAAATTATCATACCTCGATATCTCGATTGAGATCAAGAGAGAAAGCGAACGACTCAAAAGGACTCAAGTACTTACCGTTGCACATCCAACGTGATGAACAAAAGCTCGATCGGATCTCGGACGAAGGAGATCTCTTGATTCCAAGGTTAGATCTTCAAAAATCCCCAAATTGAGAGAGAAATAGGTTAATACTGCATAATATCGGATTAGGGAAGAAGGAGGGAGGTTAAAAGATCATTAAGGTCAATTTTGTACATTTACCTAGAAAAATTGCTTGTGCACAGCTTGTCTATGCGGTTTGACAAACTGTGCACAAACCATGTGAGGTTTTCTGGGTAGAAGACCACATTGCATGGTTAGACTGCATGGCCATGCACAAACCATGAGAAGTGGTTCTTTCAGGATATTT